>JAHWFO010057280.1:7833201-7880136 GCA_023313115.1 Rhysida immarginata | reverse complement strand
AACGACTTTTTTGACTGACCCGCATAGATTTCAGTCCTCAAATAGTATAGATACTAAGACCCATCTCCTTACTAGGAAGAAAGAACAGCATTAATTTTACAAATTTATTGTGACTGGAGCATTTATAAACTGGCTTGGTGGAAACCTATTCCTTGTTAAACAATGTATTTTAATCCTTTAAAAAAAGTACCCTTAGAAATTTAGAAATATTCATGTAGAAAGTCATTATTTATTAAAAAAACATGACGTTTATTGCAAATTCCAAAGTTTGATAACAAATGATCTTAAGTTATCATTCTATGACTGTAAGAATTTGATTTTTCTAAATATAGGTTGGAGGCCGAGCCGAACATTAGTATTTGCTTGTTGGGATGCTGAAGAATTTGGCATGATTGGTTCAACTGAATGGTTACAGGTAATTTTACAGTTAATGAGTTGTTAACACCCATTTAATGCTTACTATTATTATTATTATTATTATTAACATGATTAAAATTGTTGTGGTTTTTTTAATGGGAATTATCAAATGGATATAAGGGGTGAGTTTAATATGATCCTAAAAAATTTATATAAAAACAGAACCCAAAGTACATAAATCGATCACTTAATTAGTTCACAAAAAGACTTCAATGTAGAATTCCACAAGGTTCTGTTTTAAGTCCTTTAATATTTAACACTTTCATGAATAATCTACCTGATAATGTAAAAAAAACTCGGAACTATTTATCTATGCAGATGACATTGCCTTATGCAGAGATGAAAAAAATTACTTTAGAAAATACTCAACAAAGCCTATTGGACATTCTAGAATGGACTAACAATAACAATCTAAAAATAAATATGGAGAAAACACAAACTATGAAATTGAAAGCAAAAAAATAAAATATATGATATTTTCGAGATAAACAATCAGATTTTTGTAAAGAAAATTGCAATAGCAAAACACAAACAGTAACAAAAAATGTTAAATGTAAATGGCAAAAGCTTCAAGAGGTGCAAGATAAGAAATATTTAGGCTTTTTGATAATAAAATAAATTGGCAAAAAGATATAGAGGAATTAAAATCTAAATTAAATAAAATAATATATCTAATATTACTACATTAGACAATATTGTCCCATCAAAATTAGAAAAATGATTTATAGTGCACTGCTTAAATCCAAAATAAGATATGTAATTACAAGCTACAAATTTTCTATAGCCTTTAAAAAAATTCAGTTACTTCAAAAAGGAATAATAAATGTTGCTTAAGAGCCTTAATGGAAATTAGATAGTGTCTAAATTGTTAGTTATGAAAGTTTTCCATATGGAGATAAAACAATAAATGAAAATAATTAGATATACCTTATTTATTCTACTATAATGCGTTTCTTGTATAATGCAATTCTACTTTTAGAGCCCAAAAAAAACTATAAAAATGCTATCTCTTGTATATGGTGATCCCCCTTTTTGACTTGTCACAAGTAAAATATGCCAAAATATGCAGAAAATTCTCTTTACTTTTTGCATTTTTAAATATGCATAATCTGTAACTTTGCTAGCCACAATCCCCATTTTCAAAAAAACTTCCTCTTCACTGTATTTTCGGATATTAACCCAAGTACATGTAGCTACCTGAGAGGTCACTTTCTTATTAGTTTTTGGCGATGGGAAATTCAAATAAAAAGTGAATTAATGTATTGTATAATGAACTGTGCATTGTATATACTGTATAATTAAAGTACTATGATGTATATTATACGTTAAATTAGTTTGAAGTTCGTCAGCCCAAAGTTCATTTGAACCTCCCCCCTCGTCAGTCGTTGTAGGGCTATTGTTATCCTCTTGTATAATATGGTCCTACAAATTTAGGCTAAAATTTTTTTATTTTATGATCTTATGATTTCCAGTTCCATGAAAAGGAGTTGCATAGTAGAGCAGTGGCATATATTAATACGGATGCAGCTATTGAAGGAAGGGACATACTGCTTGTCCGTGGGAGTCCCTTATTGCAAAAGGCTGTTCATGAAGCTGAGAAATATGTCCACTTTCCACAACACGGTGCAAAAAAAGAAAATGTTTTGGCTTTCTGGCTTGCCTCATTATTTGGAAAGGAAAATAAATCTGAAGTTTTAAATTCTAAGTAAGCAGATGCTTAATGTAATTTAAAATATGTAATTCTTTTAAATAGTATTTATTTATGTATTCTCTCACGTTAGCTTGTCACTCTTAGGATCTGATTCTGACAGTGGTAGTTTCATGTCATTGTATGGAATATCATCCGTGCATCTTAAGTTTGTCAGCAATGATGCTGTAAGTCACTGTTTATATATTTCTTTAAAAAAGAAAAAAATAATAATATATCAAGTGTATTTGTTATCAAATTTATAAGTTAATGAACTGCAAGTTCAAATTTACCTTAATAGAAATCTACACTGGCGGAAAAAAAAAATCCCAACACCACAAAGGACTTGTGCTAGATGAATGAAATTTGGACAGTATATTCAGCTATGGTATTTATTTAATTGATTCAAGTTTCAAGGTTACACACACGTGCATGCATACGGTCGTAGAGATGCCGAATGTCATTTTGTGGTATGGCATTCCATGCCTGTTGTACCTGGATGGTCAGATCAGCGACAGTTGTTGCTGATTGTGGAAGAGCCCTGACATGGCGTCCGACCATGTCCCAGACGTTCTCGATGGGCGACAGATCTGGTGATCGTGCTGGCCATGGTAGGATGTGGACACCCAGAAGGGCACATTGGGTTGCAGTGGCAGTGTGGGGTCGAACGTTATCCTGTTGGAACAGCCCCCCTGGCATACCAGCCATGAATGGCAGCACAATGGATTCAACAACCATCCGAATGTAAACATTTGCCGTCATGGTGACTGGGATAACCACCAGGGGGGTCCTGCTGTCGTAGGAAATCCCTCCCCATACCATAACGCCAGAGGTGGAGCCACTATGCCGACGATGGATACAGCTCGGTAACAGGACTTCCCCACTCCTCCTTCTGACCCTTGTGCGACCATCACTCTGACCCAGACAGAAACGACTTTCATCCGTGAAGACCACAGACCTCTATTCTGCCCTCCAAGTCGCTCTGGCTTGACACCACTGAACACCACGCACGGTGTTGAGGGGTAAGAGGCAAACATGCCACAGGGCGCCTGGAGTGGAAGTTCCCGGCCAGGAGACGGTTCCGAATTGTGCGTGGAGTGACGTTGGGTGCCACAGCAGCCCAAATGTCTGTTGCAGATGCTGTCTGATTTGCCACAGCTATCCTAGAGATGCACCAGTCAACCCTGTCTCCAGTGGCCGGAGGTCGTCCAGATCCTGGTCTCCTGGTAATCCTGCCTTCCTGGACCATTGCTGCCAACAGTTGTACGCAATGGCAACGTCTCGACCCATGCGTTCTGCAATAGCACGGAACAAAAGTCCACCCTCTCGAAGGCCCTCTACACGTGCTCGTTCAAATTGGGTTAGTTGCCCATATTCACGTCGCAGTCGCCTTCGAGGCATGTTTTACGTACTCTATCACACACGTCCACAAGTGTCTGAAGTGACACAGACGCGCGTCTGATCTCCTTTATATCTGTCATTGAAATGTCTCATTTGCATGTACAGGGTGGTGCTGGTATTAGGTTGTAACCTTGAAACTTGAATCAATTGAATAAATACCATAGCTGAATATACTGTCCAAATTTCATTCATCTTACACAAGTCCTTCGTGGGATTTTTTTTTTTCCGCCAGTGTAAAAGGAGGTTTTAATATTTTTGACTGGCTCTGTTCTAGGATAAAGGATATTATCTGTATCATTCTGCATATGATAATTTTGATGCAGTTCAAAAGTTCATTGATCCAGATTTTGAGATATCACAAACGTTGGCTCGGTATTTAGCGACACTTGGCCTCTTGCTGTCTGATTCATTCTTACTTCCTGTTAAGATTGAAGATTATGGTACTACTGTTCTGCACGCATACGAAGCATTCATTGAAGAATATAAAGTTCTGTTTGAGGAGATGTCTATTGAAACTGGTATGTTCATGCTATTCCAACTTTGTGTAAATTAGGTTAAACCTTGCTTATTCATTTTATCATCACTCAAACCCTGTTCAACTGACTGTATGTATAAACTTAGAGCTTTCAGTTGAACTGATGGTGAGGTTTCCAGTATTCACCTGTTATACCGTTATTCAATGTCTTTTCCACTTTTGGTTTAAATTTTTCGCGGTTTACATTCAAATTCGGCCATACACTCATTCCCCTCTTAAGAATTTTCTGTATTATAGAATTTAACATGATTTTTATTGAATTATTTATTTATTTAAAAAAAATTTTAAATTCTTATCTGGGGCCTGTATGGCCAAATAGGCCGATTAATATTAAATTTGCAAAATAGCCTGCCAATGTAAAAAAAAAAAAATGATGACTTGAAACACTTTTCAGAAACTACAGTATAAGCATTTCAAAACTACTGATAGTTTATTGAAGGTAAATTTTGTAAGTTTTAGTGGTTGATATTTTGTATACTACATGGATTGCATATTTTCCATAATACGAGGCCTGTCTAAAAAGTATCCGACCTTTGGCCATAAAAAATATTCTGAATACCGGACGGAGTTGGGACCCTAATCTCCTTCAAAGTAGGCCCCTTGGGCTTGCACACACTTAGCCCACCGACCCTTCCACTGCTGGAAACACCTCTGGAAGTCTTCTTTTCGAATGGCGTATAGCTCCGTCGTCGCGTTCCGCATTATCTCTTCTCTACTTTCAAAACGGGTTCCTTTCAATGGCGTCTTCAATTTTGGAAACAACCAGAAGTCGCAAGGAGCCAGGTTTGGAGAGTAGGGAGGTTAGCGAACGGTTGTAATTCCATGTTTGGCTAAGAAAGTGAGGATCAATTGGGATGAATGTGCAGGGGCGTTGTCATGATGCAAGTGCCAGTTATTTGCCGTCCACATGTCTGGTCTTTTGCGCCGAACTGCGTCACGGAGTCGCCGGAGAACATCTTGATAGTACTCCTTTGTCACTGTTTGTCCTTCCGGTGCGTATTCGTGATGCACAATTCCACGGACATCAAAGAAAACAGTCAGCATCACCTTGATTTTGCTTCGCACCTGCCGCGCTTTCTTCGGCCTTGGAGAATCGGGATGCTTCCATTGCGACGACTGTCTTTTTGTTTCTGGGTCGTACCCGTACACCCATGACTCATCTCCAGTTATCACGGTGTTCAGAAACCCAGGATCAGTGTTGGCGGTGTCCAGAAGATCCTGCGCAATGTCAAAACGGAGGTCTTTTTGTCCCGGCAATAACAACTTGGGTACGAATTTCGCAGACACTCGGTTCATGTTCAAATCATCACGCAAAATTGCATGTGCAGAATCTTTACTCACTCCAACCTCTTCTGCAATCTCCCGCACTGTCAAATGACGATCTTCCATCACCAAATTTCGCACCCTCTCAATAACAGCTGCACTCCGAGCAGTTTGGGGCCTGCCACAACGCCGCTCACTCTCAGCTGATGTGCGGCCATCTTTGAATCGGTTAAACCACTCCTTAATTTGTGTTACAACTATCGCATCTTCTCCAAACACCTGCTGAATCTTACCAATTGTTTGGCTTTGAGAATCACCAAGCTTTTGACAGAATTTGATGCAGTGTCTTTGCTCAATTCGTTCAGTCATCTTGCGAGAAAACTAAATCCGACGAACACTACGAACAGCACCTTACTTGGCGAGCACTAGCCGCGGACTGGCACAAGCGATCGCGGTGGAAAAATTCAAGCATGCGCATTAAGGTTCCTCCTTCCACTGTGCACAGTGTCGCCGCCTTAGAATCACTACTTTGCACGGGAAAAATCAAGGTCGGATTCTTTTTAGACAGGCCTCGTATTATAATTTCACAAGGCTGGATAATTTGCTAGTTCATTTAAAAAAAATTTTGACATAAATGCAAACTTGCAAAATAAAGGGATTATTCTGTATTCTCTTGAACAAAGAAAGATATCAATACAAAATGGATACTTTATATATTTTATGCCTAAACTGAGAGCCATTGACCCTTTTCAGTTAGTTGGTGAGCAGAGCCTGTTCTGGTGGACAGGCTGTACTCTACCCTGTAGCTGGAACGTTAAAACGTGAAAACACATAACTCTTCTTGTTTCATGTTCTTTTATTTTGCCATTATTTTTCCATTCTTACATCCCTCCTTTTATTTTAGTTTTTTATTTTAACTAAACAGCAATTCGAAACATCAGATATAACAGTTGCAGAAAAAATGTGCAAATGCAATAATTATCGTGGAGAGAGCAAATTACTTCCACATTTTAGATCCAACAAATTCCCCTTAGATCCAACAATCCAACAATAATCCCCTTATCACTGAAACCTAAATTAGATCAAATATTTAAAGTTTGCTGTATTCTATGAGAAGTTTTTATTTTACTTTGTTTTATTTTCATACATGTTTACAAAGGTTTATCTAAATTTGATTTAACATTCTTTAACTAAACTTGCAGGTGAAGAACCTTATGCTATACACTAAATTCTATGTTGAATTTTGTCTCACGATTGTGTCTTCACTAACAATGTCACATACCTTGCATAAAAAGAAGTTCCTACTGCATGGATTTCGGAATGGCATCTTTTTTATTTATGGGAGATACGAGGGTGGATGAAGTATAAACGAGACTTTTTTATTTTTTTATTTGCTATTAAGAAATAATCAAATTCATACCATTTTTCTACATAATCTCCTGCTTTGGAAACACATTTTTACCAGCATATTGGTAGGTTTTGGATGCCGTTGTCATAAAACTAAGAAGGTTGTGTTAGCAGCCTGTTGCGCATGAAGTCCTCCATTCCCTCATCATTATCAAATGTTTGGCTCCTAGTGCTTGTTTGAATGGCCCAAAGGGATGAAAATCACAGGGCGAGAACATATCGTCGTTGTCAAACCAAAATCTGCTATTATTGATCTAAGGAGTTTAAATGATTAATTTAAAATTTAAATGTGTGTAGTCTCCTTTTAATGGGGAAAATCATAAAATAAAATTTAATAAAAACAAAATAAAGTCACCAATCTTGAAAAACGATGGAAGAAACTTGTGAGATGGAAGAAAACTTAAACGATGTAGTCTATTGAAGATGTTGTTGATTGTAGAAATAAACTTAGTCTATTGAGGATGTAGATGAAGTCTTGTGAAGATAATAGAAAATGATAATCTTGAAGGAAGTGTTGGTTTTGAAATACAGATGAAATTTTGAAGAGGGTGATCCAAATATTTGGGATAAAATTTATATAAAACGTTTTCGAGAATATTTCTCATCATCAGTAGGATAAAACATTTTTCAACTGTTTTTGAGATTTCAATATTTTGACCCTTGCAATGAGTTCAGTAACCAAATTTGCATATAAAAGAATTACTATGTGCTTATAACCACAATACGACTAACCATGACCACTTTATAAAATATGCTATGTGCACCAGCTATAATATTATCAAATAAAAACTGCTTTGTGTCAGTATTAAATTGTTACATTTCAATGCTAAAAAAAAAAAGCAAACAAGATTACATTTGATATCAATAACTTCAATTTGAAATAGTTTTTAAAATTCACCTTAATACAAAATTTTACAGGAGTTACTTTTGGCACATAGCAGATATTGGTTTGACAATGACGATATAGGGAGGGTGATGAAGTACTGTCCATCTCGTTTCCTCCAATTTTGTGACAGTGAGAGGAAACATATGGGGCTGAGTGTCGTCAAGCAGAAGAATAACATTTTGCATCAATAAGTTAACCTCACCTCACTCAGTAGGTCGCAGGAATAAGCCTTCAAGAAGCCCACAAATAGTAAAAATGTTCTGCTCCATAATGCTTGTTTGTGGTCTGCAGTCATGGCTATCATTTTTCTCTTGTTCACGGCCTTTCTTGAACTCCTTATGCTAGGCAAACACACGAGTCTTGGCAGTGTTTGATCCCCGAACTGTGTTGTCACTCTCTGTAAAATTTCCACCAGTTTGACACCTTCACGAGTGAAAAGTTTGAATATAATGTGTTGCGCAGTCGAAGGGTGAACTTCTTGTTCAAATATCTTGAGTTGTACACAGAACAAGTCTGGTGCGGCCTGTCGGTGATTTTTTGAACTTCTGACATCCCCAATCCACCCCTTCTAGATGCAGTTGCCAGTTTCATTAAAATTATCTGTGCAGAAGAGAAAGTCTCTATATTTGATCCACCCTCATATAATGGAAAATATGGATTGTAGGACTTTAAAATCACCCTGTATTATAGTCCAGATTGTTAACAATTTCTAACATAAATGATGTGCTGTAATAAAAACTATGACAAAGTTTATTTTGTGTTGTAAACTCAAATGACCATTAATATTAATGAAATAAAATATTTGTTTATGTAGAGGCGTTAGCAGCAGCAGTCAGCCAGTTTGCACACGCTTGCAAGGCCTTCCATTATAATTTTACAACAGTGAATATGGATTAGTAAGTTAATTTTTTTTTTGTTGTTTTTACAATTTTTTCTAAAATTGAATTTAGGTAACATAAAGTTTCATGCATAGATATCAGCATTCTGCATTTGGAAGGAGCATGATCCTGTTGGCTTCAACTAACTAAAATTTTAATACAGTGGGCGATCAGTTAATGAACTTCATCCGTTCCAAGATGACGTTCACTACCTGAATTGTTCGTTAACCGATCATCGATTTACTATCGATTATTATGGGAATTTGATTAATTCATTTTGGGGACTCAAAAAATAAATAAAAATTATACATGTATTTTTACAATTTTAAATTGTTTTGGTCTACAACTGACAACGATTCAGTGAGTGCCCAACAGGTAGTGCAAGTATTGTATCTGCGTGTACACTGGGCAAATAGCGAGTCCTTATTCATCTGATGATTCTGGTTATGTATAAAATTGTCCAAGTCTCATTCCAGAAACCGTTCATAGAGTGATAGAAAATTACAGTTCTTTTTATCTTATACACAACATCGCTTCTTCTATACCCTGTCTCAGCTTCATTTGAGAGTGACGTCACTGAAAAACGTCACAACATTGTATCCTTCTGCCATTAATTTTTTTTTTTTTTTAATTTCATCAAATGGCTTTTCTATTGGACCAATTTTTTTATTATATCGAGGAGAAAAAATGTGGAATATTATTCATCATCATCATCATTGGCCTTTACAAGCATAAAGGGCCTTTGATTTTAGCCCCAAGCACCACCATAGGGTGACTGCTTGTTTCTAGACCTGATTTATTTTTACGTGGCAGGGGGATCGGCCCTACGCACAACCCCTATTTCTGGGGGATGCTGACGATGATCTTTTGATTATGGCTAAGTACTGTACATATCTACAGGGTGAGTCAAAAGTCACTGGACATAGCTGCATTTCGGAAATGGTATGTAAAATGAACCGTGCCAGCAGGGAATAGGATAGGTGTTCTATCTTTTTGGGCAGTTTTGAAATTTGGCTGCCATCTTGAAATCCACCAATTTGGGTCAAGATTTATTTTCTTAAATGAGAAGGGGGTCATGTGGCATATCAAATAAAACCAGTTTTTTTTCTCAGGAGTTCATTCCAGCAATCGGATTTCACAACCTATTAACAAAAACATTGACACTTTCTAAACAAAAACATCCCTGGTTGCAGCAGCTAAACGATGTGTTCAGTGTATTGTCCCTGCTGCTGGACACAGAGCTCAAGATGCTTTATCCATTCATTATTTATAACTCTCCCAAGAACATCAGGGGTAATGCTACCACAGGCCTGTAGGATGCGTTGCTGAAGGTGGCATTTGCTTTGGATTTTCACAACACAAATTGTTTCAACTAGGTTCAGTGAAGCCTGGGGAACGTGGTGGCAATCGCCCAATCAAATGAACCAGGTAATTGCCCATCCAGCCATTGACAGACATTACCTTCATAATGTGATAGTACACCATCCTGCTGGGAAAAAACTTGGGAAACTGTCATTTTCAGTGAAGTGTGACAGGAACACGGTATTCTGTAACATTCACAGGTACTCATCAACATTTAGGGTGCCATCAAAATTGGTCCAATTAAACAGGTGCCTCACTTTGATATCACTAACAACTCTGGATGGATCTGCCCAATGACGGTTCATATCGTTTCAATATCTTGTGTTCTGATGGTTCACCTCACCACAGGCATAAAAATTTGCCTCATTGCTGAACACAATGTTATGTGCAAATGAAGGATCCAGTTCAATAGTTATCCAGAGCCCAGGTATAGAATTCCTCATGTCTGTCTAGATCATCCTCAGATAGTTTTTGCTGCATCTGAACTTTGAATAGATGCCACTTGTTGGTATGCAGAATCCGTGCTATGGACTCTTTGCAAATGCTGCCAATATCATTGTTGAGGGTGCCTCATTGGTTGATGTTTTTGCCAAGCCTGTACAAGTTTTATGTTCAACAGTCCCAGTATCTCTGAAATGTGATATCACATATGGAATAGTACTGTGTGCTATTTGTTATCTTTTGAGGTGTAGGTATTGAAATCAGCAGCAGTGGCATTCCCCAGACATCAGGATCAGCTCAGTCCTCTCCTCCTTTGTTAGTGCCATCTCCAATTACTTGCAACAGACAATGAAACAGTGTCAGTGTTTTTTGTTAATATCTTTTGAACCACAACAGATAACTGAAATCTGATTTGCAGGATTAACTCATGAGAAAAACCTTGTGTTATTTGATATTCCACATGACCCCATTTCCCATTTAAGAAAATGAACCTTGACCCAAAATGGCAGATTTCAAGATGGCAGCCAAACTCCAAAACTGTCCCAAAAAGATGGAGCACTTATCCTATTCCCTGTTAGCATGGTCACATCATTCATTTTACACATTATTTTCAAAATACAGCTCTGTCCAGTGATTTTTGAATCAGCCTATATTGTCTTGGTAATCTCTCAGGTCTCATTAGCAGTCTTCAATACTGCAATATCTTCAACCATCTTCATATATTGCAGTCTTAATCTTAGGATGTAAATTCCATTTTGCTGTTACAAAAGAAGATAACATCTATTAAAGTGGTATATGTTTTCTGATCCCCTGTATGTATCTTGAGTTGGGCAAAATTATTGAGATGAGAGAAGCTAGACTCTCTACCAAGGAATTGCCACTCATGTGGAACCAACTCAAAATTCTGATTGATTTCTTAGATCACCTGCAGTCATCATTGCATACTCTGGAATAGACTTTCATATCTTTTAGCTTGCTTTCTCAATTTCAGTACGTAATAAAAAGATGATCAAATAAATACAATTGATTTCATATGTAAACTGTTTTATAAAATATGATACCAGTAGAGTGTCGTGAAGCTTGCTTCATTGAACAGACATATTGATATTTGGCATTTGAATTGTGAAATTTCATAACTACAAAAATGAATTGGCATTGTTTATCATATGACATAGACAGATATAGCATCTCTTAAGCAATGGAGCATTTTCACAGGTGTTTTGGCTTTTTAAATCTTAAAACATATTAATTTATGACATAAATCTCAATTTCAGTTTTATGACATTCCAGTTTTTACAAATTTTTATTTTCATTACTTATTTGCTTTCTTCATAATATAACCAAAATCCTTTTAATTTTAGCGAAACTTTAGGATTTCATGAATATAATGATAGAGCATTAGAATTAGAACGAGCTTTTATCCAACCGAATTTGGGTATTTATGAACTTTCTTACAGGTAAGTTGTAAGATTTTCTTTTAATGTTAAGGTATTCCTTTACATTATATAGCTAGCCTTGTCTTAATATCTTTCCGGTTTTTACATTAATTCTAAAGTATAATTGATGAAAAAGCGTTTTTGAATTCGTGTGTGTACAATTTTTGGGATAGGACATTTGTATTCATGTTTATCAAGGTAATTAATATCGGGAGTCTGAAGATGAACTCAGCTTTGTTTTGTGAATCATACATGAATGTAAGTTATTATAAAGAGAACAAAGTTAAAAATTTCATCATCTGTAGTGTAATTCAGTGTCTGCACCTTTTACAGCCTAACAGATATTAAACCGATACTCCACTTTGGTCATGCTTGGGTGATCATGTCTATAGAAATTATTTCTCTGACAATGGAAGTAAACCAAAACATTCTAACAATTTATTTTGAGGAAACCATAAAGAGATTAAAATTTTTAACTGTGACATTAAAAACATCGGTCAGAATGAGATGAGAGAAATTTGAAATTAATGGTTAAATCAGATCTCTTAAAGTGAATAATCTGAGATAATATAACAGTGATGTACCCTTAGCTAATGTAATCAGATTTTTCAATTTAAAAATCAGGATGGGAGGATCCCTCCCTTTTTTATTGTGAGTGTGTAAATATATTATGTAATAAACATTTACTTTAAAATTAAAACTATTTCAAAACACGAAAATAAGTATTTTTAAATTTTCTTTTACATTTTCTGTTTTAACAATAATGCAATATTACTTAATACAAGCAACTAGTGTAAATTAAAAAAATAATCGCAGTTTCCAGTATTATAATCTGCAATGTTGCCGAACACATTCGAAAACATTAGTGAAGACATACATCAGGTGAACCACTTCGGGTGCATTCATGTGACTCATTGATCTCTGAGGAGAAATGAGACATCCGATCCAGTGGAGATGTTGAAAGAGTTGGTTTCCATTTAGGAGAATGCGAGGGAAGGAATCTCCTCCGATTATATTTTGGAGGAATTTTTATATAAATTGGGACAATAGGGAGAGAATAACCGAAATCAAGACAAATAAGTGACCCGATTTACTTTTCAAGTGAATCAAGGCTGTCCTGTGTCAAATCAGGAGTCCAGTCACCTTACGTTAGCACAATGTTAACTTAGCATTTCATAAGACAGAACAAAGTACATGTATTATTAATTTAACCCTTCAGTGGCGGATTTATGGGGGGCTGGGCTACTGGGGCTATACCCCCCCCCCCCCCTCCCAATTGGTCCTAAACATACACCACTTAGATAAATTGTAAAGATTTTTAATACTGCAATATTTTTACAAATTTACATTTACAAACTTCAGTATAGGAAAGACCCTGGGGAGGGGATGTGGTTATTCAAAATAACTTTAACATATTAGTCAAATCACCTGATTAGCACTACCCCCCCCCCCTTCGTATAGAGGTTCTAGATCTGCCACTTCCCTTGAGTTCAAGCATATTGGTTGCTGAGAAAAATTGTTAAAAATAATTGACCACTATGGCTATATCTACCATTAGAAATGAAAGAGAACTTTTTGAATTCAAATTTACTATTTTTTTACAAACTTGATTTTGAAGTTTTTATTTTGATATTTTAAAGTTTTTTTTATTTTGTTGTATTTGCTTCCCAATTTGTGTTTTAATAATAGTAAAAGAGGATTTATTCAGGATTCGTGTAGTATGAAGGGGTTGTTTCAAGTTTATGGTGATGAGAATACACTTATTGTAGGTTTACTGAAACCCGTTTCTCCACCATGTACTGTGCTCTGTGTGAAGTCCTTTATTCTAGCATTTCCTCGACATCTTAGTTTCCTAGGCTTTTACAGCGAACAAGCAAGGTCGATTCTCTTCCATTCTTCTTGCAGGCTTTCCATAATCCAGGAAGCGTTCTCGCACGTAAAGAGTTCTTTTAAGGAGACCAAATCCACAAAAATCCGTGGGAGAGCCATCAGGTGACTTTACAAGGATGTATGAGATTGGGATAACCTTAATCTCAGTTTTCTGTTCCATTTGAGCTCTATACTGGGCAGTTGATTTAACAGTGTGCCTGGATGCATTGTCCTGGTGGATGTACATACCTTTCACTCTAGGGCCATGTAACTATGGGATATCATTATGATGTATGTGTTCCAAGACATTTTCCTGATAGTAGACAGCATTTATCTTTGCTTTAGATCACACCTTTTAGATGGTCATTTAGATGTCTATTTTAAAACCACCACGAATCCTTTTGGAAAACTCTACTTGTATTGACGCACCCCTGTTGTCAGTAAAACATTGCCGTGTCTTGCCATCTCTCGATAAATAGACCCAAGCCCTCATCCAAGGTGACTATGTTTTCTATTTGTCATCTGTCAAATAGCCTTCATACAGATTTTTTTGCTGTTGACTTGCCGTGTCTTGGCAACAAAGACTTGGGCCTTATGACAGACAAAAGATATGGTTCACCGATGCAACAGAGGTTCCATTCTTGCTTGCAATGGCCCATTGTGTTAGTGGTTTTCCGTAAGGACTGGCCTCTTCACTGTTCGAATGTTAGCCTTAATATAGGAAAAACGGAGATGGGCTTTTCATTCAGCAGCACTTCACTGTTGATTGTTTGGATCCATTTGTCTTCTGCTTTTAGTAACCCTTTTTATACCATTTTTGGAAATAATGAAACCTTTTCCCTTACACAGTTCTGTTATTCTGGAATAAGAGTAACCAGTGTCGAAAAGGGCTATGATGTACCCCTCCCAAAATGATTCAATTTTTGAGGGCATTTTGATGGCAAACTGGAACATGAAGAATGGAATGATAAGTTTGATTGTTACTGTACTTGTGTGTAAAGTTTCATGAGTCTTGTGCTATGACGTTTTAACAATTGTCACCATAAACATAAAAACAACCCACCGTAATCTTTCTGCCTGTAAGCTAAATAATCAGGAATTGGATCGTAAGGTATGAAGGTATACAGCTTGACAGATAATCTGGAGTATTGTGTGCTTGTGGATATAAGCATCGATTTGGATGGGTAAAGTGATGTTGCTACAGGTCAGAAGGAAATAGAGATGTGAGAACATGTTAAAGAGCCAATTGAAGAACATTTTTTTGATCAAAAGATTTGTTGTAAAGTGCATTACAATTTCTTAATAAATTATTTACTGTAAAATCTTACTCAGCTCTAGAATGTGGTGATATTTTGTTATTATGTCTTTATAAAAATTTGGTTTGTGTTTTAAGGATTTTTTTTTTTAAGGATATTTTATTTGCATTTTTAAAAATTATTTTCAGAATAACAAAATTGCAGTTTAATTTCAATAAATAATGTTTTGATTTTCAATAGGCATGCTTTATTTGGGCCTCATCCATACAATATGAAACAAGGAATTGCATTTCCACAATTAGTAAAGGCTATTTTAAATGCTCAATCAACCAATCATACCGCTTCATGGAAACGTGTAAGACATGAAATATTCCAGGTCATTAATGCATTGCAATCTGGCTCTATGGTCCTGAGCAGTGATATATTAACGCACACGGGGTAAAATTCATTTTCTAAAATAAAAATTAGAAACTAAGTTATTGGAAATATGGAAATGGCTTGTTAATGTATTATTGTACATATTCAGCCAGAAAGAAACCGGAACTTGCTGTTGTTTTTAATATGAAAATAATTATAATAATAAAAATAGCATTAAGTTTATGACCAATATGTTCCCCTCCCCTTCAGTCTTAGGTAAATTTAAAAAAATAAAGTAAAATTAAAAAAACAAAACAAAAAAAAAACACCTAAAAAAAAACTGGTCAGCATATGTAGAAGAGAGTAGGAAAAAAAATTTAAATTTTTATATATTTATTCACTATTTATATATGACATAATGTTTAAGCATTATCATCCAGAGGGCTTTCTTTTTTTTTAATATAAATTTTCAGCTATAGCATTTACTGTAAGAGTTACTTTTAAATGTTTAAAAGTTAATTTATTTTATTACATAATTTATTTATATACAACTTTGAAGACAGTTTAATAAGGAAATTATGTAAATAGTTAAATATGTTTTTCTTTTGTTATTAAGTTTTTATTTATTTTGTATATCTTATTATACGGTAATATTTCATTATCTGATTTTTTGTCTAATTTAAGTTTTATGCTTTTTATTGTAGCTGTTGTTGTTATTTGAGTGTAAGCTTAATATTTTGTATAAGAGTACATTTTTTTTTTTTTCTACTTAGGAAAAAAAAATTTCCGCCTTTTGAGTTAAGTATATGTACAAAAAGTTCAAATATTCTAAAGCAGGCGACTTCCCATAATATAATTTATTATTACAGTATTATTATTATTATTATTTATGCCTCCTCGAGTAAGCATTTCTAATATAGCAATGAATCCTCCATCTTCTTCCTCTTCTTGCCTGTCTTTATTCTCTGAAACTCTTGGTCTTCCAGCAAATTCTCCCTTGTGGGCAGCATCTGTTGTGATATAATTATAACCTCTGTGCATAAAATTTATGCTTAAATTGATCTAGCTCTAGTTAATTCATAGTAGGTGAGAACTTGTTAAGAACTGTACAAATATAACTATTCCTTCTTGACAAGAAAATCTATTGCTTCCATCGAAAACTATTTGCAGCACTTGTTACGACTCAAACGTCAGATCTCTTGTTGTAATTCTGATGGTATATGATAGTTAATGATTTTTAAAAAATCAAGTAACAAATTTTAAAAATAAAAATATAAAATAAAAAAAGAAAAAAAGCATAAAATATAATAATAATAATGGCCAAAATAATATAAATATAATAAGTAAATGAATAATTATAAAATATGGATTATTTTTTTTATATTTTTATCTTTTGGATGTGCATATTTTTTAAAACTATTTTCTTTGAGTAGATGACGTTATTGACATTAGAATGTAGTCTGTTGTTGAAAAACCCTTCATCCAAAGTTTTCGATATATGGTAATGGGTATTTATTTAACAATCATGTAGGCCTAGAACTTTAAATTCAAAAAAATTAGGGAGGGAGGGAAAGAGAGAGAGGGGAAAACAGAAATATTAATATTTAAAAAAAAAAAAGAATAGGAATGATATCAAGGTTAAAATTTGCACAAATCGTTGTAAGCATATTGTTCCATCCTGTTTGTATGATGCTCAAAAATTTTAATATAAACTATTATTTTCGTTATGATGTTGAACCATTGTTGATAGCATTAGAACAAAAAAAAAAGTTATATCGTTGTGAATCCAAAACTAAAAAACCAAACTTAATGGGTTTGTAATTTTGCAGAGGTTGTTGAATGTTTTGTCTTATTCGCCCTCAAGCTTTTATATTAGCAGCTTTTAGAATATTTTTAAAATTGTTTGCTCCCATAATTTTTGTTATTTTTTTCATTTGCATAAGAAAGCTATTGAAACACCAAAAAAATTACAATAATAAAATACTACATCTTCAATGCAATTTTATCTTTAAATTTTTTTTTTTTTTTTTTTTTGAAAGAACTGTTTCTTCATTTTTTTTTTACTTGTAATTTTCTCAATTTTTTGACATTTTATGTGTACTATTCTTTGTCGTTCAGAAACTGAAATGGGATCCTTGACAGTTATTCAGATTGTTTTTAAATTAGTAATTTCAATCACATATGCAATTTTTGTCTATATCTGAGTTTACTTAATTTAAAATTTAAATTCGTATTTTATATTGTCATATACATGTATAAAAATTGCAGCTTAACTGCTATTTTAATAACTTCATCAATAATTTAAACATCTGATCATGGGGTAGAATAAACCTCATAGAACAGTGTTGCCACCTGTTTGGGTTTGACCCGGACTATCTGATACCTAGACGAAACATCCAGGTATCTGGTTTGGGTATTCCATTTGTCCAGGTTACCAAAAAATTTCGAAAATTTCAAAATAAAATGTACTTTTTATATTAAAAATCATATTTTAAAGAAAAATTTCTTTTAAAATGTGTTGTTTCACTGATTACATCAACTCGGAGCAATGAGAAATGTGTTTTCAAAAAAAAGAATACATGAATGTAGTTATTGCTCTGAGTTGGTTTCGGAAATATCATTGGTGTCAAATCTTGAAAGTAACACATCAAGTTTTAATGTCAGGTGACCATTTTAAATAAATGTAATTTTCTTGTATATTGCAAATAGAAATATTTGAAAGGTAAGGTAAGGATTGCATTTTCTTTTCTATTTTTATTTTATTTATTTATTTATTTATTTTTTTTTTTGCGTGTTTGTCTGAGCATTCGGCATTTTTTGCATCATCCAGGTGGCAACACTGTTCATAGACCATTCTTGAGTTACTCTATAATGCTGTTTTAAGCTTTAAGTATTTTATATTATTTATTTATTTATTTATTTATTTTTTATTTTTTAATCTTCTTTTCAACATGTGAAAATAGAATTCCTTCTTAGCTTAAATTTGATCATTACTGTATGTACTCGTGTGTAAGCTCATTTCATGCATACTTTGATCTTTATGTTTTGTTTTTGCAATAAAAGACGCCAATATTACCAATCAAGATTGAACTTTGCTATATTAATTTTCCTTGTCGATTCCATTTTAAGAAAGAAAAAAAAAAAAAAAAGGAGCTCGGATGAATAATAAGCTAATGAGGAAAACAATGTGAATTATATAATTTGAAAGAAAAACTGTTTGTTACTATTAAGTAATTATGGATGAGAATCTGGAACTGGTAAAAATTACTAGTTCCCAAATTTCTAATTCTATCTGAGTATAGTTCTATGGACGTATTCCATTGTAACCTTTATTAGTGTTTTTCTTGCAGGTCATTTTCTTTCAGTGCTTCATTAAAACTAGAATTAAATATACATGGATTTCCTGCTGTACAAAATTGCTTTACATCATGTGTGCATATTAATTCAGTTTTGTTGTCTTAATACATTAGAGTGACAACATTTGATAGAATTAAGATTTATTAACGAGTCCTGAAATGCAAATGAATATGGGGGGGAACTGAGAAAATTGAGTACCTGTAAATTTTTAGTTAATCAGATATTTATGAATTGACAGTAAAATTTTGAAAAAGCTTTTAATTTTTCATTGCAGTGTTAACAACAGTAAAGACCTACTTTGAAACATAGATGTAAGGGACATTCAAAAACCATGTGGTCACTTTTTTATCTTTTTTTTTTTTTTTACTCCCCTCTGTGATCATTGGTAGTCATATTTGAATTCCCCCCCCCTCTAAAATTTACATAATCAGAGAAATTATCTACCCCCTAATGCATGCGATTTTAATGAATGACACATTTTAAAATTTGATTTTTTGATTCATTTTAAAATTAATTTGACCACATGGTCATTGCTTGAATTCTCTCCCTCCCTTTTGTGGTCGTAAGTGGTCAAATCCTGACTCCCCTGGCCCAAAATTGACCACGTGGTTTATGAACGTCCCCTGTATATAGTGTTGGAACTGAACTGGTGCAAATCACTTCTTTCGAACAGTTTTCAAATTCAGCAAATGGGCAGTAGTTTATGCTCTACAGATTCAACAAAGTAAGGCACTTCGTTTCTGTCTTTGAATATGCAGACCTATTGCCAAAAAATATGAATCTCTACCTATTTCTTATAAAAAAGAATTGAATTTTAAATCTTCATAAGTATCAAACATATATCAAGAGTTTTTGTTTTTTTTTTTTTGTTTTTTTTTTTAATATATACAAAGTTAGTCATTAAAAAGTACTCTTAATTGTACATGACTACATACAGTATTTACTTTACTTTGGTTTTCTTATATGTTAGCTTTATTTTATGTTGTTATTTTTAAGTTGTAGACCCTTTGGGTGAACAACTAAGCAAATTTCATGAGATTACTGCATTTAATTGGGTCCACTACTTTCTAATTCCATTATAAAGACAAGATGTTCTCCTTAATCGTTATTATAGAAATTGTGCATATTAACAATAATTACTATCCATATTTGTAATTTCTAGCAATAATAACCTTGTAGCTCTTCAGCTCTTCAGAAGCAATAATGATAACTTATTTCATGTAAACATATCAAATACAGAATAGAATTCTAATTGTTTAGTTTTTGTGTAGAATTTGTTCATGTCAGACCCTTCTCTTACCTCTTATTCTTGACCACCTGTCTCCCAAAACTGATAAAAAAAAAAATCATCAAACAATCAGTTTCCCATTTCAGTTTCTTTTGACAGTCCTGTTAATCTAGTGTATATTTTTGTATGGAATTTACAACACTTGGATTTAATAGCATAATTCCTTGGAAAAGCTTTTCTGTGGACCTTGCCCTCGGGCTGGCCTCGGGCAGGCTCGGCTCGCATGGATCCATAGTTGAATTTTTGTACCTGCAAAAAATTATTACTTCAGCGTAAAATTTGATCAGTAAAAATGTATTATACTTTCTCTTGTGATCTTCTTTTTTTGGCTCGACATACAAAGACACATTCACAAAATAAAATTTTATTGAAATATACACATAAATATACAGTTTTATATAAAGATATATAAATATATGATTTATTAAAATTACTTATACTAATGCAATGATGTATATAGCTTCTAAAATTAGTCTCATAACATACATATTGACAGGTTAATAATAATAAAATAGAAAAATACAAACACAAATTTCAATAGAAGATTTCACAGATGTAGAATACTTGATAATATCACCCAGGTATTTTGTTTTGTGCTACTCATACATGTTAAAATAGCCATATTGCAAACGATTATTAGTTCTCTGCAGAAGGACTGTGCATTTGAGGAGTTTTAAAAATAAGAATGGGTTTTATTATGGTGTTATTTTTAAAATTATTTACTTGCTTGTCTAAGTGGCCTTTAAAATTATTTAAAATAGGTAATAATTTTGCCAAATGAAACTCTTGTTAGGCCAGTATTAAGTATCGACATCCAATTTAAATTTGTTTTTCTCAACTTATCAACACACTTAAATACCTCAGTCCTGAGGAAAAGAGCTATTTATGACATTCCATATTAATCATAAATATAAAAATCATTTATGTATTAATGCATTTGATTAATAAAATACATTTTTACAAAACAACTGAAATTTTAATTTAAAAACCAGTTGTTAAAACATTTACAAATAATTTACAAAAATAGAAATATTTTAAATTTAGTTGAATTTTTGTTCAGTACGTAAAATTGCTGGATATGGAGTTCCAAAGTTTTTTCAGATTGCAGAAACCATCTGGAAAACTAAAGATTGTGAACTTGCTGTTTGTACGAGGCTTGTTTTTTAAGTAGGTACCGTTTTGATATTAAAAAAAAAAAAAAACAAAAAAAAAAACCTTAATTTTTATATGAAAGCCTGGAACTTGCTGTATTTTTCAACATAATTTCCAACTATATTTAAGGCACTTATAATATCATACAACCAGCTTCTGTGAGGATGGAATTCAGAAGCTGATCATACAACATGATAAATGCCCTAACATAGGTGGAAATTATGTTGAAAAGTAGATTAAGGTCCAGGCTTTCATATAAAAATTAAGGTGTTAAAAATGTCTATTTTTTTTTTTTTTTTTTAATATCAAAACAGTACTTAAGAAACACCTTGCATATTCACATACATCTCATGGCCTACTAAGATGTTGTACTATAGAATCTTCTAAAACTTAATTACTGGTACTTGACAAAACTAACAGATTTATATGTTATAATAAGTGTGCTTTTTATGATACAGAGTCTTTACATGTGACATTTATAAACATGTAAGAGAGTCCATGGAATATTTGATATTCATAACCAATTTATGGTACCAATTATATTAATAATTTTTGTACCAACCATAATTAATTAGGAATCGAAACAAGTTTTTCTTGGGATGGAGTATAAATAATGAACTTATTCCATAATGATATCAAAAAAAATGGAGGGAAAACATTTCATGGCCTGGATTTGAACCAGGAAACATGAGTATCATGCTCATCTGGTAAGATAAACCCTGCATTTTAGAAATCCCTGTAACCAATAGTCACAGGGATTATTGTCTGGGGATTGAGGAGGTCACGCTATTGGAACATTTGGTCCAATCAATCTGTCTTCAGTAAAAACATAAAGCAAAAAATATTGCATGATGTGTTTTTGCGTGGCTGCCTCTACCAAATGAGCTGTCGTGGACACAGAACAGCAAGGCTGTCTCCATGTGTCCAAAACACTACAAGGTAATGGACCCAATGATAGGGCAGGCTCACAAATTGGGAATTCCTCTTTGTCAAACCATTGGAAAGGTTGATGAACACACATAAGAAATTTATAAATGGAAACTGGAGATAATGCTTTTCCACTGGTTTGTAAGGAGGAATTTGACTTTTCCAAAAGTTTAGTAAGGAGGAATTCCTGATCTGCGAGCTAGGTGCCTGCCCTATCATTGGGCTTCCATCTTTCGACTATCTTGTAGTCTTTAGGATACATGGAGACAGCCTTGCTGTATCATCTCCATAATAGCTCAGTTGGTAGAGGCAATGAGTGTGATACTCGTGGTCCTGCTTTGAATCCAGATCATGAAATTTTTCGTTCCATTTTTTCTGATTATATCATTACCCTTATGCTTGGAGCATTATTTCCAGTTTCCATTTATAATTTTTCTTATTCAATAATATGTTTTTCACTTTTAAGAAAAATTACTTTTGACTTTTTGATTTCATGAAAAAATCTCTTTTCCCAAAGTGTGCTGGCAACTTTGTCATGAATACCATTTTGATATTGTTTTAAAGAATTGGCAGATGGCAAACTTGGGCTCATGGTTTACTTCATTAACTCAATAAATACCTTTTGCAGTACATATTAAGAATAAAAAAAGATGCATGCATTGACAATGTTGATTTTGAAAGATATTGTCCATGAACTTTCAAAATGAAAATTTCATTGAGTCATTAATCTCTTAGATGATATGCAGCATTAAGGAATGTATTACATGAATAACTATACATGTACTTGGGAGTACAGCTTTTTACATTATTACCATCAATATATTACTGATTTGGGCAAAGTACAAAACAAGTTTAAAAATTAAGAATGATAAAATATCATTTGGGACATTATAATTTTCAAGTGATATAAATGAAAACTTTGTAGGAGGAAGAGGAACCAATGTTGAAAAGATCTTGTGATAGCTTGAGCAAGAATTCATTTGAAAGTTGATGCTGCAGTTCTTACTTGTAAATGCAGACAAAAAATTCATGAATAATTAAATTTCATTAAATTAAGAATATAATTTCATTCCACAATATCCAGTGCAGATGGAAAGCAGTTATTGTTTCAAATTTCAAACTTAAATGGTTTATAAGAAGCAATAAACAGCTAAGGAATTTATTTTAAATAATTGCAAATGAATATTGTAAAATTGTGAACATAGGTGTTTATAAGATGTATATTGTCTCCAACTCCAGGGTTAAATTTGGCACCACAAACTCCAATTTTGTCTCTTCCAGGTGTAGTTATTCCAGTAGTAATGCTGTATTGGTTTTAGGTTTGTTTCGTTTTTTATGATGCTACCATTCTTTAAATAAGTAGGTGATAGTTTTAGTAATAACAATTCATTATTTAATGGGAGTTCTTTCTCAACATGTTTTGCATGATGGCATTATCATAGAGATTTATTGATGTTTAATTAGGAACAAAATGTTCCAGATTTTGAAATTTTTATGTGTAATTTTTGTAATGATAATGCTGTCATGTGAAACAAGTTGAGAAAGTCTCCAATTAAATAATAAAATATTATTACTAAAACTATCACTTATTTATTCATACAAAGCAATTCTCCTTCAAAAATACCATTCTTTAGACTCTTTCATAATTCATCTAGTCGCTGTTTGGAGAGAAACAGAATAGAGGTCATCTTCGCTCATTACAGACGCCTTCATGGCATGCTTGGCAGAGGTCACGGTTATGTGGATTGCGTGGGCGACCTGGACGACGTATGCTGCGGTGGGGAAACTGTGGAAAACCATAGTAAGCCTCGGCTACACGGCTACAAATGTTTGTCATTACCTGAAAAAAAAGGAAAGCAGTTATAAGGGTGAAATATAAATAAAAAATCTCAGGAAAGAAAAAACAAACAAACTACAAGTAAGCAAATGCAAATGCTCATTAAACAAATAACCATCAGATTGCTGGAGAGTGAAATAGTTTACATCGCTTGGCATAATCACTGCCCAAGCATCACTAGTTCAATGGTGATACTCCTTTACATAATAGATGATAAAGAGCATTCATCTTCGAGACAAAAGGCTTCCTCTTTCCGGTCCCTTCCGAAGAAACCCATTGCACGACCATATTACTGTGTGAACTGATGGGCCATAAGCTATGGCCGATGAGCAAGCATCTGGATCCACTGCAAAAGCAGAACTCTTTGTTCTGAAGTGTGCTTTTGCAATTCTTTGGTGCCATCCACGAAAGTGCACATTGGTCTCTGTGCCATGGTTCTAGGTTGCCCAAAATGTTTTGCTTTTGTTATTGTACTTTTCTATTTCATACTTTTGCACATCAGATGCAGTGAATCGAGGATACCTGGTCAAAGCACTGACATATAGTTGGACAGCTCAGCTTTTTGGCATACAGGCTGACAGACTCACTGCCAATTAGCTGTGTTACATTTCTTTTACATCAAAAGTGAAGGAATTCATCAAGGGAGTTGAAACCACAACAAAGTAGGTCTGTCTGAGTACTTTTGGCAGGGCAGTGTATAAAAGATAACAACATACCAACTGGTAGGAGAAACTTAAAAATACCATGGCATAATTATTGTGCCATTGCTAGGAGCCAGTTGTGTGCAAATGTTCTATTGAGGACTCTACTTTTCTTGCTCATTCTATTGACTCTTTCCTTTGGTATCAGGGTCGGATTTAGCAAGGGCCAAAGGGGCCTGGGGGGGGGGCTAAATTTTGAGCCAATGGGCAAGATTTCTTTGGGCCCATGGGTGCAAAAAATGAAAATACAGCCCTGTTTGAGATAATGCAAGAGATAATATTTATGTGCCTTTTTTATCAAGAAACTTAATAAAGGTTCATCAAAGAATCACAGATGACATTATTTACATCAATGCTAATATGCTGAAATTAGTGTGGCCTGAGTTAGATACACGCGATTAAAAGTAAAGTGGCGCCATAGCCTAAGAATAACTTTGCTGTTCTTATTTCATTTCTTAAGTTATGCAATCGATAATGAAGTTTCACTTTAAATATTCTAGAGGTGAAATTGGAAAATAAAGTTAAGCACTTGTCTAATCATTCTCGGGCCTTCAAGCTACATAAAAATTAATTTTAATGGTTCTTGGAATTAGCGCCAGCTCACGTGACCTGTAAGGTACAATTTAGCGATTATCCACATTATGTTGGCCTATTTGTGCTTCCATGCTTGGACGTCTCTTATACAAAGGATATACTTTTATTTCAATTGATGTGTTGGTCTCAATAGCATCGGAAAATTCCCACTGGTTGTTGCATGCAGGGTGGTACTACAGATTAGAGATGGTTAATGGTTCACCTTTCTTCTGCTTTAACTCGTCATGGATGACTACCATTCCATTTCAACTTGTGCTGGAATTCTCATGCCAAGGAGCCACTTGAGTTTTAACTGTGAGTAGCTAGATATTTACAGCAGTGGTGTTCGTCAAGTCATCAGGGAGGTAAAAACTTCGAATATTTATTCTCTTCACTGACATGCCCCCCCTTCTGTTTATCTGACTTGATCCATGAACCATTGAGCTACGAAGTCCCAGAGGGACTGAAGCAAAACACTGATATTATTTGTCTTTTCGCATCCAGGCACTTTTTTATTACAGGGTGATTATAAAGTCACTATACATTCTGGTGAAATCATTAACGAATTTCATTTATTTGCACACCAAACACCCCCAAAGTGAATGTGTGGATGGGAGTTACACAATCAAAGGTCTATGGACCCTTCATGTTTGCCGAGGGGATCATCAATGGTACCGTGTACCTCAACATGTTGGAACAATTCCTGGAGCCACATTTGCGAGATGAAGGATTTAGGATACCGTTGTGCTCCAACGAGATGGGGTACTACCCCATTTGGCCAACATCGTTGGCACTACCTGAATCGCGCATTCCCAGGCAGATGGATTGATCAGGGCTCGCCAAGACTGTGGGCTCCATAGTCCCCAGATTTGACCCCCATGGATTTCTTTGCGTGGGGTTTTATCAAGTCCAAGGTGTACCAGGTCAGGATTCCGCACCATGCACAGCTGAAACAACAGATTACAGCCGCGGTGGAGGACATTGTGTTGCGCAATGTTTTCCGGACCACGGCTGGGAGCTGTGCCGGGTTGTGCAAGGGGGACACATTGAAATATACTAAGAATGTGTCCTGGTATGATATCTGATTGATGCGTACTGCAATTGAGGAAATATAATGGATTTTTCACCAAAATGTATAGTGACTTTATAATCACCCTGTATAAGTACTATCCACTCTGTAGCACTCTGTACTATCCTTCTTGATGGAGGCCTTGCAGTACATAGCAGGAAAGAAAATGAACAGGATTCCGACCGGTTTTGCCTCTTCTTCCTGGTTTTATCAGGCACATTGAATCGTTGACAAAGCCAGAAATAAAAGGCGAAACCTGTCGAGATCCTGTGTGTTTTCTTTTCTGCTAGGTACTGCAAGACCTCCATTGACTTCATAAATTTGATTGTTGTGGTTAAGTCAAGACGTCACTTATTACACTTCCGAGGCCAACGAGAGACAGGCCAGGGCACTCAAAAGTCACATGATCATCGCGGTCTGGGCAACAATTCATCCTTCATTGTCTCCATCTTGGATTTTAACAATCAGTATTTTTTCGTTTGTTGGAAACAATGATGGATGGATTGTTGCCCGGACCCCGATGATCAGGTGACTTTTGAGTGCCCTGGCCTGTCTCTCGTTGGCCTCGTTACACTTCGTAGCCAACGAAAACAATGAAGGTTACATCGTTGCTTGGATAAGATGGTCAGGTGACTTTTCAGTGTCGGGGCCTCTCTTTTTCGGTGGCTACGTTACACTTCCTTAGTCCACGAAAAAGACAGGCCCCTGCATTGAAAAGTCACCTGACCAAAATAGATCTAGTAACAATGCAACTTTCATTGTTTTCATCTTGGATTTTAACGATCAATGATTTTTTGTTTGTTGGAAACAATGAAGGTTACATCGTTGCTTGGATAAGATGTTCATGTGACTTTTCAGTGGCGGGGGCCTATCTTTTTCGTTTGTTGGGCATTTACCCCTTAGACATTTACCTCACCGGACACTCACCCCAGTGATATTTACCCCATTGGCATTTCCCCCAGAGCCTTAACTGAAAAGTGGGCACTTACCTCCACAATATTTATTGCCAGATCACAGCCACTCATTTAATATTCTAGTTTTAAATTTGTACTGAAATAGGTATCGGAAATTGTCTTAAGTAATATAAAAGGCGAATGTTAAGAAACCACAACAAAACAACTTTTGACAAATTAAACTTAAACTTTTATTAAGTAAAAAATTAAAAATAATAATACTAGAGTAAAAAAAAACCTCGAAAATAATAACAAAAATATTTGGAGTTCAATTCAGTCTAATTGCATGATCTTGCGCATTTAAAAATTTTGGCAACGTCTTCCTCTTCTCCACATAATCTTGGCACAGGGTCTTAAGCCGTTCCTGTTGGTCCCTCGTGGAATGTTTTATTCTCTTCTGTGGAGGCTGTCCGCGAGCTTCCTTGAGAAGAGCAGCCTCTACTAAACTTTGGTCTTTTCGGATATTTTTAATTGCCTTCCAAATGCTCTACATCAGCATTCCTATATGACCACAAGTCTTCATCTGTGATCTGGCGATAAATATTGTGGGGGTAAGTGTCCACTTTTCAGTTAAGGCTCTGGGGGAAATGTCAATGGGGTAAATATCACTGGGGTGAGTGTCCGATGGGGTAAATGTCCAGAACCCATGAAGGTTACATTGTTGTTGGGCCTACGATGATGAGATGACTTTTCCACGCTGTGGCCTGTCTTTTTTGTTGCTACGTTATATCAGGGATGGATGAAAAGAAAAATTTTGTTATATACTTTTTTGAAAGTATACTTTTATCCATCCCTGGTTATATTCTGTCCAAGGAAAGAAAAATTTTGGTTGAGATCAAAAACCCTAACCGGTGAGAAGAGTTAGCGAGAATTTCTCACTGGACTAACCATCTTTTTTCTCAGTTGGTGCATTAATTGCTGTTTTTGACGTCACAATTGACTAACTGGGCTTTATGACTGACAATCGCTAACTCTTCTCACTGGTTAGGGTTTTTGACCTCACCCAAGGTCAAGGTCGGACCGTTTAAAATTAGCCAATCAAAGCGATTTAGTATCACTCGAACGACTGGAAGTATGTAAAGTGCTCTATAGCATTTGAAATGAAGCATTTTCCTCCCTTCTCTGAAAAGCCATTATTAAATGAATAATATCAAGAACAGATGAAAGGGAGGTAAGAAGAATTAAAAGAGTATTTAATTCCTCCCCTTCATCTGTTCTTGATAATACATTTCATTTGGAATAACCCAGTATGCAAGAGAGAAATTCCATAGACTGAGTAACAGTTCCCAAAGCCTTCATTAACTGAATCCAGTAAGTTAAGTACTATCAGTCTTTATCCCCTTTCCCAGTAAATCGTGTCCATTGATATCAGTCTTTAGAAGAAAATCATATTCTAACTGCATATCTAGAAACAAGGAGAATATATTTTTACAAGACAGTTATCTATTGAACAATTTTTTTTTGGTTTAAGCACATTTTATGAAGTCCTTCCGTATCCCCGGTTTAAGTAACATCACAGTTGTTGTATAGAGTAAGCTGTTTCCTGAATAAAGGACCAATTACTTACTTTGACGACTTCTTCTGGATACCACATGGCATTTTCAAAGCGTGTAGTGTTGCATTTTAGACATTTCTGACCGAACAGTTGAAACATGATCCATCCTTCACTCAGGTAGGCATCCAGGTAAAACCAAAACATGACTCGACCTTTCATCGATGTCCAGCCATGGCCACATTCCTAAAGTAAAAATATAAATCATTGAAATAATTGTTGGATTCGTATTTGTAAAGAAAGATTATTGAAAGTTGTAGGGTTGACTACTAATACGTTTGGTTCAGAGGGTGATTGTAACTTATCATTGATGCCCTCACAATAAATAGGGGGATATCCAAATTTTCTGCAAGTGCTTCACAACTGATGACCTTTGTATAAAACTTATTGATTTTAATCTCGGATGCATACCATATTTACCGGACTATGAGTCGCACTAGCAAAAATTCAAGAGAAATGAAAAACAATATACAAGTCGCGTTCGCTGTATAGGTCGCGATAAATAAAAACCTCTTAGACCATTCAACAATATACGAGGGTCAGTCAAATGAAAACTGGAAATATTTTTTACAGCTCCTTTATTACAGACAGAGTTGGAACAAGTACACTATTTTTCAATGTAGTCCCCCTGCTTTTCGATGCATTTCTGCCACCGAGTCGGGAGGGTAGCTCCTAGCAAGCATCGACTCGCCTCTCCATTTCAGGCGTCAGCCGACGAGGGACCCATCTTGCGGCCACTTTTCGGTATTTCAGCTCATCATGGACAATATGCTGAGCAGAGCCATGAATGATCTGTAATGCCATTGCAATGTCATTGATGGTGACCCGTCTATCCTGCAGAATCATCTCCTCTGCCGCTGCAGTCGCCTCGGCTGTCACAAGACGATGTGCCTGGCCTGGCCTTGGCACGTCCACCACTTGTTGTGCCGCTGCCGAATTTCTTACACCATTCGTACACCACACTGTGCCAACATGCGTTGATGGATTTCTTTTGGTTTCGCAGGAAACGGATTACTCCACGCTGCCCTTTGGTCCATTCCAACAGATCGGCCGCCATATTGGAAACGCCCGTATGGCGCCGCTGGGTCACGTGGGGACGCGGGACCAACCCCAATTGATAGCGGGAGAGTCCACCCACATGCGTACCGGGTCTGATCGCAATGGGAGCGGTTTTCCAGTTTTCATTTGACTCAGCCTCGTATTTATCAAAAATATTCCTTTAATTTCCATAATTCATAAACATGATTGGCCAGTTGTTAGCGAATATATCAGCAACGAATGTCGCCTACTAGCATCCAGTGAGGAAACGGTAGCCACCACATGCCAATCGTGCCCGTTTCAGAATAGACTATCCAGACTTGGATAACCGAATGGAGGGGGCCAACAGTGTAAATCAAATCTAGCTTCAATGACGGATCCTCAAGCAATATTAGCAAGTGAAAAGTCCAGCATACACTGAACATTCTACACTACGGAAACCGATAGTTTATCAAACATTATGCCTTGCCTTGTATTGACAATATCAAAACCGAGCAACTGCAAAGAATCTGCTTTTATTGATATGACAATGAAGGATATTTCATAGACAGAATGGGCAATGACTCCTTCCTGCCAAGTTGCCACAGTTCAAGGTTTGGAAAATCATTTCATTAGGTTCCTTAAGGAGCGGTCCTTAAACGTTTCGTGCTAATAAAACGTCCTGACTAATCATTTAAGCCCCTTCATGGCTTTCGCGTACGCAAAGGTCATGGTTTGTTTCAACAAGAAAATGCGTCTCCCCAGCGGAAGTCCCCACTGAACTGCGAACCTACACGATTGGTTTGAGGAACACTCATCTGAGTTTAGGACCCTCCAGAGGCCCCGCAGAATACAGGATTTTAACCTTTTCAATCTCTGCGAGATGACGATGAGCGACAGTATGAATCCACGACGATTGTCTAGGGCCGTGTAGTCGACAAAGGCCCAACAAGTATAGCTGGCCTTAATAACTCTGGCAACACTCCTATATCTGGTAGAGTCGATGCCACAGCGGGTACAATTCTTTTCGTCAACTCAATTCTCCTGTAGAGTGTATCATCAACCAAGAAATTAACAGATGTCAAGAATTCCTGTAAAAGCATTTTGGAGAAAATTAGCAAAAAATTGGTTTACCACTGAAAACATTGATACATCACTGTCTGATACTGTGTGTTAATGTGAAGAATTGTGAATAAGTGTGGATTATAGCGAGTTTGTATGTTATAAATGTTTTGATGTTGTTTAGCTAAGCAATTTTAGATTGTACTCAATACGTTTATTTATAAGAGCACTATCCGTTCACTTAAATTTTATTGCTGGACCTTCAATAAAAAAGTATTGACAGGATTCATTTGTTTTGAAAAAATTTATTAAGACATTGTTATTTTAATATTATTAATTTTCAAAGAAAGAGAGGTCCAGTTTAAGATGGCACCCATTAGCTTCAAAAACAGACAATTCCACCCATTTCAAAGTTTTCAGAATTTAAAAAATTTATCCATTTAAATTGTCATGTTCGTTCGAAATACATTTTATATTTTTGCTTGATATTTTTTTCAATAAAAACATTCTTCCTTTAATGGATGAAAGAATACTTGCTCTATGTCTCTATCAGTTCAATATTTACGACAACCTCATCTTTGAAGGTTTTTTCCCATTCACAGAGCTTTGCAGTGACCTGAATAAATAATAATCTGAAGAGGCTATATCAGGTGAGTACAGAGGATGAGCCAAAACATCTCAGCCAGGATTAAGCAATTTGTTTTGAGTAGTTAAAGATGTATGTGGCCCGGCATTGTCATGTTGGAATATTGGCCCTTGCGATTAGCCAATCCTGGACGTTTTCTGCGGATTGCTTGGTCCAGTTTCATTAATAGTGAACAGTTGGCAATCTCTCGCACCGACTGGGATGGAGTTGGATCAATCATGGCCTTAATGTCACGTGAATTAATCTTCATCTCCATAGACACTGCATATTTTTCTATGAGCATCTGCAGCTTGTTTCCTTTTTTAAAATAATGTAGCAAAATGTGACGATAATGTAACTTTCCCTTCCATATTCACAGCAAAGCAGCACGCATAATATTAATGTTAGCCAAATCCAACTTCACAGACACTTAATGTAAAACAGGTACTTTCAAATGTGCATTCGATTTGCATATTAGCACTGACATGCGATAGTTAATTTAGCTCTGAAGCAAAAACCGAATGAACTTATTTGCCAACTCAATATGTAAAAAAATCCACTTTATTATCAAAAGCTCTTATTATATCATAATCTTTGTACCTTTCTGTAAAATGAAGATAAACATGTTCGAGCGTTGATATATAGAAAAGAAGATTTTACTTTCGTTAAAAATTCTTGATCACTGCGAAAACTTTTAATTGCTTTAGTTATCGTTATATTTTTTCTTAGTATGTCATTCTGTTATGTTAGCTGTTTGATTATGAAAGACGGTAATTAATTTTTGAGGACAGTAATCATTATCTTTGTGTCTTCGGTCGGAACAGAACAACTCTTCTACAAAATGTGTACGCGAGCGGTACTGATAACCTCAGGCAAAAGTAGAAGCAGAAGAAAACGGCCTTTCGTTCGCGTTTTTTTTTTCAACTGACATGGAGATTATTCAAGTTGGATTGTGAAAACTTGAAATTTCCAGTCTTCAGATACAAGAGGAGTTCTTAAATTAAAACCTGGATCGCATTGTTGAAAACCAAATCTTTTAGTTTTAATGATCGATGCGCGTAGATAATTCTAGTTAGCAAACCCATGCTTCTTTATTCTAAATTTAAACTGAAGTTGGCCGTATGGCACTACGATGGCATTACATGACATATTTGTAGTAAGGAAGGAGTGATTTCTTTGTACCAAAAACTTGTCCTGAAATTGCCATTCAAATTTTACTAAAACTACCAATTACCTTCAAATATATGGCAGAGAATGAGATGTACAGGAAAGACGAAAACAAAACAAAGAATTGTCACGAGACGAATTAATTACATCTAATTTTCTTCGAATAAGGAAAAAGTACTGTGTTTTTTTATCAGCCACTATATAATTCTTATTTAAAAAATGACCTTCGAAAAAGTTCTCGTCTTCTCAGTTTGCAAAAAAAAAACAAAAAAAAAACTGCAGCTTACTTCTGTAAAGATCAGAAACATAAGCGAAATCCTATATTTAGGTTTCTAAGGAAAACTCATAAAAATAATTTATTAATATTTGTTACACGTAAGCTTATTGTCCATTCTGCCCATTTATTGTAAGAAGAACAAATGCTTCCAGTCAATTAAAGATGACACTGCATCCGCTATTGAGTTATGGGTTTTTCCTGTTTTGGATCTATTTAGTAATAATAATATATAATAGCTGTACAGCGATTTGAACTTTGAATGAAAACTTTTAAATGAACCCTTTCTGGTTTGGTTTGGTTTGTTTGGTATTAACGTCCTTTTCAACTGCTATGATCATTTCAGGACGGCGTTATAGGGGCCGCAAATTTTGCCTTGCAAGGGTTCTTTAACGTGCAGCCGGCAAACGACTACACGGGACCAACGGCTTTGCTTCCCTTCCGAAGGAAGTGCGTGATCTCAGGATTTTCCCCCTGAAAAAACCCTCGTCGTCCTCGGCCGGGGTCGAACCCGCGTCCTCGGGCATCAGGGGCGATCACGCAACCACTGAGCCACCGAGGGCGATGAACCCTTTCTGAATGTGAGAGTTTCTCAATAAGTAGATGAAACGTCCGCGTCATATTGATGAGGAGAAACCAATTTTTAAGAATTTTTTGACTGGTCTTATACGGAGTTGGTATCGTTTTGGCGATAGTTTTGATTATGGGAGTGAAATAATGCACTCAGGTGACAATGCAGTCCAGAAAATCGTGGTCTTCCGCGTCAAAATCCTTTTCAACCCAAGGCAAATTTGCAGTGTTCTTCTCCTGATCAAAGGCGGAAAGTATCTCGATACCCAGCGTGCACTAATCCTCCGGAAATACAGATGTCAAAGAGTTATCTCTCGTCCAAGTTCACATGAGCTGTCATAAATTATCCGCCGATTAGCCAGGAATGAAGCGTTCCACATGCTGAATGTTGAGGAACGATTGATGTGAGAGCGCAACCTCCACATTTTGGTTCGGCATTCACTGATGTACGTTGCACTATTCAGATGTCTTATTGTGGCTGAAAGTTTCTTTTCCGTGTTGTGCTTGAAGCATTCCACAGGTTTCACGTCTCCTTTCACAAGAACATCATCACAATGGAAGTTTCACAGGTTTCACTGTTCCTTGCACAGACTGATAATATTGTTCACCATTTTGAATAACGGTGAATAAATTGCCCGCATACCGGAGGCAATGTCAGAAGACATTTACCATTTGGCTTCTATGACATTCACTTACTTTCTTATGTCCGGGTTTGCTTTTTTTTTATTTCATCCCTCGTAGAACGAAAGATCCAGCTCAAAATTAGAGAGGTTAAAATGTGAATACAATAAATGTTTAAGAAAGTTCTTTACATTTTATGTTTAGCCCTCACAAACACACACAGGCCAACGCTTTAGAAACATCCGTGAAACATGTAAATTTGTTTTAATCCGTTTTTATGGAAAATACTTTTAGGAATTTGATGAGTTTAATCACAGAACTTGACCAGCATGGAGAAAAAGAACCTAACTGACTTCGAAAAGATACTCATTATTGGTGTCTAGCTGGGGCCACGATCGAAACAACAAAACTGCTGAGGGGATTATCTAAAAGTGCGATATCCAGAGTATTCAACCGTGAAAAAAATGATTCCAATCTTTGTCTAAAAGTGGTAACTGTAGCTCAAAGATAATCAATCATGAGCGAGGCCACTGTCGTTTAAAACTACTTGAACGGAGAAACAGGTGCAACAATTGACAAATGATTTTAATCACGACTGTTCCCGACCAATATCTGATAGAACCATTGAAGCGGATCCAAATCGGAAGGCGCATGCCTATATGAAAACGCCTGATTTCTGCAAAGAATAGGAAAGTTCATCTACAGTAGTGTCTGGAATGTCGTGACTGGACACGCGAAGACTGGAAGAAGGTTATGTGAAGAATAACTGTACACACTGTTTCATATCGACGGTAGGTAGATGTTTTGGCGGAACCCCATGGAGTAATGGACCCAGCATTATCAAGACAACTCAAAATCCTCTTCTAACAAATAGGTGAGAACTAAGGGAATGTCTAGTGAACCCCTAGACTTCCATTGACTTAGATGCGCTTCAACCTAATTGACTCTATACCAACCTGAATACATGCTGCTCTTGTGGCCTAAGGGAGTTCAATAAAACGTTAAAATAGATCAAAGAGAAGATATAATTAAACTGAAAAAACTCTTCAAAACATATAATACAAAGTACAAAAGGAAAGGAAAAAATTCCGTGATCTGGATTGCATGCCTTTCGCTGGCACCGCTATTATAGTCAAAAAAAGGGAACTTAATTCCCAGATATGATTTAATATCATACTTCCTCCGTCCAGTAATTATCACCTTGTTTACGTTAACTGATCGTTTCACTCAGGGCTCTAGACCTCATGGTTTGACTATACCAACTGAGTTACCACGGACTTTTTTCTCCCTAGTTCGAATCCAGCTTCGCTTGGGTTCAAACGCTATTAAATGTCATCGCAGACATGCAAATTTCAGGCAGCTGGTCGCTGATAGGTTTATCTCTGGGAATGTACCATTTTGTTATGGGTACTTGCTACTAAACGCGGATAAAAAAAAAGTCACAGCATTAATTACAGTGGCGGATCTAGGACTCGGTCAAGGCGGGAGCTAATCAGGTGGTTTGGCTATGTTATAAGTTATTTCATATAACCACCCCCTGCCCAGGGAAGTGATTGTCCTAGACTCTTTCCTATACTGAAGTTTGTAACTTTAAAATTGTAAAATTATTGCAGTATTAAAAATCTTTACAGTTTATCTAACTGGTAAGTTTAGGACCAAGTGAATCTTTTTATTTTTTGGTTATTATTGTTCAAAGAACTTTTATTATACACGTACGTACTGAAGGTTTTGACGAGTTTCTCGAATTGTTTTAAATTTCATAAAAACGGAATAAGTTGCTTTTGTTAAAGATAATGCATATTAAAACTAAGAAAAAAATCCTCTTACTCGGCTATTCTTGTTGTGAATAAAACCTTTTTCTATAGTGGAATAAAAATTTTTTTTTTTTTAATTTATTTTTAAATAATTTCAGATTCCTCGAACCTGGTCACTAGACAAAACCAGGACGAGGGGATCATCATTAATCAATAAAAAAACAGACAAAAACACAACCAAAAGGAGGGGAATCATAAAGGCGGACCTGTCTGGTAGCCTCCCCTCCAGGATCACAAACAAAAAAAAAGCATAAATAAACAAAAGAAGAAGAAGAAATTAGTTAAAAAAAACACCACCAGGGTGCAACGAAAGTAACCAGGTAGATAACCTTACTTTAAATTGATGCAATGTGTTTGAAGATCAAATTTCTGCTGGAAGTTGGGACCAGATTTTAGGGCGAGTATATAACAATTGTGATCTGGCATAATTACGGGCTATTAATGGTATTATTGGTAATCCAATATTCCTTGTGAGATAAGACGAAGGAAATTTTAAGTAACTATAATAGCAATCAGATGTAAGTCAATTATTCTTTGATTTAAATAAATAAAGAGCAATCTGTTTTATAAATATTAAACGAATTGGGAGAAGCTTATGAACTTTCATTTGAGTGTTTATTTGTTCCGTCCTTATATTATTTTGAAAAATTATTCTCAAAACTTTCCGTTGTAAAGAAATCAGAATAATAATAATAATACCCATAAGACGATTCGCGTGCATTCGATACAATTATATAAGAGATCTCTAGCTTCCGTAAGAAATATACCGTTTTACATTCGTTATATTATTATTATTATCACTGCCAAAGAAGAAAAATCAATTTTTCCTTGAAATTGCCTTTTTATTTCGCATATTTTATATACTTCCTGAAATTTCATTTGTTTAGGAACTGAGGATTCAAAATTTCAATTAAAAGGCGTAAAAGCTTAATTTTGTAGAGGAAATTTATTCATCATTAATTCAATTGAAAGAACAATATGAAATATTTAATGCATGGAATTCAAATATTTTAAAACTTCCCTGAGCTAAAAACTCAATATTGAGCAATATTAGAGAAATTAAAAAAATAAATAAATAAAAAATTAAAAAAAAAAAATTGATCACGAAAAGAAAAGTCATCATAGCGGAAAAAGACGGAAAGCCTTAATATTTTCAGTCGAACAATTTCATATGCGATGAGTGTCATTTAATTCCGCAATTAGCAATTCATCTTGTATAACACTTGAACTTCTTTTTTAATTGCGAAAGGAATGCTTCGTCAGAAAGAATAAAACGTGTTTACTCTTCCATTTTGACATCATTTTAAGAGGATGTAAAGTAAAACAATTGAATGCATTATTTCAAAATAAAAGGTTCTTTTGACGCCCTCTCTTCCCACCCCAGTTCACAGCCGACGCCTCCTTGCTGCTCATTCTACTAAAGAACCACGGACGAAACAAATCCCATTGTTCAGATCGAAGTGAGTAACAGAGGAGTAATAATTCAGGAGAAGAATTTTCGTGTTACCTGGCAGCAGAAGCGCACTTTGGCGCCGTCGCGAAACTCCTCCCAGTGGTGGCCGGCGGGTCGGAGGGCAGTCGGGATCAAATGCCACCGGTTTGGATAGCGTTGGAACTGGCGCAGGAACTCGCCGAACCACACCGCCTCCATGCCACTGAAAAACATACACAAACACATGCATTAGATAATCGCTATGAAGTGTTTTATTGCTACTAAAGTGAACTGTTACAGTTTTTTTTCCAAAACAAAAATTAAATTTAAAAAAAAATTGTTTTTATGGGATGACTTATGTTTTAAGCAAATATAACGTTATCGATTTTAAGAATAATGAGAGGAGATTAAAATTTTTAAAAGGTTACTGGTAGATTTAATTCGAAAATATCATGTGAAGGGGGGGGGGGTATCTGTAGCAAGTATTATACTAGTAAATTTAAAATAAATCTTCATTATCATTATCCATGAGCACAAGTGTTTTTGAGGAATAGATTTGTTAAACCATTCATTGAAGGAATGTTAAAGTTTTAAACACCCTTATCTCGAGATGTCATGGATATAACTGGGATCAAACTGTGGATAAGAACGATGACGAACCTCTTCTCCACGTGAATTAGATTTTACTTCTTGAATGCACATTTCTGCATATGATCATCTTTCAGCATAAAAAAAAAACGAAAGGCGTTCGATATGTCATTTTTCGGCTCATTATTTATCTCATAAGCACCAATTAACGCTGTTGCACTGACAAGGCGAAGTCCCCCGATTCCTACGGACAAATCCATAGTTTGGAATGCTCACATTATAAATTTGTCGACGTTCTACGAAGTTCAAATTAGCCACCGTGTTTTTTTTCTTTCCGTTCAAAAATGACGCACGGAAAACCTCTAGGGAAAAAAGTATGAACTTTCTTATTCGAAAATAATAAATTAAGCTTGGAGTTAATGCTCCAAACATAAGATAAAAGTTATTTATGGATTCGAACCAGGGATCACGCTACAGGAACTCCCTCTACCAACTGAGCTATCGTGGACACGGGATAGCAAAGCTTGGAAAGGAGGAATTCCCGTTCTCCAAGCCGGGGGCCTGCCCTATCATTGGGCTTCTATCTTGAATAATTTGTAGTCTTTAGGACACATGGAGATAAAATAACATTGCGTTGGTAGAGGCGACGAGCGTGATATAAGCAGGGACTAACACTGTTTGGGCCCTTGGACTGCAGCCCATAAAGCACATACACTACCCTATCAAAAGTCATGGGACAACCCTGATTTGAATGAAAATGGGACATTCATTTGCAATTTCACTGTTGGAATTCTTCCCAGCACTACATAACAGAGAGTATGCTATTATGAGATTATGCTTGCGTGAATGCTGTAAGAATGTCTCTAAGAAAAGAGCTTTCAGACTTCCAAAGAAGTACAATTGTTGGGTCGGCAAAACTGTTAGAGAGGCGTCAACCCTCCTAAACATCCCGAAATCGACCGTTCACAACGTCATCCGGGCATGGAAAGAGAAAGGCACCACAAGTGTTCCGCCTAGGACTGGAAGACCCAAGATCATGTCAGCCAGAGACTAAAGGGCTCTTCGTAAAGTGGTCACTGCAAACCGTCACTTCGCTTGATGGACTGACAAGATCGTTCATAGAGTCGACGGGAACAACTGTGAGCACCCTGACTGTTCGCAGGGAACTGCATGCAATGGATTTTTATGGCAGAGCGGCAGCCCACAAACCTCACATCAGCACCAGCAATGCAGCGAGGAGATTGCAATGGTGCAAAGAGCGACGACATTGGACTCTGGATCAATGGCGAATGGAGTGATGAGTCCCGCTACACCATCTGGCAATCGGATGGACGGGTTTGGGTATAGTGAACGTTATCTGCCAAGCTGTGTTGTGCCCACGGTGAAGTTCGGCGGAGGGTCGGTGATGGTGTGGGAGTGCTTTTCACGGTATGGGTTGGGTGCAATCGTTTCTGTGGACGGACATCTAAACGCAGAGCGTTACCAAGACATTCTGGACAACGCAGCACTCCCATCTCTCTGGCAGCACTTTGGCAATGGCCCTTTTCTGTTTCAGCACGATAACGCACCTTGCCATAAAGCAAGGGCTGTGTGCACATGGTTTGATGAAAAGGGGGTTCGAGAACTTGACTGGCCTGCCCAGAGCCTCGATCTGAACCCCATCGAACATCTGTGGGACGTGTTGAAACGTCGATTGCGCGCTTGTGCGGAATGCCCGAAATCCGTGACCGAACTGTCCAAGATACTTATGGCAGAATGGCGAAAATTACCTGTCGAAACGTATCAAAAACTTGTAGACAGTATGCCCCAGAGAGTAGAAGCTGTGACAGCAGCAAAAGGTGGACCAACAAGATACTAAAATATGTATATTTTTGAGTGTTTCTATTAAAGTGATGGGGTGTTCCATGAATTTTGATAGGGTAGTGTACCTAAATGGGTCCTGGGTATAAGAGATAAAATAACCAATAAAACTGTGGATAAAAAGAGACGACACATCACTATTAAACACATACCTCAAACATTTCCATAGTCGTAGTTTCTATAAGCATTCCAGAACGTTGAGTTACAAAAGAAGATCAGAAAAACAGTTTCACAAATTAAGCCATTCATCGAGATTACTTTCTACCATGTCGTAGATTGGTAAGAGCAATATCTTGTGCTATTCGCAGATTCTATGTATGATTGCCCCTTTCATTTCTTATAACAAAAGTCTGAGATGCTCAAAACGGATCGAACCGGCACAATTACTTTAGAAGATCTCTCAATTGAAACCCATCGATGGACGTAACTTATAGTTATTAACAAAAGTAAGAAGATCAAATAATTTGAAATCTAGAAGAAGGCGCTAATCTTATTAAACGAAAGGGATATGCTGAAAAGCAATTTCTTCTAATTATTTCTTTAGAACGAAAATAACTCTTTGATGAGATGTAAAACATGAATACAATTTGCAAATAAAATATCTTTGCTTTGTCTTCCCGTACAAGTGTTGATTTATATTATTATTATTATTAACAGAACGGGATCTTATCAATCTATTCGGAAGTTTGCAATTGAAACAAGAATTTTGTCTTAATCTTTGATTGTCGATCGCATTCGAGCTCTATTTAAAATGAATGAATGAAGTGTAACCAGCCATACCAAAGTTTGCGGTTATGCCATGAAAAGACTTGTGTAATAAACGAAAAGGACAACAACGTGGGTTGCCAACAAAGACCCATAAAAACTAACAGACACATAAAAGACAAAAAAGGCGGAAGATGTACACAATAGACGTTTATAAAATGTACTTTAATTACTCGCACATTGAAACCCAGAACTCTCATGGATGTTTCCTATGTTATCACCAGTTCATTTCCTATGTTATTCTTTGTATTTCAATAATTTACTAAGACTTGAATGTTTCATAATTTGTTTTGTTTTTTTAATATATGTCAAGTTTCTTTTGCCGTTTCATAGTAAACTGTAAGAGCATTACCTCACATGTCTTCGAATATTTTTTTTAGCAAGACATATAAATAGGAAAATACTTTTTTCATCTCTATACAATAAAGAGTTGGAAAGAAGAGAATGTAGGTCGATCATCGGTTAATTAACGCTGAATATGATGACTTCACTTATGATATAATACGATTAGTCTATTCATATAAGTACGTTTGCTTATCTCTGTAATGCCCATTTGTCCTTGACATATGAACCTGTCATGTAATGTCACAAGTGTATTTCTGTATATTTTGCCTTTAAATGTGCTTCTAAAAAGATATATTGAGTTTTTTTATCTCAATGATGATAAAATTAGAATATTTCAAATAATAAACTAAATGTTGTTCAACGTTCTATTGATAGAAGAAGAAAAGAGAGAAGACACGTTAAAGAAGCTATGGCAAAATATTATTATTCAGAGCTTATCGAATTTAAAATCATTAAAAGCGATACAAGATTATGAAATGTTGAGATTGCTAAATTTATTAGTTCGCTCGTTTTACTTTAACCTGTCACTGAGTTGAATTTTTTTTCGTTCAGCAATTTATATTTTGAGGGGGAAAAAAGACATTTCCCATGATTAATGTCAATTAGCAATTCATAAAAAAAACAGAAGAAATAATTTGAGGTCATTAAAAAAAAAGGAAAAGATGGAACGATTTTGTTCTATATTTGAAAAGACAGACAGTTACGCAAGTCGGCTGCGCTTACGTCAACTGAAAAACGGACCGACGTCGGCGTTCTTTCATCATAAGACGCCTCTCTCTATAGTTCTTCTCTCTTTTTTTTTAATTTAACGCTATGCGATTACAAAATAATTGACGACAAATACATGACAAAAAAAATCACATAGCGTAAGAAATAAATCACGGAACGGAAGCAAAAATCCTTCGTTAGGTAACAAAGGATGCAGCGAAATATTTCAATGAAGAGAGTAATCATGCATGAGCTATAAATATTGCGATATTCCCAGAATTTAGGCAAAAATTGATTGTCTTGTCATTTGTATAAGTAATAATTCCATGAAAAACACAAAATGAAGACGACAAAACTATAAAACCAGGCTCAAAAACATTGCAAAAACAAACACAAATAATATTCATTTGTTAATGGTTCCTCCATTTTTTTTGAAAGAACATCCATTAAACTTCTGTGCATCAAGTTACTGAGGTTTTCCAAAATGCTTCTCTATATTTAGTACAGAGGGAGTTTTGCGCCATCCCAGTAAATAACGACTGCTACGAGATGACAGTAGCAGCCGGGACCGACGGCTTAACGTGCCCTCCGAAGCACGGGGGGTTTCATGATGGAAGAGCTGCTGGCGGACAAACAAACCAGTGGCTGTCACCAACTACTGGAAAACCAGCTATGGTCACTTGGCAAATGGGTCAGACTAACGTCCTCCAACAGCCGTGCCCCAAATAGCTGTCCCGCCAGCAGTGGCCCTCAAGCCCTAGCCGTCACCCAGCCAGCAGCTGGCCGCGCTTGAAGTTGCTGAACTCCATCGATTAGCAAGCCAACCGACGAGACAACCAGGCCACGGCCACCCCCTTCCAAAATGCTTAATGGAACACTTTGCCAATTTTTGTAATAGCTTTTTCAGATCCTGTTTATTTGAACACTGGCGACCATCTCTATTGGATTACTATCGGGTTCTCTATAGCCCACAAGAACTTTGATGTTTTTTCTTTAACCAGTTCATTGTGGAGGATGCTTTGTGAACGGGAGCATTTTTTGCTGATATATCCAGTTTACAGAGCAGATATTTGATCAGTAAATATTGCTCCAACATCTGTTGATACCTAATACAGTTCATTCGCCCATCAAAATGAATACTACTTCTGGTTTAGCTCGTTTTGCAAATGCTCTCCATATCATAAGTGATCCCCCTCCTAGTGCATGCTTTGATAACCATTCAGGTTCAGTCCGAATGTTATGCCAGTAATAACTTAGGCCATCAGAGCCGTCAAAGGTAAACTATAAGGCATGTTCAAATGAAAGTGATTCGTGATATAGCGCGCGAGCACGTGAGTACGCACACACGAGGCAAACGGTTGATTGTTGACGTATGGTCTGCTTGTTCTGATAAGCACTGCTGTGGGAAGTTACGTTAGGCTTATGCTCGTATTTCGTTTGTGTTACAATGGACCCTCCTATTAAATTTCCATCCAAAACTGACCAGCGAGCGGTGATAATGTTTCTGACAGCTGAGGACATTCCACCAGTTAACTTTCATGCTCGGATGTTAAATGTTTATGGAGAAGCATGTGTCTCGAAAGCAACCGTGGTGGGTTGGGCCAAAATGTTCCATGATGGTCGTGTGGAAACGGCTGATAAACCACGTCCGGGCCAAGCAAAAGTGGTCATCACCGGTCAATAAGTCAATTCATGAGGACAGGCGGATCAGCATACGGTCACTTGCGAAGGATCACACGCCAGAATTGGTTCCGCATATGCTGTAGTGAAAAGCCTGGGATATGGCAAGATCTGCTGTCAGTGGATACCCCGAATGCTCACGGAAGAGCACAAAGGGCTGCGTTTCGGCTGCTGTTTGGATCATCTGGAACGTTACAGTCGTGAGGGGGAAGCGATTTTGAAGAAGATTATCGCGGTGGATGAGACCTAGTGCCATTACTGGGAACCCTCCGGGAAGGTATCCAGAATGCAGTGGAAGCATTCATCGTCACCACTGCCCAAAAATTCAAGTCGCAAAGTTCGGCCGGGAAGGTTATGCTTACGCTTTTCTTTGATTTTGAAGTTTATGGAACCCAAAATCCGTATTAATGCTATCGCATACACCAAGACACTGCAGAACTTGCGTCAAGCTGTGAAAAACAAGCGTCCTGGTAAGCTCAGTGATGGGGTGATCCTCCTCCAGGACAATGCCAGGCCACATGTTGCGAGACTGGTGCAGGAAACAATAACCAAAATGCGGTGGCAAGTTCTGCCACACACTCCTTATAGCCCGGACCTCTCACCATGTGATTTTCATGTATTTGATCCTTTAAAGAAGGCACTGAAAGGTCGACGATTCACCAATGATGAGGAGGTTAAGGACGATGTTCGGGTATGGTTCAGAGAGCAGCAGAAAACAGACTTTTTTGCGGACGGTATTAGCCGATTGATGCCCCAGTGGGAGTCCTGCATTGCGGCAGCTGGAGATTTTTTTTTAGAACTGCGCGTCTACAATAGTGACTATAAGATGTTCTTCTTTCATATAAACAAAGGTGCCCTTTGAGTCACTTTCATTTGAACATGCCTTATACTTTTCAGCATTGAACACTACGATGTTCCACTTATGTCGCTTTGTCAGGAGTGGTCTTGATTTTCTCTTGATATATTTCATTGTAGGACATTTACTTAGCACACGCTGAACAGTTCTGGATGAAACTTGCAAGTGTAAATTGAAGTTTTCAGTCCTATATGAACTATCTAACCAGGTTTTATGTGAATCAAGTGTAAATCTAAGTGGGCATGATCTTACAGACATATACGATTTATAAAATAAATAATTTAAATATCAAATGCCACTGTATTTTCAATTGTTAAACTATCAAAGACTAATATAAAACATTTAAAATTGCTAAGCTGCTAATATGACACTTTTTCTTTCTGTTGTAGATGATTATGATAACGATTAGTCGAGATGACTTGAGCCGCCAAATGATTCTGTGTCGTCGAATATGCAAATAACACCGATAACTAAACGTTAATCTTTATCCTTTAAAGGCTTATCAACAGTTTATTCGTTACTCAACTGATCGTTGAAGCGATGTTTCAAGGCGACTTCTTTCAACTTCTGTCGCCAATAAACTCTTCCTCTGGAATCTTGTGAGAAATCTTAAGATTTTTTTATATTTGTTGATGAAAATAATTCTTATCGAATTTGCTAATATTTGGAAACATTTGAATGTCGAGCTTCTACGTATTATCTTCTGGACTCATTTTTCGTGTCCTTTTTGTGCTATAATAATAAGCGAGCAAAAAAACTCTCTGGCCTAAATAAGCTTCTTATATAAGCGACCATCTCTGAATTTTATTGGGAATGAAGACAATTGCTATTGTCGGACGGGCGACAGATCGTTGCGCAGTGAAGCGGGAAGACGGAACGGTTATCCCTTCATTTGTCCCTTTTTCTGTCTCGTCCCCTCCCAACTTGGGCTCTTCTGCATTTGATTTGTTTGACAAACGTCAGTTTGAGTATTGCACGTAATTAAAGATAATTAGAGAGAGAGACTTCGGAGTGAATCGAATCCCTTTGACAATGCGAAACCATTTTCCTTTGTAATCCATTGGAGCGTCGAGTGTCACCGATCGGCCAGAATTACGTCAGCTGGAGAAGTGCTGCAGGGAAACGGCTGTGCTAATTAGGAATGCGCACTAAACGCTGGTGAAGAGATCAGAGAGCGTGTGAAATGCAAACGGAGTTGCGTCTTTATAAATAGGAGGGAGTTTATTTATGTTTTATTTATGTAAGATAGAATTGACGTATCTTCTGTGCACGAGAAATGTTTTTGGCAGAAGATGATTAAATTAAGAATGCTTTATTTAGGTTTACAGCGTTTGACTGTAGAGCTAGCATAGCAAATGGATTAATGTTGCTTTAATCATATTTCTTGGATATATATAAGAATTTATTCGGTGAATATCGGACTTAATATTTAATTAATCTTTCATTATGTCTTTTTTATTAATGATGTTCTAAGCTAAATGTCAATTCAGAAAATGTCATAGGTTATTTCTTGAATACTTCGAGAATACAGGGGAAGACAGGAAAGGCAAGAGTGCATTGGCTGTGTGTCAAAGACGGAAAGAAATTTTTCTTGCTGGTTATTTATCAATGAGACGAGTTTATCCTTCAGTGACGAGGAAATCAACCTTCTTTCAAAAGGCCTAAAATTCTCGACCTAGAATGATTACCGTATTTTCGCGAATATACCCCGCGGTTTATACTTTTATTGGAAATTTGAAAGCTTCTGGAAAAAGTGGAGGTTTTGCATCTATAAAAAATACAGTATTTTTAATTTAAAAAAATTTTATTTCTCCATAAAAATAAAAAAATCAATGCAATGTGTGTTCATTTATAATAAATAATATTACAATATCTTTGATCCCTTTAAAGTTTATTTACCTTATGAAGTTGTAATTTTACATTTTTTTGTAATTAAAATCATAACACCACAAAGATATTATGAATGAAGATTTCTTTACCTATCATGACTGGCTTTCAGATTGGCCTTATTATGATTGGCTCCTATTTCCCTGGCTCTATTGACAACAAATCACAGCCCATCTGACCCTCATAAAGAGGTGGTTATTCTTATTTAACAGAGCATCGACAATAAATTAGTACTGTACAAGACAGTGATTCGGGCCATCCTTCTCTATGGCAGGCCTGCGTGGGCGACTATATGTAGAAGCAGATGGAGTGAACTCCATTTGTTCCAGAAGAAGGACCGTAAAAAATCATTACATCCACTCGGATCTGAACATGACTCATATTGGAAAGTGTGTCCAAGATCTCCTGATTTACATGGTGCAGACGATGAAGAGCCATGACAATGACCTGGTGGCTGGAATACTGAATAACTTGATGGAAAGGAAGTAGCATACAAAGTATAGAAAACCGAGGCATACTCTTGATGTCAACTTCTTAGACATTGGCAACATTTCCTTTCCGGATTATTGGAAGATGTAATACCACCCTTCCCCTCCCCCTCTCCCACTCTTCTGACAATCGTCAATCTTATTTTTTTGTTTTTTCATAATGTGGAAGACCTCTTTGGGTTAATCAGGCTTCTTGCCTATTTCAGTGTTTTTCATGTGGAATTTATTCCAGAAGGGGGAGAATCGTGTAAGCACTGCTTACGTCCCACCTGAACAAATGTACACTTCACTATTCGATTGTCGATTATTTAACAGAAATTTGCCAGTTGCTAAAATAAACTCTTCTTCCATATCATTTTCTTTAGCTCATTTGTCTCGTTTTCTTTTCAAATGCAGAGAAGTAGCATATATGGCAATCTTCAAGTTAAATGCTTAAAAGAGCAGGAATACGATTTATAATATATGTATATTTGTTATTTTTTTTAATCTTCTGAGTCCTGTACGTTGGATACCCTGCGGGGTAAAGAATTACATAAAAATTGGAATTTTGCGGAGTATATAAGGGTGCGGGG
>JAHWFO010057280.1:7797605-7833191 GCA_023313115.1 Rhysida immarginata | reverse complement strand
GGGTGCGGGGTATATTTGCGAAAATACGGTATACCAAATAATGATTAACTAGATTACGCGCCAACTAGATTGAGGCACCCTCAAATCTCTTCACCCTACATCCATCAGTTCGATATCTTTTGCAGTTAAAGAGAACTATCCAAAGTAAATCTACAAATTTTCAATGTTTTGAGGTGGTTTAGTCTTTAGAAAATGACGTTTGACAAATACTCTTTAACACTTTGACACTTCTTTGTATGGTTAAACGGATTCTGTCTGGCTTAACTTGTGTCTTCTGCATATTCAAATGAAATGCGGAACGAAAAACGTTAGTCACAGAAAGACCGCTTTAGTATCGCTCTAGGGCATGAATGTAGACACCGGCGTTAGAACTAAAGATATCCCCATACGTCTATTCTTTCAAAATAACAGTAAATTGCATTATTCTATTTTACAACTTTTAATCCACATGATCGGAAAAACCTTATATACAGGGTGTTGTTAAATTTCATGTCAAAAATGAAGGGAGTGATGGAATATGCGATTCTAAGCAAAAGAGTTCATATGAACATGGGTCCGAATTTGAACGATAACTGAGATATGAACAGAAATAAAAATGCTGCCACTAAGATCAACAAGTTAATAACTCAATTTCTATAATACCTAGGATAATGAAGTTTGAAAAAATGATAAGGTACATAAAGCTGTATATACCGTTAAAATTTGAACGAATTCCAACGAGTAAGTTTCCGAGTTACGCACTCAACATCATAACACGTGCTCACATGTGAGTACTAACCACCATGTGTTACGGTTGTTGACTACGTAACTCGGAAACTACTCGTTGGAATTCGATCAGATTTTAACGGTATACACAATTTTATGTATCCTATTATTCTCCCAAATTTCATCATCCTTAGTGGTGGCATTTTTATATCTGTTCAAATCTCAGTTATCATTCAAATCCGGACCCATGTTCATATTTAACTTAGAATCGCATATTCCATCACCCCTATCATTTTTGACATGAAATTTAACAACACGCTATATACTACGAGTCAGCAAATGATAACGAATTTGTTTGAAGTATTTGTAAGAATACTTTGTCAAATCTTATTTGTCTATATATTGGTTATCTCGTTAAGACGTCCCTGCAGGCTAATCTCCAGTGTTATCTCGGAGACCATTCTTTAATTAAAATCTATAGATCTATGCATAGTAAGCTAATTCATGATTAAATTATAAAATTCCTTAAACCGTTTTCAATCATTACATGTTCTTACTTATAAACCAGAAATTTCAGAGGATGGCAATGAAATACATTAAAAATATGAAATACATAGTTATTTGTAGTGTATACCTAAAAGGAAAGTTTGGCAAACTGTTTTATCCACACACAATGGCCATTGAATTTGAAATATATGCGAAACTTTTATATTTGTTTTAATCTGGTTTTTTTTTTTGAAAATAGTTTGAGGTCATGCGTTTCAAGCGGGTAATTGTCACCAATTTAAGAAAGACTTGGGTGAGTCTAATCATAGAAATTGATCCGCTTGAGAGTAAAGAAGGGCCTAACTGTCCTCGAAAAGGAATTCATTGTTGCTGCTCTCGTCTAACTGGATTCTTGAAAGCTGCGATATCCGCAGTATTCAAAACGAACCACAGTCTTTGTCTAAAATGTTTAAAACTGTGGCGAAACAGAACATCCGCTATGTAACAATTGACAAATGATTTTATAACCAAGGATGTTCCAGGCTCATTTCTGGCAGAACCACGCGCCAGGAATTGAAGCGAATCCAAATCGGCAATCCCATTCCCATAAGAAAACCACTGAATTCTGCAAATAACAGGAAAATTAGTCTACAGTGGTATCTGGAACGTCGTGATTGGACACGTGAACTCTAGAAGGTTATGTGGTCTGACGAATTACGATTTCGGAATTGGTTCCCTGATATTCATGGAAGGTCTGGTGCGTTCCACGGACTACTTGAACATTTGTTGCCGACCAAATCAGTGTAATGTTGCATTTTATCCCTACATGTGACGGCTTTTTCATGCATCGCGTACGAAGATGAGTTTCATCATTTACCCTGGTCACCCCAAAATCCAGAATGTTTGGGATATGTTGGAAGTGCTCCAAAACCTCATTGACTCTATGCCAAACCTTATAGATACTAATTTGGTTCAAAGGGAGTCCAATAACATATTAAAAAAATATTTCTAATTCATTGGTAGTGCATGTAGATTACTCTATACTCTGTTCAACGAAAGAAAAACTGGGCATGTCTAATTAAATTTCCGATTTCAATTGTTAGACATTGTTGCTAAGTAAAATTAACAATGTTTAACAATTGAAATTGGAAATTTAACTGGACACGCCCAGTTTTTCTTTCATTGGACAGAGTATAGACAAGTCCGTCTTCACCATTTATGTAGTTTGGTTCGGATTGCGAACTTATGAGGTCGGGCCGATTCTATCCTGTAATATCACCATTCTCAATGACTATGTCGTAGAAGGCAAACATTTGATATATAGATTCCTCTAGGCAATATCTACATAGAAATAAATTTTGGCCCGTTTGAGCTATTAGGATCGGAGTTATAGGGGCCAGTTTCCTTGAATTCACGTTTCCGCTACTTTCATCTAACTTTCTTGCATGAGTTAATTTCTTGTTTACAAACATAAATTAAAATTTTAAGTCTAGAGATAAGTGGGAGTGAGTAAAATTGTATTTTCATAAAGCCAGTAATTGTTGTTCATATAAAACATACTTTTGAATTACTTGATTATTTTTGTTTTTGTTAAATTTTATTCGTGTTTTAAAATCTTAACTTTATGGCAATAACACTATTATTTATTTCCTAATAAGATAAATCCATTAACCTTGTGGAAAATTTTGTTAGCAAGAAAAACTGGCCAAGTATCTCGATCGTAATTTCAATGTGGTTGATCGTGAATGAAAGTTTGCATTCTAATTAATCCTAATTAACAGTCAAAAGACCGCAACTCAGTGAAAAGTGTCGCCAAATAAACAACCCATTGCAAAATATTAGCTATTAAAAACGTGTGTAATAAACTTCTAATTTAAGACCGTCCCTTAGTTTCCTCTTGTGAAAGTAATTATACCATCATAGAACCGCTGCTGAAATTTATAATTAAGCGTACAGAATCGCACATTTAAATCATAGGATGCAATATCGGTAGCGCATCCGTTAAGTAAAATAACTGATTCTTATTCCCTTTGAGAGTTAATGACGGACCACGTTGTATTCTATCAGAAATCTGAAACGGGTGTATTACCTGAGGTTTTTACTGTCAGCAATAATAATAACTGAAGTAAATGAAACGACTTCACTTTAAAAGTGTGTTGATGGCTTTTACGGCTCACTTATACGTTAAACAAGGAACAAACTGGTAGATGAATGTCAAGCACTCAACTGTAATCTTTCTAAACCGGTTTAGTTATTGGCAAACTGACATACGTTTGAGACATCTGTTTTGACTCCGGACTTCCTTGTAAATAGTGTTTGTTCAGATTTTTAAAATAAATTATTATTAAAATAAAGCCATTATCTTTTAGGAGATAATTTCCTACATTCTTATGTGTATTTTCAGCATTTCGGCTCTAAACAGTAGTTACTGGATGTTTCATACGACAATGACTACGTTAAATGTATAACATAAAGATTTCTATAGTTAACAGCCTAAGATTTGATAATACTTTAAATGTGGTGGTTAACTATTGGCGGCAGGTTCATTTACAATGTCATTAATTCGTTATGAAACATTTGTGATCATTAACACGAAATCTATAGTAAAGCAGTTTGGAAGGAAACGGTTCTTAAGTAATTAATATTAATTGATATAATTCATTGCCTGTTTCCTAAAGGGGGAGTCAAAATGTTCAAAACTTCATGTTGAAACAATTTTATTTTGCAAATTCGTTTTAAAAATCTTAAGTTTAACAGTAGATAAGATAATTTTTGGTCAAACTGCTTGAATAATGTTATGCTATTTTATGTGAAAAGAAGTAAATGGCGGTCGTTAATTTTCCTGTTAATCTTACCTGTGGGAATACTTTTGCTAAGGTGGGATTTCTTGGCGAAAAGTCGATTTCAGAGAAGTAACGACTTCAGGGAGCCAAGAGGGTCCAATTTTAAAAGTGAAAAAGAGAGAAAGGTTCTCTCGACCAAGACTGGTGTGTCGTTTGTTTAAACTTATCTATGTAGAATTATTAACAAAAATAAAGTTTTGTATCGTAAAGAAAAGTTTTCGTTACTGTTACTTTTGCCCGTTACGGGGGGGGGGGGACTCATTGTCACTATAGAATGTTATTCTAAATATAAATTTTTGAACTATTCGAATAAATGGGATTTTTTTTTTTCATTTTAAACTCTATTTTCGTGAATAGGGTTCATCAACATATCTTCCTAGCATTTAGGAAGGAGGAACTTTTAATGCTCATTTTAAAGTTTTAATTTGTCATCTAGTTCCTCGTTAAACGACCGGGCAAAATCCATAGCGTTACACCTGAGTCGCACTGTTTAGGCTCAGCAACTTTTATTAGTGGCAATTTTTACTTTTATTCATAATGGTTGCAGAAAAATGCTTAAGAGAATTTATTTTTTATTTATGTTTGTTAAGAATATACTAAATCATTGGGCTTCGACCTTCATTACCCTTGGAGACAGCTTTGGTGTTTCGTTTGAGTGATAGCCCAGTTGGTAGAGGCGACGAGCGTGATATAAGAGATAAAATAACCAATAACCAGACGATACGCCTCTTGTATATTTCGAATTTCTTGGAGATTTTAAGATATCCATTGAATTATCCATGCTAAGAATTCTGTGGCATTTCCTAGGCATTCTATACATTACCTAGGTATTATACAGAATGACAAGTGGACTATAGAAAAAGTATCAAAACACGCCTTTATTAGTATTGAACAGATTTTTGAAAATGAACGAAGAACTGTGACATTAAGTACGTTCTTACCACATAAACAGTGGTGATGAGCTAACTGTTGGAGCTACTTGTTGGAGCAAGGAAAGCAGGAATACAATAGCTACTTGTTGAGGGTTGTTTTTAAATATTGTAAGGTCCGTTTGGAAATCTCGGACTCCTAACATCCCTTATTAACAATCAGACACCATTTATAGCCGTTGCGTCAGTGGACGTGCATCGCACTATGTCATTAAACCTTTTAAGATTCTTGAGGTTGCCGCCGACTGCGAAATACGGTCGGTTATCTGTTTTTTGACTACAAGAAACATGACAGCAGCGGACATTCATCACCATATCAATAAGGTATATGCATCTAATGCAAGGGACCTGTAATGTTGCTGCTCTGAAAATGCAATGTACACTCCTCTGCTCAAACGCAAGCTCTGATCAGATTTTTTGATTGGGAATAACTTATCCATTCGCCTTACAGTCCGGACCTCGCGTCCAGTGACTACCACCTGTTCCGGTAGAAGGGTTCCTCTACAGCCTGCACATCACCCACGATGAAGAAACAAAAACTGCGGTCCTTCCTCATGCAGAAGCTCATTGAGCGCTATGACAAGTGTTTAAATAAATTTTGGAACTCTGTAGAGAAATAGTTAAAAGTATGTATAATCTGACAAAGAAGAAATTTTGAAAAAATATATAGTGGTTTTGTTTTTATTATAAAACGGACCTTACTTTTAAAACAACCCCGTACAATGATTTGCGATCTCGCATACAGTTCATTCAAGATTCCTTCTGCAGTTCCAAGTCAGTAAAAACAGTCTTTTGGCACTATAAAAGGTTTGACCACAATACCTATTTTTTTACACCTTTTTATTAAGTAGCGGAGCACTTATTGTTTTCACAATGTCCGTCTGTCTGTCTGCCTTACTTTCACATTTTCCACATTTTTTGACGTAGAAGGTCTAAACATCGAATGTAGCTTACCATAAGCATGTCCTACTTCACTATGTACTTTGGTCTTGATTGACCCACTGGGGTCGGAGTTACGGGGGTGGAAGTTAGAGGGAACCAAGTATTCAATGTGGTATTTGAACTCGGGGCTTCCGCTACTTTCCTATACAGTCCTCGAGGGGATTAATTTTTTGTTTTTCTGGCTTGGCTCACAAAGAAGGCTGTACAATCCAATATTATGACGAGTAACGTTCTTATACTTGTGTGAAAGTTCTTTCAACATTCTTTCGGCCAAAGGCCAAAATCAACCTCATGAAAATACGTCAAATAATTCAGAGTACGTTCACATAAAAATGAATTGCGCTGATGCCTTTTATAATTGAATAAATCTTACTTCTGTTCTCTACCACCATTACATCATAGCGTTTCAACAGTCAATAGTGCCGTGTTTCCTTCTTAGTAATTGTCTTAGCCTTTTTCACATCATCCACTCATTTTGGGTAATTATTGGTGAGTAGCGGGAGTATTCTATACTCTGACCACTGGCCCTTTGGCATTGTATAGAATGCCCAGGAAATGTATGAAATAAAAATCATTTCATACTTTGCCTACAAAATTGAGTCATTTTATATTTAATATAATGCCGGATTTAACACATTGCCGGTAACATATACACTATTTATTGAAAAAAGAGAATGTGATCCATGGTGTTGGATTGGGGAGATTGATATCAAATAATTCCAATCACAGATCTGTGAATACCAATCTCCCTTTCAAAGAATTGAACGAGAGTACATTCATTTTTTTTTTCAAAAAATCTCTATACAAAATTTCGAATTTATTCAAAAAGAAAAACTTTTAGAACTAATCATCACATCAAAAATTTACTCCAATCCTACTTAAAAAAGAAAATTCCCATATATTTAATTTTTCAATAATATACAGAGATTTTCTAATCGTTACGATATCTTTGTTGTTTTTTTAATATTTTAAATATTCTTTATATCATTTTAAATAAGTTTTTCAATTAATACATTCCCCTGAAAATACCGACAAGCGAAATGCATTGGGGAAAAGAATAAATTTAAGTATTACTCAAATTACAGCTTGACATTAATAATCGATGTCGGAGACAAATTAGATTCATTAGTATTATGCATTATTCTTTTCTTTTTATAAAACGGGAAAAAACAGCAAGGCATAGTTACAAAACCGCGAATAATGTGAAAGAAACTGATATTTTTAATAGGAGCCGGAAGTTTTTGATCTCCGACCATGCATATACCCGATGGTTCCGTTAATGACGAGCGACAACCGGAGGCTAAGGAATGTGTGTGTCTTGTAAAGAAAGGTTTTCCACGAAGGCCCACCAAAAATCTTTGCAAAATCTGCGTTTGGTTCTTACATTCGTTTGCTTGAGCATCATCTAGATGCAGAAAGTTTTTAATCTTCATAAAATAGTGAACCAAGAATAGAATTCCAAATATCACTTTCCACTTTTGTAAACTATTGATGAGCTAGGAATAGCAATAATGTTAATGGATGTTCATATACGAAATGATTAAAAATAAACCTAGAGAAGGCTATTACAAGAAAATTATTTTGGAAGGGAGGTAGATAAAGGCAGATTTTCCCAAGCTATGTTAAAACAGCAACTTTATAGTTTTCATTATAGACGTCATTCCTTTCTCCGATTTATTTAAATCATTATCTCCAATACAGAAGATTAGGAGTGCACACGCAGATGGATGTAAAGCTAAATCGAAAATTCAATTAAAGCTTCTTTTTTTCCCCTTAAATCAGATTAACAATGAGTAAAGAATCCGTGGCGAGCTTACAGTAACTAAAAATTGAATTTAGCAACATTGATTTATTTAATTCGAAACTTTACATTAATTTAAAGTCACTTTTCCGGAAAAAGGCGAAATAATTATTACCCAGTCTAACATTGCATTTATTGAAGATCGGTCAGACTGGTGATAGCGAAAGTTCTACTGGTCTGAAGCTCTAGATTTCTTAAACTTTATAAAACAGGGATCGCTGGGCGTATTATTCTTATCTTTAGGTGGTAAAGAAGGCGGTAGAGAGCGTATTAACACTAACAGAAAAGAGGGATAAGAAGTTAGTGTTAATAAAGGTGAGGGAAGTTGCCACATCTTCAAACCAAAATTGGCACTATCGAAGAATTCTGGATCCCACGTTCGCATCACAATCCTTCCTCCGGATGAACATTCTTTTGGTCAGGAAGGATTCAGGTCGGGCGTTCTTGTGGCGGATTTCCTCACAGTTAGCGATTTACAATAAACAAAAACGTACTCATAAAAATATGCAAATGCGTAAACAATGAATAATTGGAGTAACGTTACCGTAAGTAAGTTGATTATCAACGTGAAGAAAAATTATTCTTGGTCTTTTAGCGTCGATGAATTTCTCTGGGATACGAATATCTTGACTCGTCTTAATATTGGCAGGCTAATATGACTGCTGCTTGTCATATCTATAGAAAGCACATGTAAACACCACGTGCGTTTCATCACCCGTCGTATGGGTGTATTATATATATTGCACCTTAAAAATTAAGTATTCGAGAATCGAAATTTGTGTGAATATCAATTTTTCTTTTTACACGCCTGCAGAAACCTAAATGACTGAAGAAACCCTCTCGTGGGTAAATATGTTTTCACGGAGGAAAGGAGAGCGTGAATTATGTGTATAATGAAAGGAATGGAACGCACCTAAGCTCGTTATCACAAACGTTGATCGGATCAGAAAAACTGACCTGAAATCAATATGCATAATGTTAGTCGACATGGTCTGGGGATAAAATATCTATAAGAACCAATAAAATCATGGTTCAATATTCGATAACGCACCCTCATCTTTTGCTGTTTAGTATAAGAATTTCATGACGAATTACTGGAAAACGTGTCGCCTGGACTCCTTGAAGGAAGTTGACATGTGGTTTCAGCAATATTGCTGCCCCGTATATTATTCGCTGGATCATAAACTTAAAGCTCTTTTCAAAATGGCTTGAAAGGAAATCTAGAGATTCAGATAGCCATTGGCTGCATTTTAGGCAATGATTTTCGTAACTGCTTCAGCAATGGAAAAATCATTGAATTTGGACAAAACGAAAGAAAACGGCTTTGTAACTTTCTCAGTAGCTAGAAGTATATTGCTCGTCTTAACATAAGGATCAAATAACACAAACCTATAACTTGTATTAATAACTAAAGCTTAGGAATATCATCCTTAGAACATGGTTTTCCCAATCGAATAGTGTAAATCAGTCGTGTCAAACTCAAATAGAAGAGAGGACCACAACCAGTAGCGTAACCAGAAATTCCTCTATGGAGGGGGAAATAGTTTACTTTCAGAAACAGCATGTTATCAGAGTAGGTTTTTCAAGCTTTTCCGAAAAATTTTGAAAAAATATCGCCCTCCCTACAAAATTTGGTCAACCAAAATAAAAAGGAAATGATATCACACATAGTTTCTTCCTCGTAATTTTCGACTCCTGGAAGGGGGGTGGCGGCTACAGTCCCTTACCCCCTCCCTCCTGACCACAACACCTTCTGTAAGGATTCTTACGAGTGTCAAAAATCACAATACCCTATAATCCATCTTCGGGCCGCACAGTGTATATCACGCTTGTTTTAAATCATTATTTAAGATCACTTTGCTCGAATTTAAATTACGCCGCCAATGACAAAATAAAGATTTAAAAAATTACAGATTTTGAAATACAGATTTTAAAACAAAAAAGAACCAAAGAGCATACGCCAGATAAAAAAGATTTCAGTTTACGTACTTTAAAAGGAAATCCGAAGGAAGAAGCTGGTAAAAGGAGACATTCTCTCGTTGCAATTTAAGATTCAGAATAAGTAGAAACGCAGAACTTAAGTACTTCAGAACGGTGACCAGAAAAAAAGCCCAAACGATAATTACGCATAGAAAAAAAAACCCTGTGTCACAGGGAAAAAAAGCGTAGACGGGCAAAACTGCTTACACTGAAAAATGCCCACAAGGAAAATAACCCATGGGTAAAAATGCCCACAAGGAAAAATACGCGCAGATAATAAGTAATGAAATAAAAGAGAAAATTTATTCTAAAGTTTGAATTATAATTATATTAAGGCTCAACTTTAAAATATCAAGATTTGTTAAGAATAAAAGGTGAAAATCTAATAAATCAATTAAACATAAAATTCTTAAATGTTTTAACAAAATAATATTTAAATCAAATAGGTAATAACCAACAAATTCTTATATAAAAACAATTTCGTCACTATCATATTATTTCATATAAGTTTATTTATTTAATTAATTTAAATTTCAGCTATTTTGAATTAGAAATGGAAATATCCTAAAATTTATATTAGATTTATAAATTTAAATCTATTCATTCGATTACTATATTAGATAATTAAATTCAAACTATAAATTAGATTCATAAATTTCTCCAATGACTTATTATCTCTCCATTCATTATTATTATTATTGTTCAATTAATGAATAAAGGCTGTTCACTTTTATTCCATTACATATATAAATATGCGTAATTTTCCTTGTGGGCATTTTTCGGTGTAACCAATTTTCCGTGTATACTTTATTCCGGTGCACATATCACTGATGCCAGACGGTTTAAATTTTTCCATCCCAAACCTCCATCAAAAAAGAGCCCAATTTTATAATTATCCACATTTTGAGGCAGATCCTGGAAATAGACCAGGAATGTGGCTAATTGATGACATAGCTATGAATACATAATAACTGCGACTGCGTACGCCACATTAAAAATTCATAAATGAAAAAGGAAACGATATACCGTAAAATCTTGAATACAGGCCCGGGCGTCTATTTGTCTCAGTGCTCTGGACCCCCTCCCCCCCGGCGATTAATCGAGACCCGGCGTTTATTTAAGACCCGGCGTTAAGGGCTATTCCCAATAACAGGGTGTCTAGCAAAACGATTTCGTAAAATTCCCTGACTTTTCTCGGTTCATCACGTAATTTTCTCTGACCACCAGCACTAAAAAAAAATCTATCCTGATAGAATATTATTGATATTTTTCAAATTTTTCGTTCCAATTTCGCATTTTTTTGCTGATTTTGTAAAATTCTCTGACTTTTCTCAGTCGCTAGTCACCCTGCAAAAAATCCAAGCGGCCAATGAGAAGGCATATACATGAAAAGACGTTTAATAATCTGAAAATGAGGAAAAACGCCGGAATTTATATCGAAGACCCGAAAAAGACCCGGCATTTTTTTGAGACCCGGCGTTTAATCTATTTTTAACACCCCACCCGGCTTTTATTCGAGACTGGCGTATATTTGAATACCCGGCCTGTATTCAAGATTTTACGGTATGCCAATATTGAGACAATATACATACATGTATATAAGCTTATACATACTTTTTCTTTATTAAATACAAGGAGCGTTCAAAAAGTAACGCACCATAATTTATTTCTCTGAAAGTAAAGAAATGGCTTTCTGCCAGCGTTCTGCCATAACGGAAGAGTGTGTATTCCCTTTCGGCACCATTATTGGTCTTGGTCATGCAACCACTTTTTCACAGCACTTGTAACTTGCATCACTGACATCGCCATTTTGAACTCTCCCTATAATGCACTGCAACTTGGCGGAGGAACTTGCAGCTTCGCACAGCAGAGGCGGAAGGTTTAAACTAGGACTCCTCAAAATTTCAGCTGCATAACAAAGTTCATGTGTAGAAATAAATTGTAGCGCATTATTTATCGAACACTCCTTTAGACTAAATCTATTCTTTTATTCTTTTTCCAAAATAGTAAAAAAGAAAAAAAAAAAATTAGTTTTTGGAGACAGCCTGCTCAGTGCGCTCTCCATGTTAGGGAGCTCCATTGAGACAGATGGAGAAGTTCCAAATATCTTGGGACTGCATTCACGAATGATGGACGGCAGGATAGAGAATTGAATGCTCGGATCCGTGTATCAAATTCAAGGGTCAGACGTGTACTGTAGCGATCCGTGATAACGAAACGTGAGATGGGAAACAAAACCAAGCTCGTTTTCAAACCTATTCTTGTCCCCATTCTCACCTATGGTCATGACTCACGGGTGCAAGCAGCCGAAATGAGATTCCTGAAAGGTGTGGCAGTGTTACCCTGTTAGGTAGAGTTCACAGCAGCACAATAAGGGATTCTTTGGGTTTTGAGCCGCTACTTCTCGGCATTGTGAGATCTCAGTTGCTTTGGTATGGCCAGATGATACAGATGCCGCAAACTGGTCTTCCTAGGCAGTTACTTTCCAAGCTGGGGGTGGGTGGGTGGGTGGGTAAGAGACCAAGTGGTCGGCCTAGAACCCGGTGGCAAGACTACATGGAGAATCTGGGTTCGAGTCGCTTGCGTAGTATCATTGATAACATGCGCCTGATGGCGGAAGATCGCAATCGCTGGAAATCCTCCATAGGGCTACTGCCCCCGCGACTCTTAACGGATAAGCGGGTTTGAAAAGTAAGTAACTAGTAAAAAAAAAAAAGCAGACTTTTTGTTTACAGAATGACAAAAATCTCTGCCTAATTGAATGTAGCCCAAAATTCCCGCAACCAATTTAAAAGTAACCCAAAATACCGTAACCCGTAACTAGATAAAATTTCCCGCAACTGCTTTTCAAAAATAACCCAATTGAGCGGGAAAGCCGCAAACGTGGCAAAATTGGCCATTGGGGTTTTCTTCTCGTAATAGAGAAATTTATTTTTTGACTTACTCCGAAAAGAAATGTTCGAAGATTACTATTCGCTGTTCATAAAAGTTTAGTGCAAGTTTACTAATGACTCCTCTTAACCTGAAAGGACAACCTGGTCCAATTAGCCTAATTGGAAAAGATTCAAAGAGAGTTTCATTTCTGCTCCATTTAGAAGTCTCCTTATATAGAGTAAAGTATTCTATTCAAAAATTCATGTTAACTTATCTACGCTGGAATATGTCAAATAATTTTCTTTATTTTAATTTAATTTTAGAATTCAATTCATATTAATGTAGGCAAGTAGTTTTAATCCCTTCCTGCAAAAGGGTTTTTTGAACTGAATACTAAAAAATTTACTTAAACTTAGTCTTATGGAGAAATCTCTCAAACTGAAGATGACAGTAGCTTTACTTATTGTATTTCCCTTTGATAGAAATTACTTCATCCCTTTTGTAACGAAATGACGATTAAGTTTTTCAAGCTCTTCATTGCTGTATTTTGATAATTACAAGTAATTTTTTCACTGAAAACCCTTTTCTGTTTTGATTAGATGTCTCCTTTAATCATTTAGGTGATCGGTTAATCGGATAACAGAACGTTAAAAGAAGAGCCAAAGAAGTGGCAGTGAAACTGCCGCGGTCTGGTCTTCACCAGCTTGTAAGCGTCGTCCAGCAACCAAAAGGAAGAGAACCGAGGAAGTGCCCCGAGCCAGACAGCATTATTCTTATTGCACGAGGTTGCAAATAACACGTGGAACTCTAATTAGAATCCTCCCCCATAAAAGAAAAAAATCGTAATTCCTCTAGGTTGTTTATGGATGAAATGTGGGACAAAATTAAGTGAGCTCTTCTGTCTCTCGGTCGTAAACCAAGTCGAATTGTGTGACACTGCCGCCTCTTTTGTTTGCTTAGAAAAAGCAAGTAAGGATAGAACTAGTACCTGATTTTGAAAGAAAAGTCTTTAAATTAATGAATTACAAATTGAATGATGATCACGAATCTCGTAGCTTGAATCTAGATTTGCTGTCTTGAATATGGATCTAAAATGTACGGACATCACTTTATCTTCCAATTAGAATTTCAACTTTCTTGTTTAGTGTGCATCATAGAAAATTGCCTGGACTGAAACACATGATCTCCACTAATTAAGTTAGTTTCAGCATATTTCTGTGTTTAAGTTCTTTAAGATAGATTGCGTAATTGTTAATTTGAAATAACAAAAAATGTCGACACCGTAGAAAATAAACAGCAAATCGTGTCCTTTATGATACGACCATGAACATAAAATTCATAAACAAAAAACTTTGTTTTTACCGTAAATATTGGGTTTCAACACGGACTTTTTAAAGCTAATAAAGGCAAGTAGACTATAGAAGAAGACAAGAAATAAAAATCACCAAGTCACATTCTGAAATGAGTTAAACAGTTACAGGTGACAATACGAATTGCTTGAAGACCTACTTATTGGTGATTTCAAGCAAATTGATTATTCGAAATACGTTTCCATAGCTCTAATCTTCACAATGTCGTCTTATTGCTTTGCTCCATTACTCTGGACTAACATATACAGGGAATTTTTTGAGTTTAAACCCCCAGATGATAGTCTTTGCACACACATACAGGCTTGCATCAGAGTATTTGTTCTGTTGAGAAAGTTTTTCTGATGGAGCTTCTGTCTCTTCCTTATTACATTGTGAAGTATATGTAATTAAACAAATGCTCCGCATCTATGTATTTATTGCTCTACATTGCAAAACTTCAAGGTTATTGCTTTTACACATGTAGCATAGGGAAGGTTATGTCAGAGCGCTATTCAAATTGGAGGATACGTTTAACAAATGCGTTGTCCAAGTATTGCAGTTGCTAAATAATGGAATCCTACGTGTTCGAGATAAAAGCAGAAACCCAGCCGTTCTAGCTAACTTTGGTAGGTGCTCTTTGACGCGGAAATCCCTTCGTCAGATTATTCTTTGTTTCGGAAGCACATTTAAGATGTGAGCAGGTCTTTAGGATATCGAGAACCATTTTTACGGCTAGTTGGTTCTACCCTATTGCCAACCGTAGGATTGTACGTGTACGATTAGTTTGGTCGACGGTGGAACCCGAACTGCATGCAAGCCGTCAGCCGAAGTTACTGGAAGACGAGCTATACTGGCATTTAGGCAATCACAGCGAACTCCCCAATCGTTCGACTGAGGTATTCTTATATTCACATAAGCTATTGGGAAGACTGCTCTGTTATCAAGGCCCATCGTCGCACAAGGATGGAATGGTGCCAACATAGACGTGCTTGACGAGGTGAATGAAAGTGTCATGTTCAGGTTGTTTTTATCTAAGCATGATGATCGATGATCCTGCCATCCATGAAAGTTTCACAACTCTGGTAGAACTTTTTGTGACCGCTTGGAATACCCTCAGCTTCGACGACTTTTCAACTATGAGACGCTTAGTGGACGCATTGTCAGATGAAATGCTCCAGCCCGTTTTGTTGATAAATTTTCGGGCTATTCCCATTGTCTTGTTTCAGTAAGAATGCGCAGCTGGATGCGGATAACATCAGTAGACAATATCTACAAGGTGTCCAGAGACCGTCTTGGCCAGCGCGATTGCCAAAAGAGAATTTATGATGTAATAAGTCACGTACTCATTGCAATGGCCTCAAAGTTGATAATGTGTCGATACGTGTATAAGAAATTCCAGATTGAGGTAGGTAGGTTACAACGCTTTTCGATTGGTTGCTATTATGCTTAATGGCACGTGACTTGTACGAAACAGACACTGTAACCAACCAATTTTCAGTGAAATTCTTTATCAAATCAGAATTATACACTGAATTCAAAACTGGGTTTACTATGAAATTGGACTGTTGAAAAGGGGACGGCAAGGACTAAGTGACTTTGCTTCACCATTTACAACGCAGTTTGCTGCAGTGAAAATTTCATTGCAGGCTCTTACGAACGTATCGCACTTTCGCCGGCCAATGTGAGATCAACCAGTCTCACAAGTCAGTTACATGCTTGTCATACTCCCTGTGAATTTCGTCGCGTTAGAAGTCTTTGTACAATTTCTACGCGTGTTTAAAACTGAAATTTCCGCCGCATGTAAAGTGAGATTTGTAATTCGATTTCTGAATACAAAAAATACTCAGCCATGTGAGACATTTATGGAGACGTTTTGCATGAATTAGATGTATGGTGATTGTCTCTCTCGTTAATCTATTTCCAGAAAACGGAGAAATTAAAAAACTTGATGCTGATGGCCACAATGTTTTTAATAACCAAATACTGCATGTTTGTAATATTACAAAAGATGCTCAAACTGTTATCCACGAGCAGCAATGCAGCCACAACTCGCGCTCTTCCTAGTCCACAGGAGTATCGAAAACCACATTCTTCAGATATCCCCGGAAGAAGAAATCTAAAGGGTTTAGGTCCGGTAATTAGCTATTTGACAATTTTTTATGCATCAAGGATTCATCCGCGGCCCCCCTGTTTATTGGCAAAATATGTTCAAAATAAGATCCTCTACCACCCCTAAAGATTGTACACAAAGTTCGTAAACACCCTGCATACGTTTCTGAATGCACTGATTATGTGCCTAAGGAATCCAAAGACTTGCTTATCACACATTAGAATATGTGTCTAAATATCAAGGATGATTACGTGGGCAAATAACTTAATCTATATAGTTTATTTGTTTTAATCCAGAAAGTCTGAAACGGGAAGTGCTTTCCGAAGATTCGCATTTTCCGTTGTAGTTTTTGGATACATAAAATTAAAAAAAAAACGTTTAATTTGCTATAGCAAAGATTACATGCTTAATATATACTATATATTTGTAATGAAGCTTCCTGCTGGACTTTCATATGTATCATAATAATTTAAAAAATTGATGCAGATTTGCGATATTAACGAGTTTTTCTTTTCTACATGTTATTAAAAACTGTAATACCGCCTATTTTTCTTAGCTATTAATCTTAAAAGTACAAATCTACAATTTTAGTGGCTATCAGACGGTAGTGGGCTAGAATCAACTGGCATTTGTCTCATAATCATTGATATCGGACGAATTCAGCGATAGCTTTGAGCGGTTGACTCCATCTCCGATCAGATTATCTATCAAGCTGATTAAGAAAGAGACGAAACAAACAGAAAAGTGTTTCACTGAAAGGGGCACCTAGAAGAAAGACAAATCTGGTTGAATAAAAACTCAACCATAAAAACTTATCTAAAATAGAAAACGCAAACTTGTCCCACTTCCTACATTCCTCTTTATTGACAGATGAAGGAGGGGATGGAGAAGAAAACGAGCCGTAAAGATTTTAATCTTTGCCGTCTTAGTGTTGATAAAAATAGTGATGCAACGTTGAGTTATTCTATTAAAACATCCAACTGTCCTCTTCGTGTCGTATATGATTTGAATGAAAGTTGTTTTTTTTTTTACTGTTTTCGGAGCTTTAGATTATGAAAGGGAGCATCAGAGTCGTTGGTGGCGGACATTAAAAACTCATTCTCGTTTCTCAACGTTTTAACTATTCTCAACGATTTTTTTTTTCTATGTTGAGTAATAAACGTTTTTGTGTCCATGGCCATAAGCTCTTCTGGGTGGCTTCTTCGGCGACGTTTTATTTGCACAGATATTTGACAACGGCCGTGGTGGCTCCTCTTCCCCCCCCCCCCCTCCCCATCTCTCTCTACCTCTGTTTTCAGCCCTCGTCGAGGCAAAAGAAGGTAATTAAAATTGAAGAAGCAACGTGGAGGAGGAGGAGGAGGAGGAGGAAGACAAATAAAGGGACCGGTAAAGAGCAGAATCAATGGAAAATATAACTATTGGTGGAGAAATGACGAACGGGGAACTCGGACTCTTCCAGGTGGATAAAATGAACTGAGTATGAACAAATTCACATTCCTTTATTGAGGAGACAATTTAATTGCCATGTTAGCATTGAAGACGCTTTTCCTATTGTAAATAATTTAACTACTTGCAAGTTGAAGAACATTATGTAAAGCTATGCAATGCTTTTGTTTTAAGACTGTCACCATAAAACATGGCAAATTGGATCTCCCAAATAAAGGCAAACCGCCTGACGACAATGAAGTTTTGAGACAAAAGTGTTGTTGCTAGCTCATCAATGGTTACCTACAATGATATCAAATTGCGATAGAGACCAAAACAAAATATCAATCGCGATAGAAAGTAGAACAGTAAATAGGGCCGTTGAAATGTTCAATAAAAGCAATTGAACTTTATCAAGAGCAGAATCGATCAATGGGATTGGAAGCTCTTCTTTCATAGACTAAAGAGATTTTGGTTGAACCTTTTGGAGTCGGACCAAAACTTATACTGAGGAAGATCTCAAGCGAAGCGAGAGTTCCGCCTTTAAACTATCTTTTTCCTTGTTTTTAATTGGTTCCACATGAACGAAAAAGATTTTTCAAACTATTGAAGTGATTGAGGATAAAACAAACACCGAGGAGGAGGAGGAGGAGGGGAAGGGAATCTTCATCTTTTGTAAGCACCACCCGGACGAAGAAGTAGTGTTCGTTTTGAGTTTTCATCGCTCATATGCCTCTGCATAGGATCCTTATTAAATTTTTATTTTTCCATATAAACATTTGAAATCTTAGCATTAAAAATATACTTTTGCTTAATATGTAATAGAAAGAATTTAAAGACAATCGAAGTGGGGAGATAACTTAATCGTTATCTATTGTCGTTAAAGCAAGGCAGATATAAAATAGGAACAAGAAATGTAGGAGTTTCCACTTACTAAGCTTGGTTTGCCCAAAAGGCAGGTACGGGGACACTCTGGGCGATGGGTGGCGGTGGCGGGGGTGCGGGTGCCGGGGTGGCGGCGATGAATTGCGGTACCGCCGTCAGGGAAGCGACCGGTGTGACGGGTGCCGGTACGGGCACAACCGACGGCGAAATCATGACAGCCGTAGCGTTGCACACAACCATCGTGAATTTGGACGGCGACGTTGGAGCCAGAAAACACGAGGAAGAAGGTGGAAGAGGATGAGGAGGGTGAATATGGGCGGCAACGGAGAGATCCTCTTCTGCGTCTATCTTCTCCGAATACCTTAAATCGTTCGTTTTATCCACTGGAGCGATTAAGTACTCGATGATTGCTCTTCGCAGATTATATTACTGTCAAACGTTTCGTGGTCAGGTAGGATAACGCTGAAAAGGATGAGCATGAAACGTCCCAAGGTGAATCTTCATTCCAAGAAAATGTCCAAGAAACAACAAACTTCCATTCCTCTTGACAAACCAGATCAGCAATAATAATAATAATAAATAGTCTTATCTCTTGTATCTTTAATCGTGTTTCCCCTCCTCAGTCGAAAACGAACAGATTGCCACTAATCATCAAAAGAAGAGGACGATTTGATTGGGGATGCGCCGGTTTTGTGTATCATCCTGCGTACGACAAGGGAAATCCTCCGCTCAAGGTGGTATCAGGTGAGTTACCGCATCATTACATCTTATTGGTTACAAGTGAATGAGATAGCGAAGGGCCACGGACGAAAGCAACCAATCGAAGAGTAAGGTAGACGTGTGCCACAAAAGGAGTCCGAACATTTCCGCCTGCCTCCAAGGAAAATCCACTTGGCACCGCCGACTGAAAACATTGACTCTCTCGCGCATCATTTCATAACCGATAAGAAAGTCACGGTGAAGAAACAAACAGATAGACACACAAACACACACAATCGCTCACTCATTCAATCCAGCGGGAAACACTTATAAAAGAGGGAGAGTTTAAAACTCTCTCCTTGTAATCGAATTAGATTAATCTGAAGTTTGCAAGAAGCTTTGATATAAACGCTTAAATTAATATTTGTGTTTTGTAGTTTGGAGGCATTTTTTTCTTATAATAATAATAATAATAATAATAATAATAATAATAATAATAATAATGTCTTTAACTCAATTTTTTTTTCTTCAATCCACTACCAAAGAGCTCATAAATCCAAACTTTGATCATTTAATATGAATAAAGCTGAGCCCTCGGATATATTTTAGGAATTGAGTAAAACCAGAATCAAAATTAAACATTTATTGGAAGGGGGGAGGGGGATTATTTTTAAAAATTTTTAAATTAAAATTAAAAAAATGATTATTGGTCTCAAATGTCAGCAAGAAATCTTCGTTTCCCCTTGATTTTTATGATGATGGATTATTGGATGAGTAATTTAATCAATGTTAATTTCAACTTAATCTTGGTAGCAAAAGAATGGTGATGCAGCGCTTGCATTGCTTCTTACAAGGAAACCTTACATAGTTGCACAAAGGGGATTTTTGATGAAATTTTGTGTATGATTATGCACATAGTTCAATACAAAAGAGAGATTTTCCAAAATGTGTATTGTTGAAGAGATATTGAGGCGTATTGTTGTTAAAATTGCATATTTTGGGGCTTATTTAGGATTTTCTTTTTTTAACATGGAGTGGGATCAAAAATTTTATTGTCATAGTAAAACAATAAAAAGTATTTTCTATTTTATAAAATATAAATAAGCCCATTGAATGCTTATTTTAATTCATCACATGGTATATGTATAATAAAACATTAGGTACATTTAAAAAGTAAACGTTCAAAAGTTTTTTATCCTGTGCAATCCACAGAAACATGAGGAAAAAGTTAAAAAAAAAAATACACATATGGTTACAGATTACAATGTGAGCAAAAAGATTGGTGGTTGTCTTTTCTTCTAATCAGATGAAGGTGCCAATATGACCACATCTAAATACAAAATAAATACAGTCGACCCTCGATATCTCGGATTTCACGGGAAGAGAAAAATATTCGAGATGAAGAGGTTTTGACATATGGAGGGTTTCTTTTAAATCAAGATTTTTAGGTTAATAAAGGTACTGTGAGAGTACAGAGAACAATATGGGATAAAATGGTACTAGTATACAGTTACGCCGCTACCGTCAGAAACGCACTAACTGCACATGCTCAAACATCTCGTATGCAAGTGCCAATGAGATCGAAAAATTATTTCGTGAATTTTTTTCGTAACGCACGAAACTATAGCTACTATATTGTAGAATAAATATAGTAGCTCTACACGAGAATCGTCTAACATTAACGGAAGTTATGTCAAATTTCTTTGATTTTGTGCGAAAATTTCTCATAATGATAAAATCTTAACTCTGTAATGTACAGGGTGATTGAAAAAACAGGGAAAACTTTAGAACTCAATAATTCGCACACGAATGCAGATAAAAAGATTGTGTTTGCATAGAAACGATTGAAATGAAATAGGACTTTTTTTTTTCCAGGGAAAAAAAAAATTAATGCTATAATTATTTCATAGACTGCAATGATGAGATATTATGAATCAACCCACAATTATTATACAATCTATATATAGATCTTTATCAGACATCAATTTATGCACATTTTCAGATAGTCAGATGCCAGATTAAACTATCAATATCAGTATCTGCGAGTGCTGCTTTTTTTTATACCTATCTGAAAATGTGCATAAATTTATGTCTGTAACTTGAAAACGCCATCTGTTGGTCAAAAACTGAACAATTCTGGTATTATTTTTTTCTGGAAAAAAAAATCCGACTTCCTTTCAATTGTTTCTGTGCAAATAGAATCTTTTTATCAGCACTCCTGCGCGAATTACACTGCTGCCCCTCTTTGTCGCGGAACGTGGAAGCCCGTTACATGTCGAGTCCGCGATATATTGAGTTTTTTGTACAGCGACAAATGGCGCCACTGATCGCGACTTATCCGATATCGCGACATAAGGAATCGCGAAATAGAGGGGGAGCCAGTATTGAGTTTTGAAGTTTTTTCTGACTTTTGGATCACTCTGTATTTAAATGCTTTGCATTTTGCTGGCACACGAAGTCAAAATTCGACATAGTGTGATTTTCCGAGAAAATGCTTTGAAATAACCAGGGAAAATTACATTGAATTCATAGTGAAAATGCAGGGAAATAAATTGTTTTAACTGAAAAAATTGTAATAAAAGTTATTTATTTCTGGTCAGTTATAAATATTTTTTTAGAAAAAGACATTAATTTTGCACGTTTTATTGAAATATTATGTGAAAGACTGATAATAAAAGCTTTGATACCTTTCATGCGAAAAATAATCCTAAATAAGCCCTAAAATATGCAATTTTAGCAACAATACCCCTCAACATCTCTTCAACAATACACATTTTGGAAAATTTCTTTTTTTGTATATAAAATTGTGCGCATCATACAAAAAATTTCACCAAAATCCTTTTATTCAACTATATAATGTTTCCTTGTTAGGTCAAACTTCAAATTAATTTTTTTTTAAATTGAGATTTACGGGTCATTTTTCACCCGAATAATCAGAAATTCTTTGAGGTTTTATGGATTTATCGCATAAGAAATATTTTCTTTAGTTTCATGGAACTTCTTTTGAAAGTGAAAAGTGCGTTTAACATCTGTTAAATAGCGCGAATTTTCCTAAATAACTTGTTAAACAGTTTAACTTTAATGTCCGCAATAAATGTTTGAAAAACATTACATAAAAAGGCATTTCCAGTTGTAAACAGTGCAATAAAAACAGGTCTCCACCCAAAAGAAAAATTTTAATTTCAAACGAAAATATCTAAATTATGAGCATCCATAACGCTCAGTATAATAATTAGAAAGTTTTTTTTATTTTAAACAAATCGAAGAGAAATTATAGTAAAGACAACACCTTGCATCAAGAATTTTTCATTTTATTTCATGTTTCCCGTTGTGAAATGCATAACGCAAAAACGTCACAAGCGGATGCACCGTCGGTTATGAAATTATCAACAGACGGCGTCGAAATACGACTGTCGCTATTGCTATGCTGAAGAGAATCTTTTTTTTTTCCCTATTCATTATTTCGTTGCTAAGTCGTGAATTGTTTTTTAAATTAATACTAGCATAAAGCTGAGAGATGATTTAGATTGCTGCTTTCTTTACTCCCTCTGCTTTGATTTGATTTAAAACACTCTCCTCGCGTTTCATACTGAAGCAGAGCTTTCGCTGCTCCCGAGTCACATGTTATAGTAATGAATGAGAAGTAGCAGCACCTTTGAGTATTTCGTTGTATTGAATGCGTTTCGGAAAGGATGGAGTTTTTGCTGGGAGGTGTAGCTGCTTGCGGAGCGGGATTCTTTACGAATCCTTTGGAAGTGGTCAAGACTCGTCTCCAGCTTCAAGGCGAATTGAAAGCGAGGGGTTTGTATACAGTTCATTACAAAAACGTATTCCATGGTTTCTATGCTATCGTGAGAAATGACGGTGTTCTCGCTCTGCAGAAAGGCCTCGTGCCGGCTTTGTGGTATCAGCTGTTCATGAACGGCATTCGGCTCGGTGCTTTTCAAACCTTCGTCAACCTGGGATTGACGAAAAACAAAGATGGCAATGTATCGACCGTGCGAAGCGTGGCCGCCGGTGCCCTGGCCGGCTGCCTCGGCGCCTTTGTCGGCAGCCCCTTGTACATGGTGAGTAAAAACAATCGACCGACTATCGCTATTACGCCACCGTATGTATTGTTAAAAAGGATCGTTAAACTTTTTAAATGACTAAATAGTTATGCAATACGAGTTTCTCCCTGTTTTTTATTTTATTTTTTAATAATGCCGTTTTCTCCACTTAAAATTGCCGCTCTGATAGCGCAACCTGTTGATAGCGTCTTCACCAAGAAGTCGCAGGTTCGAAACCCACTTAATCGAGTCATAATTGTAAACGATCTCACTTTAAACTAAGGTTGTTGTTTTTTCTTATAAGTTATTATTTATGCTTTCTCTCAGTCACAGTACTAAATTAAAAATTCTTATTGAGAGATTAAAAAAAAAAAAATCCTAACTACTCGACATGTGACCTTCACCTAATTTTATTTTCCTCTTGTTTTTCACTTTAGTTTTAGCCAATATTTTCCTTCATTTCATGCAATATGAGTTTCAATAAGACACATAGCATTTCTAACTTCGAGTAAACAACCCTGAGTAAATTATATATGCATACATTTTATTTTTAATTGTTTAAACAGGTAAATTAATATGTTGTTTAGAGAATGATGTCGTAATTTGATAAAAGTGGGTGTGTCCAAAACTCTGCATCCGTGGATATTTTGGCTTATTTAACTTATAAATTAATACTAAAAGCAGTAGTAGATCACTTCCCCCTTATCTGCAGTTTGAGTAATCTATGGTTTGAAAATATAGGGCATTTCAAAAAAAAAAATAAAAGTAGAAAAAACAAATATCGTGAAGATTTTTAAATAATGGAATTTCTTCAAGTAGATACCTTGAGGAGGACAATTTAAATTACGTAATCAGAAGATAATAACAAATAAATAATAAAAATAAAAATTGAAAAACGCTAGCTCCTCATCAATAAAAAATATTTACGTATTTTATTTTTAATAGTATTTATCTCTTGGTTATTCCTGATTACAGCTGACCTATATAATTATAAATACAAATATGATAGTACAATTAAATCTAACAATACAATACGGAAAAAAGCTGACGTTTCAGATACAGACGTTTCCTTTGTCAAAGCAAAAAATAAAAGTAATAAAAATAAAAAAAATCCATACAATTAAATATAAACCATAAAAAAATCTAATATAACAAAATAAAGACCAATGAGACAAAGAAAGGAAAAACATCCAAATGGAGAAAAATACTGTATCAGACAAGAGAAAAATAAAAAAAGCAGAGATCCAAAAGTCAGAAAAAACTTTAAAACTCAATAATTTGCACACGAATACAAGACTGTTTGCACAGACCAATTGAAATGAAGTCTGATTTTTTTTTTTCCAGGAAAAAAAAATTAATGCTAGGATTGTTCGGTTTTTGAGCAACAGATGGCGTTGTCAGGTTACAGACATTAAAGCACTAGATAATACCAGGGTCTTTTAATGGGGGTATTATCAGGATCCCCCATTAAAAGACATGAGAGCACTATAATAGACATTAGAGTGCCATGAGAGGCCAGGCAGCCATGTTGTGTCCAATCCAATGATATCTACAGGGTGTTTTTGAATTGAGTACAGATTTTTTGGGAGATGATAGAAGAGGTCCTTAGAAGTATTTTTTGTCATATGAACATGGGGTCCCCGCAGCTCCGTTTACTTACAATACTGCATTGAACAATCAAATGACACCGGGACGCAGTGTGCGTTGGTAGGCCTAGATTATTTTATTTTTAACAATTAACACAAGCAATCTACTGTAATAACTTTTAAAATAATTTATATAGTTTCTGGATAATAATGGACCACCACATTTTGTTATTGCTGTGAGAAATTTTTTAAAACAAACTATTTCAAATGGTGGATCTGGAGGCAAGGCCCAGTCGAATGGCCTCTTAGGCCTTCAGATCTAACACCATCGACATTGTTCTTCAGATCGTTCTGAAATGTGTAGCTATTGTAATCTGCCTTGTACAATCATTGCACTAGAGAAATGATCTCTTCAATGTAGAAAGGTCAGTTCAGCATTCTTCTATTTGGAATTTAAAACATACCGTAGTATTTGGAATATAAAACGCACCCATATATAATATCTAATTATTTTTTTTGATTTTTGAAAATATTCCTATCTATTTTTATATGCACCCAGTGCATTGTAAACAAAACAAACATCATACAGGGTGATTCAAAAGTTGCTATGCAGTGGCTGGATTTTGGTATTTAATGGAAATAGATGCTGGAAATGCCTGCCACCAGCCTCACAACATCAGTTAGCACACAGTTGCATATTGTGAAACACACTGCCCTGTATGGTTGGTAAGATTTCCTCCTTCAGCTCAAGCAAAGTTTACACGTTTCCATGCACTACTGCACAGTAACTTTTGAATCTCCCTGTATTACAAAATAAAAATTTATTAATTACATTATTCATTACATTTATGCTTAAATCCTTCAAAATCTGAATTGTCAGTATCCAAACAAAATAGTTCCAAAATATCAGGAGGCAGTTCTTTGTTAGGCCTCATTATCCCTTGCTCGTCTACCTCATATCCCTCGTGTTCTTCAATTAAATCATCCACTGGAGTAATCCCTCCATATTTAATTGTGCTCATTTTAACTCTCTGCCAAGCAGTATGCACCCATTAGCAAATTTCTGGCAATGTCAACAGACGCATACGTCCTGAGGCCGTAAAAGTATGAATACCTTTCTGCATCCACTCCTCTCGTTGAGAGCGGTCAGCAGCTTTAAACGCATGTCAATCGTGATCTCTAGTGACTGCAATCTTTTTGTCAACCCTCCTGGAATGATTGCTACAACAGTATTTGGTTTGCTAAAGAATTCCTGGTTGCATGGAATCCTAACAGTGACGTGGGGCAGAAAAAAACACCTTCCCAACTTCGATAGACTTGCAAAGCTGCCATTATCCTCTCGTCCATCCACCCCTTTTCTTGAACAACAACAAGAATTCCTGTTATTATACGTAATTTTTTATAAAATGCAATGGAGATTTTTTTTTAACTTTGCATAATACGCGTATTATATTCCAAAAATTACGGTACGCTATACTGTATGTAGTTTGCTGTTTTCTCAGCATACATGAGTAAACATACCCTCTGGATAGTTTCATGAGCTACTTGCTATTTAAAAAGTAAACTTAATGATACCACAGCGTTATTTTTTGTCACGCTGTTTCCTTTTTCTTTATTTCTGCCTAGCCAGGAAAAAAATTGGGGAAGAACACTATATAAGGATTGTTCAAGATATGAAGACAATTTCAGAAATACTTGTTTTAAAAACAGCAACTTAGGCTATATTTTGACATTTTAAGGTATGTAAGTTAAGATATTCTTAAGACTTATGTACTGTGGAAGAAAAAAAAGTTTAATTTTTCTTCGATTACATTCTTAAAATTATCCAGATACTAAGCATTATTTCATTAATGTATTAATTATTGTAGATAAAAACGCATCTACAGGCACAGGCAGCTACAACCATTGCTGTTGGTTACCAGCATCATCACGAAAGCATGACACGGGCTCTCATAAACGTTTTTAGAGAAGCTGGTATTAAAGGCTTGTGGCGAGGTGTTTCTGCAGCTGTTCCCAGAGTCGCTGTAGGATCGGGATGTCAATTAGCTACATTCTCAAAAAGCAAAGAAATTATCAATAGCCTGAAGGTAAATATTAAAAAAAAAATCCTAAGAAATTTCTTTTTTCTTTAATGTTTCAATATTACCATTTTTTTTTCTTTTTGTGTAAAATTATTGTTTAATTGTAAACTTTCAACAACTAGCTTCTAATCTTTCAAAATTTTTATCCAGCAGCTTTTGGATGAAAAATACTAAATTTGCAATAAAATATTGGGTTGTTAAAAGTCATGACGTACCATATACAGGGTGTCCCAACGGTACATGTCCAAAATGAAAACTGAGTAGAGGACCTCAATACCTATAAGAATCACCCCCATTAACGTTATCCAAAGTGTTACCTTCATGGAGATATTAACAATTTTGTGATTTTTGTCAGTAACCCCTACTTTATTCTGTTAAAATGTGTTTTCAGGGATGTATGTCATATTGAGGAATTTGGTTAGTAGAATTGTATTTTTTGGGCAACGTAGTATTAAATTTCAGAAAATGAACAAATTGCATGCAAAAAATTTTTCAGAAATCAGGGTTAAATTAGGAAGTTCTGAATTGTCATGAAGTTTCAGAAATCTTTGAGGATGAATCTAAACAAAGTAAATCAAGTCAGCAATACTGTTAAAAACTTCTCCTTTTAATAGACTGTCAGAAAAAAAAAAAAAAAGCACATGTAATAAGTGATTCGCGTGGCATGGCTGCATGGCAGTCATTCTCAGCAACAAGCACAGATGGAGAAAGATTTCCATGCCAGGTCACGCGAATGACTTATTACATGTATTTTTTTAAAAATACCTGACAGTCTATTAAATAGAGAAGTTTTAAAAATACCTACCAGCATTGTCAACTTGATTTACTTTTAGTTTCATCATCAAAGATTTCTGAAACTTCACAACTCTGAACTTCCTACTTTAACCTTGATTTTCAAAAAATTTTATGCACGCAATTCAGCCATTTTCTGAAATTTAATACTACATTGACCAAAGAATGCAATTCCACTAAACAAATTCCTCAAACAACACACATTTCCGAAAACGCACATTTTAACGGAATAAGGTAGGGGTGATTGATAAAAATCACAAAATCGTTAATATCTCCATAATGATACCGGTAACATTTCGGATAACATAATGGGGTGATTCTCATAGGTTTTTGAGGTCCTCTACTCAGTTTTTCATTTTGGACGTGCACCATTGGGACATCCTGTATACTCGCGTATAAATCGAGACTTCCCCCCCCCCCCCCCCCCCATAAATGTCCTCTAAATGGGAACTTTATTAGTATCCATTTCGACATTTCATTTCTTAAAGGCGATATCTAAGATTATTTGTATATTTAACCTTTGCAGCCGATTTAGCTTTTTATATGCCATGCTTAAATCTGATTCTGTAGCCATTTTTTACAAGAGGTTCAGATTAACCCATAAAGGAATAAGTAGTGAAATTGAAGTAATTTTTTTTTTAATTTCAACTGTGACCCCTGAATAAGTCAAATTTGACTTTCAAAAGTAATGATTTGGGAAAAAAAAAAAAGTCTCTACTTATACGTGAACATATATATTTTCTCTATGCTTTTCAAACTTCATTTATTTATACAGGTGGATTCTCGATGTAATGAATTATTTTTGAAGTCCTGGCAAATTGCAACTAATTGAATATTAATCAGTTTGGTGCATAAAGCAGATATAAAAATCTGATTCATCCTATAGGGTTTAAGGTGTGTCAAGAAATTATAAATACATGTCTGCAATCAGGGTTTTGAAATATTTATTTCGAACTAAATAGTTTTATAACAGAAATTAAATTTTGAATGCTTGCATAGTAAAAAAAACAAAATATCACACATTTGTGGCAAATAGTTTTCGAAGAAATGGAAAAAAAATAAGAATAATGCAGAATTTTGCTACAAATACACCCTGTCCAGAAGTGGTACAGCCAACTGCGGTAGACTACAACAAATCAGTTCAAGGTATGCCTAAAAGGCAAACCACACGGTTTTGTTTTGTTTGCAAATGAAAATTCCACAGTGCCAAGTGTTAACACACTTAAATCCAGCTGAAATGAGAAAAGTTTGCCTTTCTGAAAGGCAAGGGAAATCGTGCAGAAAGATTGCAGCAAAAGTGGGATGATTTGTTGGTGCCATTCAGAATATCTTCAAAAAAGATGACCAATATGGGAAAAACAAAAGCAGTGGATGAAAGCCAAAACTAACAAAAGGGCCGAGAGGAAAGTTTTTGATCTAGCAAGCAGAAAAGGAATGTTGACATGGTCAGTTGGAAGTGAAATAGGTTCTGGTGCCACATGTTACCATGGCAAATGTATTGAAAAGCAACAAAAATATTGCATACACCAAACTTCCAAACCAAAGCTGACTACGAAACATAAACACCAAGTGGTAATGTTTGGGCTGCATTTGGCTCAGGTGGTGAGACAGATTTTGTTACAGAGAATGGAAGGTTGGACTCTAAAGCGTACCAGGAGATGTTGTGCAATCCCTTGATACCCTTTGGCCCTTTAATTGGCGGAAACTCTTGGACATTCCAACAAGACAATACTCCATGCCATATATCACAATCAACAAAACAGTGGTTTGGAGAGCAACAATAACTGTCCTTGACTGGCCATCCAGAAGTCCGGACCTAAATCTGATGGAAAATGTGTGGGCAATATTAGTACACCTGGTTTATGCAAATGATAGGCAATTTTCCATGTCAACAATTTAAAAGTAGGCATTTATCATGCATTAGACAAACTGAAGGGCATGCAATTAAAAAAAACTGGTTGAAGGTATGCCTGATCGAGTATTGAAGTTGATTGGAGCAAAGAGTGGCTTCATTAAATATTAACAGCATTACTTCAGTGTGGTAGGCTAAGTTTTGACGGGTGTATTTATAATTTCTTGACAGCAAAATTCTGCATTATTCCTATTTATTCTCCCATTTATTCGAAACCTATTCGCCACAAATGTGTGATGTTTTGTTTATTTACTGTGCAGACATTCAAAATGTAATTTCTGTTTATAAAACTATTTTGTTCGCAATAAATGTTTCAAAACTTTGATTGCAGATGTGTATTTATAATTTCTTGACACACCTTAAAAAATTTCTTGTTATGCTGCTGAAAGTGGATTATTTCATCTTCTCAGGAATGAAAATGAAATTTAATTATGCAGTGAAAGGGTTAAAAATAAACCTCATAACGAATTTCAATATAACACGAGAACGACTGTTTCGAGCAATGCAGTTTTTAAACAAGATCAAACATCTGGAGGAACCTGGCATGCTGTTTTCTTTTGGGTTTTTTCTTTTTTTTTCTGATGAAGAAAAAATTTCAAACAGGACCAAAAGCTAAACTGGTGAAACGAGAGATGGTTATGTGCGGATCCCTCAGATGTCCCAGTGTTATGCACACCAAGTTTCCCACAACTGTGATGGTATTAGGGGTGGTGAGTAGCGAAGGACACGTCATGCTATCCCACTTCTTTCTACAGGATCTTCAAGTGAATGCTGCTGGCTACTTTGTGGCACTGCAAACAGTTGTGAAGCCCTGGATAGACATGGTTTGCAATGGCCAGTTGTATGCCTTTCAACAGAATGTGACAACACAAGATTGGATGGCAACCCATTTGCATGATCACATCACACAGAATTTTTGGCCACCTAACTTGCCAGATCTCAATCCCTTGGACTTTTACAGGGTGACAATTATTGAGCTATATGAAATAAAACATCAAATTTTCAAATATTACAGAGTTCAAAAATTTTATTCAAATGTTAAAAGTAACTACAGATATTCGGATTTAGTTTGACAGGTTTGATATGCATGTCATTTATGGCTAGGATGTGGCGCAGACGAAGAGCACAATTCTGCAAAACTTGCTGAAGTGTCGATACATCGATGATTTCTATGACCTCCTGAATGGCTGTTTTGAGCTCAGCGATGGTTTCAGGGTTATTTGAGTAAACTTTGTCTTTAATATTGCCCCACAAAAATGAGTCACAAGGGTTGAAATCGGGAGAATATGGCGGCCAAGCGATTCCCATTCCAGTGGCCTCTGGGTACCCCAAAGCCAGAATGCGCTTTCCAAAGTGCTCTTCCAGGGCTTCAAACACACTATGGGGTCATGCTCGTCCTGCATGAACCACATTTTTTCTAAATCTGGGTCACTTTGGATAATAGGGATGAGATCATTTTCCACGAAAAATGAACAACAACAACAAGTATGCATGCCCTGCATTCAACTGCCAAGTTTTAACTGAATCTCACCAATTGTTTAAAAGTTATCAAGTTTGTTTTTTTTTTTTTTTTTCATATAGCTCAATAATTGCACCCTGTATATATGGGCCATGTTGAACAAGAAGCTAAATGACATTACCACAATACGATTGTTCCGCCATTGGTTGGGTAATGACCGACATCCAAAATGACACTTTAATTTGGGCATGTTAATGCTTCGGGTCTTGCATTGAAGCAGTCATTGCAGCTAATGGTGGTTACATCAAATAAACTTCCTCTCCAATCCTTTCTACATCTGTGCCTAATTTTATATGAATAAAATACCGGGTGATTATAATTAAACTTAGTGATGTAACTTTGTGTATAGCTATGCAGAGCATAGGCATCGGCGAATTTAGGGGGGGGGGGGGGGCGATAGAGACTTAGCCCCCCCATGGTGAGTATGACGCCACCAACCAGTGGATGGGGCTTAGCCCCCTCATTCATTTTACTTTAAATCCGCCAATGGGAAGAAAATTCCAATGGAAAATTTATTAGTATATGGTTGTCACCACGGGAAAAGTAGTGCTGCAAAATCATATACAGACAACAGTAATGCACTACTGGATTGCTGTTAGAGGAACTGTTCAATATGTGCACCCTCTGCCTCAATGACATGCTGGAAACACAGGACAGTGTGCTTAACAGTAGTCTCCCGTGAAATGGCTGCAACATGACCAATGATGTTGGCTTTCAGTTCAGACAAGGTCCATACGCCTCTATGATATAAACAATCCTTCAGGGTTAACCAGAAAAACGCATGGATTAAGGCCTGGTGAACGGGCAGCACACCTAATTTCCCTGTCTCTTCGAATTTCTGCATCATCATTCGCAAACCTCTCACAGTCAATGGGTCCTGTTCACAATCCCTTCACACACTGATATTCTTGCAGTGGTGTTCTGTTGATACAGCTTCACCAGGAGCGCACCTTTTTTCTTTTGCAGACTGGTTGTTCACAGATGCATTGTGCTTTTGCATACGGCACCAGTTTTTCCCCTGGGTGGCAACCATATATGCATTAATTTTGTTGGAATTCTCTTCCTCATGCTCTGCATAGCCTATACACAAAGTTTCGTCACTATCCATGCAATAACGCAGTCAGCAGCCCGTGCAGAAGTGGGGGAACTTTAATTATAACCATCCAACATGTTTCGCAGATATGTTTTTGCTACAATCAGCCTTCAAAGTCTGCTATTGTGTTAAACCTAGATAAATAAATAAAAACTTCCTTTTCATTTTAAATTTTCTAAATAAAATGAAACTTACTTGTTTATTCATTTTCTTTGTTTTTCAGATTGTTCAAGAAGACAGCATTTTAGCTGCATTTCTTGCGTCCATGTTAGGTGGAATAGGTGTTGTACTCTTTATGACTCCTTTTGACGTCGTAACGACAAGAATTTATAACCAAGGAACAAATAAGCAGGGAAAAGGATTATTGTATAGTGGAGTTTTAGACTGCTTCATAAAAATGTTTAAAGAAGAAGGAATCTTAGGCTTTTACAAAGGCTGGTCTGCATCATTTCTTCGTACAGGGCCACACACAGTATTGAGTTTATGCTTTTGGAATGAACTTAGAAAATTATATTTTTCTGATGCTGATAGTGATGTTAGCCTTGCATAAATAAGTACAAATCTATAATTTTTTTTACATGTTTATAAGAATACTCTAATTATGCAATATTCAGATTTTAATCTTATATTTTTTTAAAGAATAAAACTCGAAAGTTATAAAAAAATAATTTATTTTTTTTTCTTTAAAAAAAGGGGTGTACAAAAAAATAATTTATTATGAAAAAATATTTATGCTTCACACTTTTAAACAGCACTCGTACAACCAGTACTGAACACTTAAAAAAAACAAAAAAAAACAATATCATTCACCAATAATGAACTAATTCAAAATGGTATACACTCAGAGCACAAGTTTGTTTTTTTTTAAATAGGCAATTTCTCTTCACATAATGACAATGAAATGTGAATAAATGAAAATGAGACTTATGATTGTGAGTGAATTCCAGTTCCGTGATAAACTGGTATAGAAGTTCAGGTTAATGCTGAAAAACTAATACTAACAAGTACCAAGCATAAAACCTTTTTTTTTTTTTAACATATACTTTTAACTTTCGAACAAATAAATTGCACTTGGAATGAAATTTTAAAAATTACTTGTTTCTTTTTCCACAAGGATTAAAATGAATACAAGCAGAAAATATCATTTTGAAAGGCCTTTAAACAATTTGTATTTCGGTATCAGTTTCTTTCAGCGGTATGGTAACGGGATAATGATTGGATGCTTTTAAGTGTTTAACAGACTCTTCGTAACGAGTTCTAAATAACTTTGCTACTTCCACTGGATCTTGGTCTTTAGTTTCAGGAAGATATTTGTAGAGAAATATCAATAAAAATATAGAAATTGCTACAAATATCAAAAAACAGTAGTCGCCAAGAACTTCCTGAAATGACATGAAAAAATTTTGTTCGCTATTAATGACAACTCATTCAAATTACAAAGTAGAAAAGGGAAGGAAAAATTCCACGATCTGGACTCGAACCAGGGACCGCTCTTACCAGTCGAGTTATTGCGGGCAATGAAGGTACTAATCAGCTCAAACGGCAGAGCAGTCCCCAACTCACAAATCTGAAATCCTCCTTGCCCTTAAACAATCAAATAAATTGATGAAATTCAACTCAAAGAGAAGGTAATAATTACACTGAAGAACTCTTCAAACATAATTAGGAGGCAGAGTCAAAAATTATCTACACTTTCACCATAACACAACTTCAAGGTTGTCATACTGCATTCTGCATGTACAGTCGGGTGCAAAAAGGTTTTTACCTATGTCAAAGTTGTTTGGCTTCCTTACAATACTTCAATCCAATGCGATTGCTTTTTCCAAGTGTCCAGTCGAACACGCTTACTATGGGACAATTCCATTAAGTTTTATCTTAGTATCGGGGGTAGGCAAGTTTTATGTCACGTGCTCAACTATGTTGACAAAAAAATTATTTTGGCTGTTCTGTTGAGAATTTTTGTTTTATTAATATTAATCTAATCTATTTGGTTAGTAATGTAACATAAATGGTGCACAGTATCGATATAATTATATGTGTAATCAAGAGAAGTTGATGCAGCGCTAGTTATGGTGTGTTGTGGATGTGACTTACAGGTGTAAGTGGAAGCTATTTTTTCCTTTGGACTGCTCGAAAGGTTACAAGTTTCATTTTTTGTGTGTATATAAAGTAATGAACGACAATTATGCCAAAACCAACCAAAATTTTTTTTTATTATATAATTATATATTTTAATAGTAGAGAATATTAAATGATTTGAACAAAAGAGGATGTTTATAAAAGTAACGGTGATATGAATTAGTGTATATTAAAAACTAAAATATAGAATAAAGCATGACATGACAATTAACATGAAGTTTTTTAAACCCTCAAACAGATCAAATTGCACACTTGGATGAAAAGATTTTAATCCGTTTATGGTATTCTTTACATAAATGTCTATCCATATCGGATTCGAACTCTGCTATTCGAGGTAGTAGGCAGAGACTTTTAACGATGCTGCTGTCAGCTGCTAACGCTTATTATTTTCGGGAGAGAGCACGTGACGAGCACATCCCAAGCGTATACCTGCTACCCTATTTTCATTCAGAAGGGACAGATGGATTCTAATCTGCCTTGACTCTCAGTACAAGTACCTGATTTTGCAACCGATCAACATCCAGTACGCTCAGCCCCTATGGAGCAGGTAAAAATCTTTTTGCACCCAACTGTACATGCTTAGAGTATGACTATTAGCCTAGTTATTCTCGGACTCTGGTATGACTGTGAAATTTGATCCCAATCACGCAGTTTGCTTTCCAACAATTACAGTGTAAACATGTTTGCTTTGCTAGCAGTTTGCAGCTAGAGTTCAACATGGACATTATTTTTCTATATAGTCACCTTTCTTATCAATGCACTTGGTCCAGTAGTCCACAAGCTTGCATATTCCTTCCAAGAATTTCTTTTTTCGGTTAGTTGCAAAGCCATTTTTTGCACCATGGATTATTTGATGGGCAGAACCACGACTGATATTCAAAGAAGATGCCTCTCGAGCTTGCTGAATCTTGTCATTCGTGGTGGAGGTTAACAGATGTCTTGCCCCGTTTGTATGTCACACTTATTTGGCCACTTTTAAACTTCTTGATCCACAAAAAAACATTCGTACGTCATAAAGCACTGTCTCCATATTGTGTTAAAAATCTATGATGAATTTCAGCTCTCTGACCATCCAAAAAGGGGGGGAACCTCTAATCCACAAGGAATAAAATGGAAATCCCAGATACGTATTTAGAGTTCCAGGTTCAGCAAAAAGACAAAAGTGAGGAGGGGAAAAAATAAAAAAAAAGAAGCTTCAGAACAAATTAATTGGATTGCTGTTTGTTGTTTTCCTCTTTTCTTTGTGTAAATAAATTGTAAATTGTCTAAAAATCTTATGTGAATAATGCAGATGATAAACTTAAGAATAAAATAAAACTCTTTTTCCACAATGAAACAGGAATTGAACAAACATAAAAAGAAAAAGACCGAAAATAAAATGAAAAAG
>JAHWFO010057280.1:7763364-7786016 GCA_023313115.1 Rhysida immarginata | reverse complement strand
ATTTGTTAATTATTATTTTATTTTTCATTTTTATTTATTAACTATTTTTTATTATTTTACTTTACTGCAAGTTTTCATAGTTTGAAATCAGTTATTCCCAATCTGCAAGCTGGGTGCTGCCTTATCATTTGGCTTCCATTTTGACTTAGTAGTCTTTAGGACATTTGGAAACAGAATTGCTTAAAAGTAGTCCAGTTGGTGGATGCCATCAGCTAAATGTTCTGAGTGCCAAATTTGAATCCAGGTCACAGAATTTTTTCATCTTAACATGCTTAAATTCATATTGTTTCTGTGGTCCTCATTTAATGGAAGGAATTTAAATATTAAAAAGGCAACTACTTATTAAGCAACTCACAATTGCCAGTAAAATTTTATCTTTGTTTATTTAAGTCTATTTTTTAATTCTATTATTTAGGTGAACTGACATATGGTCTTGTGATCTGGTTCATGTTAGTGAACCAAACAACTGCAAGACTTCAACTTAAATAGTATCATTAATATTATTAATTCTTTATATAGCATTTTGCTTTCTAACAGTTCTATTTCCTTTTGGTACCCAGTCAGTTTGATCATTCATTAGCTTTTAATTAATGGTTCCCTGGCAGCTTTTTTTTTTTTAAAATGGGGAATTTCAATTTTTGTGGTTCCTTTATTAAATTTTATAATTTCTCTGGATTTTATCTCACTGGTAGATTTTATAGATTCAACTTGAAATTTAGTGCTTTTTAGATTATGAACTTGCCTTCTTTTTAGTAAGCAATATTTTCTGAATTTCACTTTAAATTTTCACATATCCACAGGCACAACTCCCTCCCTCTCTCTCTCTCTCTCTCTTTTTTTTTTTTTTATTTTGTCTCTTTTTTATGGGCTTCTTATCTTTTGGGGGTTAACTATGGTTTTGTACCAGATTGATGCATAAAAGAAAAATAAATAAAGATAAAAAAAAAACCCAAACAAAACATTAAATACGACAATTTGCATTAACAAGAAATGTAAATCATTGTATAAAAGAATGTAACAAACTGATGAATAACAAATTACAAATTACCCCCTTCCCATCATCAAACTCCTTACTAAAAAAATAAAATAATATTCCTAAAAATAATATTCCTATAATATTTTAACGTTTTTAGCTGAATTTATCATAAATTTTGGGAATAAGTATTAGTTTCAAATAGTGGGAATAATTATTTCAACTCTTCATATAAAATCATTTTTCTAAAGCAAGCACAGACTAATTATATAAGAGATGCTAGAGATAGAACTCACACAGAGATGCTAGAGACAACACTCATTTCAATAATCATTATGAAAATTATGAACAGATAAATATTTACAGACTTTACTGAACTTATTGTGCCCAGCACAAAAGAAAAAGGAAACTAGCACATGCGTAAATGGAAAAAACTCGTTCAACCAATGAAAAAGACAAGAAACTGAACATTACTAATTTCTGGCATTTCCTTAGTGAAATTGAAGCTGAAACTAAACAAACCTGACAGATGATTAATCGGCAGGTTGAATAAGATACTCCGATTGCCTTGCCGGGTTTTTTTTTTTTTTTTTTGGTTTTTATTTTTAAATTTTTATTTTTATTTTTTTTATTGTAACATTGCTATACCCTATATATCATATTACTATACGTATATCAAAAAATAGTTAAACATATTATACAGTCGAACATCATTAATATAGAACCACTTGATGATATATTTTTCCCTTAGTCCCAACTCCTTGAAATCTATTTCTATGTAAATTCAATCATTTAATATATAGATGCTTCCAATGTTATGGATTTAACAGGACAGCCCTACATTTTTTACAGCAATCCCAGTCTTGCAAGCAATACCTAAACGTCACGCTTTCAGATCATTATAAATGATTTGTCCAGCAAATGTCCTTTGTGGGTCCAGCATTTTGACTCCAGCAGAAGTAGTGTGAGCCTTTGGAAGATCTAAATATAAAATGTTTTTTTCTCAAATCACGGATAATATAGGTTTTTTTGTCTCTAAAATTATGAAATTCATTCCAAAAAAGAGAATTATTTGAGATGATTATTGAAAAAATTGTGGAAAAATTAATTTAATTCTGATTGGTTCCATTAAACACAAACAATGAAGTATCTGTTATTGGAGGATTGTGAATTCTGATTGGTTCTCAGTGTTTAGATAAATGTTTGCATTTTGATGCATTGATCAGAATATCGCAATATTCGTCAAATTTGGTGCCATCAAATAAACACATGTTATCAATTTTAGACGAGATCCAATCATTTACTCTGTGTGGAGATAATGTTCCATCTGAGCTTCCAGAGTTGCATACCACTGTAAGGAATGCACCGTAATTTCTTACAATTACATACATTCATGTAGACAAACTTTGATAATGAAGTTTTCCCCCAAAAATAAATTAAAAACTGCGTGAAACTATATCATGTGAATAAAAGTCCCGGAATGGTCTAATATCTCGAAAAATACACGTCTTGTCAAAAAAATAAAAAATTTGTCTCAAATATTTTTTGAATGCTATTTAATAGTGCCAAAATAAGCTCCCTACACCCCTCGCAGAGGGTGGGGTGGGAGGCAACTTTGAAATTTCAAATGGGAACCCCCAATTTTTTTTGCAGATTCAGGTTCTATGAAAAAAATTACATTAATTTTTACCAAAAACCTTTAATAGATGGCACTGTAAGTGCAAAAAAATATCTCGAGAAGTCCACTTCACATCAAAAAAAGCATCCAATATTTTTTGAAAACTACAGTATTTAATAGTGCTAAAATTAAACCTCGCCACCTTTTCAGAGGTGAGCGTGGACAACTATGAAATTTTAAAATGGGAACCCCTATTTTTATTGTAGATTCCGATTCTTCAATTTCTTATCATTGTTTTTTCATGGTAAATGATGCTGCAATCACAAGAAAAAAAAAAGCAATTCGAATGTCTCTGGAAGGACTGGAAAGGGCTCATTTTAGCACTTTTAAATAATGATAGTTTTCAAAAAAACATTGGATACTTTTTTGATTTGAAGGGGACTTCTCGAGATATTCGCACTTCTCGAGTTTGATTTTTTTTTTTTTTTTTCCTTTTCAATTACAGCACCATCTACAAAGGATTTAAAAAATTTTGGGTAAAATTAATAAACTATTTTCTGTAGAATCTGAATCTGAAAAAAAAAAAAAAAAAAAAATTGGGGGTTCTCATTTGAAATTTCAAAGTTGCCCCGCACCCCACCCCCTACAAGGGGTGAAGGGGGCTAATTTTGGCATTATTAAATAGCATTCAAAAAAATATTTGACACACATTTTTTTCTTTTTTTGACAAGATGTGTATTTTTCGAGATAATAGACCGTTCTACGACTTTTTATTCACCCGATATATAACATACAATAGTCTCGGACTTATTTCATAGCACAACACTATCGAGATGTCCAGCAAATCATATTTCAAACCCAGATAATATATAACTTTATTAATATATATTTTTTGCTCGATCCCTTAAAACGTACATTAAAGAGGTTCGACTGTAAATTCTGGTTGTAGCTTGACTTTTCATAGTTTTCCATGAACAAACTGACTTATACGTGAGTCCCCATGTTTCAGAAACTCTGAATAAAGCAGACATCTGCAATCGATAAGCATTTACATTATGCATGTGCCAGTTTCCTTTTTCTTTCGTGCAGGGCACTATAATGCATGGGATACAATAAAATAGCTGAATTTTATGTAATTTTTATTTTTTAAGAAAATGAATAATGCATTTCTATTTTAGTAATATTTAATCAAAACTTTCATTTAAATTAAAAAAAAAAAAAAAAAGTACATGCTTAGATAACCCTTATTGCAAAGAAAAATGTTTTAAATTAATTTCACTTAACCTTTTTAATGATTATATAATTCTTTAATGATGATAGACAAATAATTACAATTTGTATTTCAACAGAAAAAGGACTGATGTAATTGCTTCTCTTGAATGAAAAAGTTAGCTGTCCAGCAATACTTGTGAAATGAAAGGGGGAGGGGAATAAAAAAAAACCTTTTGTGTTGGCTAAGTTAATCTTAGATATGATTAAAATAAGTTCACTGAAAAACATTCTCCCTCTCATTCCTTGAATTGTTCTGACATTTTAATTAGGAGTCAACTTAATTTTAAAATCCTGAAAGTGGGAGGTTTAGTAAAAACCAGTTTTTTAAAAGACTAAAGGTTAATATTTCCTCAAGTAAGAAAAGTTTAGGGTAAAAATTTAAAAGGGAAAGGTAACGGACTTTTTTCAGCATGAATTTACTACTAATAGGCAAGCATTTAACAGTTGAAAGTATGAAATTCCAAAACATCATTCTAGAAATTTATTGCATTGTCTCTATTGTCTATATACTATTAAAGTAACTAAATAAAATGCAATTATATAGTAAATTTATTGAATACCTATTGAAAAATAAAAATATGTTTTACACATGCGATGTATCTTTATTACACACAATCAGCAAAATAATTTCCACCAGCTGAAAATAAGTGAAATTTAATATACGTACATAAATTTTTATTTTACACTACATTATAAAATTAAAGGATATCAACGCAAATGATTGTTGATATATTACCTCAAGAATTTATGCATTCATGAAGATAATCAATTTTTTAATCAAGTTTTTAATTATCACGATTAAGATAAAGCTAAATGATGTTATTTATCTTAAGTTATCAAATTAAGATAAAGCTAAAAGACATTCTTTACCCTAATTGTGATACAGTTTTAAAGTTTTTGATTCTTTTCCAAAATTTATTGCACATGATTTCTCTTTACATATTTAGATACCGATAATATTATACTTTTTAAGATGATTTTATATTATATAGGGAGACTTGTCTAAGTGAACCAATAGCCAACTTCTAAAATAAAATCTGATAGAGCACTTTCAATCAAAGAGTTATTGTACATATATGTGAGGGGTTTTTATGTGTATTCCATTAAAAAAAAAAAAAAAAAGTCATTTTCGAATGTGGAAGTCAACTTCGAAACATCCAATGGAAATCCTATTTTCAGACTGTACACAACATTTGGGAAATGTTTCATTCTTGGTGTTTTTTGAACACCAAGACTCTGCGTGTGTACTAAAAAAATTTTGTTTTTATTAAATTCTGATTTCAGATTCTTAAAGATCCTCAAAAAGTAGTATAGCAATGTCTAATACCCACCTTCTATCGCTTTGTCCTCCTCGATAAAAGTTTCACACTTTCAGTGCCTCTATCTCCTAAACGGTTGGATCAATTATTCACAACATGCCATTGGAGGCTGCATCTTGCCTGATCTCGTGGACATATTCATTGGACCTTAGATGACCAGAAACATATAGCTTGGGCAACGAGTCACGATTCAAGTTGGTTCAAGCTCATGATAGCATTTGAGTGTGGTGCAGACCCCATGAAGCCACGGGCTCAAGTTGTCAGGAAGGCACTGCGGAGGCTGGCGGTGGCTCCATCATGATGTGGGGTGTGTTTACGTGGCAGGGTTTGGGTCCTCTGATCAAACAGAACCAACCATTGATTAGGAATCGTTATGTCCAGCTGCATGGTGAACATTTGCATCCCTTCAATGCCTTCATGTACCCTAACAACGATGGGATGTTGCAGGAGGACAATGTGCAGTGTCACCAGGCCAACATTACTCGACATTGGTTTGAACTGCATTCTGAACAATTCCAACAAATGAATCAACCACCAAGATCACCAGACATGAACCCCATTGAAGGGATATTATCAAACGATTCATTTGTGCATAAGAGTCTGCACTTGCAACAACTGGGCAGCTATCGAGACTGCATGGCTGAACATCTCTTCAGAGGACTTCCACCAACTGGTAGAATCCATGCCATGTCGAGTTGATGTACTTTACTGGGCAAAAGGAGGTCCTACACGATACCGAAAAGGTATCCCATGACTTTTGGCACTTCTGTGTATTTCTTGACAATGAAGATATTCACTGAAGTGGCCAACCAGATCGCCATAGCTGAATCCTGTCGAATATATCTGGTAAGCTCTGGCAATAGCAGCAAATCATCCCCTTCTTAGCACTAAAGAATGGTGTTAGTAGAGGGGTTATAAAGAGTGGACCCTTATAACTACAGTGAAACTTCCCTTAACAGACATCTCTGAATAGCAGATATTTCTCTATGGCAGACAGTACATTAATTCCTGGCAAAATTACATTGTCTTCTATGGGCCCAATACTTTCAAATAGCGGACCTTCTTAATAACGAATGCAGAGACTGACACTGTGTTACTCCCTGCACTAACTTTTCATTTTCAACTTCTGAATAGCAGACACTGCTTTTAATTTTGATTTAAAAGAAAAGGTTCAGGTTGTTCATCAATAAGAAAAGGAAAAAATCTGAATAGCGAACTCTTCTGAATAACGGATACTTTATAGTGTCCCGAAGGTGTCCGCTATTGGGAGGTTTCACTGTACCACAAAACCTCATAAACTACCTTATAAACAGCATGCGGGTTTGTGGCAAGAGCCTTTATAGCTGTTACATGAAATTATATTTACTATTAAAATCTACAAACATCAGTTCATGGAATACTTTTCTGACATCTCAAAGCACAAACTCCTGCTTTTTGATTCTAAATAAAAACAAAACTACCATATATATTTTCAAAATTTTTTCTTTACCAGATTCTATGTACCTTTAACTATTTTTCCACATAGTTTCCAAGTTTATTTAAGCACTTGCCATAGCGCTCGATGTACTTCCGTATGTTCACTTCATAGAAGCTGCCACCGGTGAAGATAATTGCGCAGTTTTCACTTGTTCATCAGATCTTTTGTTTGGGAACACTTGACCACCCGCCTTACAGTCCGGACTTCGCGTCCAGTGGCTACCAGCTATTCCAGGATCTAAAGGAGATCATCGACAGCCTGCATTTCAGCGATGATGAACAAGTGAAAACTGCATGACTTTCTTCACCGGCAGCAGCTTCTATGAAGTGATCTTGCGGAAGTGCATTGAGCGCAATGACAAGTGCTTAAATAAACTTGGAAATATGTGGAAAAATAGCTAAAGGTACATATAATCTGGTAAAGAAAAAAAAATTTGAAAATATATATAGTAGTTATGTTTTTATTGCAAAACGGACCTTACTTTATGAATAACACTCGTATCATTGTCTATCCATATCAAGTTCCATTAAAGTTTAATTCTTGAGATAGTCTTCATTTTGTGTGTGTCAATTTAATTTTGGAAACCATGGTAGTTAAGCATGACAAATCCGACTATACAAGATATTCACAAAAATATTTAAAACTAACAAAGAATACAAAAATCCAAAATATCCAATGAAACAAAAGAAACCGTAGTTTACTGCTGAGAACTCACGTGTTTAGCAGTTATGGTATATTTGGCTTCCAATCAAAAATTTTTTTATTGTTTATAGTCTATTTCACTTTAAGTTATTCCATTTTTATTATTTTAATATTTTGATTTTCAATTTCACCATTTAATTTTTTTCTATTAATTATAGATACATGTTAGAATTTAATAATATTTAATATTAAAAAAAAATTATCTTAGATAAAATAAATTAACAATTTAATAAATATGCTGTAATCATTTATCTAATAAAATAAGGTAAAAAGCATTTTTTTTCCCATTATCGTTTGGATTAGAGGATTCCTGGTCGCTAACTCAATTTTTAATCAACAGAAAAACATTGTTAAGCTTTTTCGAGAAGTAATTAAAAAGAAAATAAATTAAGGCTTGATAAAAACAAGATTCCACCAATGCATAACAAAGGCTTTCTCCCCCTTCGTCTTGTTTTTTTTTTTTCATCAGCTGGAAAATAATAACTGCCAGAGAACGCCGATCAAATAATTAGCGGAATAGATATACCTGAACATTTACCTTTAAATTTTTTTTTTAGATATTTTGTATGTTTATATAGCACTTTAGCTACTCAACTTAGCTTGTAGCTAAAACTTAAAAAAAAAAATAAGGATCTGCAATCCATAATAGCATTTTCCCCGTTTCTTTCTTACCTTTTTATGGATTTTGCTGTCGGTGCTTCCAAATACCATTCCCTCTACGGAACCGCCAAGAAAGGGCACATCCGTGGGCCCAACCATCTCTCCGGCGGGCGCTCCTCTGGTTTGCGGGGCAGCGTCGTCAATCCGTCTTCTTTGAGCGCACGCTCACCTTCCGATCGGCTGCTGCGGGCGGTGTTGTCAACACTGGTGCATGTTGTGCTCTAGATAGAGGGAGAAATAAGAGCAGGGGAGGAACTCCCTCGTCGGGTGAACAAGTCAACGCAACCGGCTCGAGCCAGCTCAGGATATCTGATGCACTCGTCACGAGAAGCCTGCGCTCTCGCGTCGGGCGAGCTAATCGATTACATGCGGGAACGTGGAAGGGTTTCGTGTAGCCGCATTGCGCGTTCGTTCATTGCACTGTAGCGTTCCACTACCTTTGGTGTAAAATAGCACCACAAAGAAGAGCGGAAATAAGCATTCTTTTGCTACCGTTTTCGCGGCGTTTTATTATTAGTTTTAAGTTTTATACATATTCAAATTAAAAAAAAAATTATAGCACTGCGCGGTTTCAAAAGTAAATTATTAGAATTAAAAATTAATGAGCACTTTGTATGTATACTCCGGATATCAGAATAAAAATGTCAACTTTTTTTTTTTATTAAATAACAGTGCAAGCATTGTCATACAAATTGAAGCTAATATTATCTCAATAATAAAAAAATTAATAGTCAACAGATTGAAATAATGAAGTCGAGTGTGTCTATGTTTGTTTGCAAAAAAAAGAGGAATCTAATAATAATCGGAATAATAAATCCGATCTATTTCCGGCATTTATTTTCAACCGTAGCTAGCTGATCCTACGGCGAGGGAAACCAACCGAGCGGTGAGTCACCACATTGCTAAGCCCGAGACAAACAGAGGATCCTATGACGTTGCCTGCAATCGGGCCACGTTTTAGCATAGTTCAAGGGAAGCGAGAAGACAACACAGAAAAACAGCAGATTATGCATTAAATAGCATTTGAAGTGGCTTCCGTCTAGAATGAAATTCATGATTAAAACAAAATATGTTTTTTTTTCTTAATACTAAGCGAAAACTGTTGCTATCTAAGCTTGAGAATGAATGAAAGGAATACAATGTATTTAATTGTAACTTAAATAATAGCCTAAGTAACTCTTTAAAGTATCGCTCAACACTACATAGTCTCATTTGCTATGGTTTATTATTACGTACGTTGCTGCATACTTCTGCAACAACATACGAACACGTGATACCCCTTTATAAGTCAAACCTAAACTTAAGCGTGTATTCTCTTTAGAAATTATTTAATTCAAAGTAACAAAGACGAAAACATCATGGCTTCGTCCGAAGTGATGGACTTTTTACAGTCACGAATCCACGAAGGAAACTCGCTCCTCTTACGTTGTTCGCAGCTGAAAGGCGTTCAGGGAACTATCAAATTGAAAAAAAAAATAGAAGCTGAGCTCGAGTTCCTATCCAAGGTTTTTTTTTTAAAATTGAATTTCCTATTACTTCATTATGCTGTTTTTGAAAAATTTAGTTTTAATTTTGAAAACTTTTTATTGAACAAATTATATGCCTCGTTTTTCCTTTACGAAGCTCCAAAAGGAGAGAAAAATTCGTCGCGAAAACCTGAAATGCAGCAATTTGATCCATTTGCAAAAACTCGTTGACGTCGCTACCTCGTTCAGCGGCGTGTCGGCCGTCCTTCAGCCTTTCCATTCGAGCGAACGCAGCGAACGTCTCGTTGTGGACGTTGTAGCCGACGAAGGCCGCACCTGGCTTAAAGTAATAGCACGCAACGCTCGCGCGCTCCATCTCATCTCCCTTGGTAAAATCTTAAAAGGCAACAAACACCGATTACTAATACCAAAAATTAAGCACGCTATTAATAATACTATGCAACTTTTTTTTCCCCGTTCTAGGTCAAGGCCAATACGGAGAAAAATCAATTCTCCATCATGCCGAGAACTATCTTCATTATGCCCGTGCGAATCTCGTCTATTATAAGAGCCCCTCAGTTAAATTCGTTTTCTTCAATGGACTGCCAGAGACCCTCTCAAAAGAACTCGAAGAACTCGGAGTTACCGTTCAAATAGAAGCCTCCTCCGAGGCCGAATGTTCTTTGTGAGTTACCCTCGATGAGAAACATTTTTGTAATTGACGTTTCAAACATTATTAAAATTACAATTTGCAAATATCTTTCTTCTAGCAATGAAGAAAATGAAGTTGCCAACGACGAAAAAACTAACCAGGGTTTATGTTCTACCCATTTTTCACCTTTGCTTAAGTTAAATTTAGACATAACAACTATGTTGGCCTATGTCTCATCTTTGACAAATGGTCGATGTTTTTTTCGTTTTAAGGAAAAAATTTTAAACATCCAAGCCAGTGAAGAACGCAAAAGCCCTGTCAAGCCGATTTTAGACACCTTCTTTGCAGGTATAAATAAGTTCTCGGTAAGAATGGTTCATTTTTAAACCAAATTACTGCATTGTGTTCATTTTACAGCAATATAATGAATTAGAATAAAAACAAATTTTCTTAATGCTGTTTTAAAGTGGGCCCCCTATACTCACAAGTATATGTACTAATAGGTATTTCACTATCATTTGCACAAGTCTATAATTAAACTTAAATTGGCCACAAGTGATCTGTCAGGCACAGCTTTTACGTATTAGTTGTAAATAATAATAATTATTAACTGGAGAAGCTCTCCAAGCATAGGTAATGATTTTTCGATTGAAAAATGGAAGGAAAAATTCTGCGAAAAATGGAAGTAAATAATAATTATTATTATTTACTTGTGAGTTCATAAACTTTCTGATGGTTTGGAGTGGAGAAATTCTCGATCCGCGGGCCACGTTCCCATCTCCCATTGGGCTTTCTACCGTGACAACTTGGCTGTCTTTAAGACACCTTGGCTGTCCGTGGTGTCTGCGATAGCCCAATTGGTAGAGGCGTCGGCCATGATAGTCGAGGTTCCTGGTTCGAATCCGGGTCGCAGAATTTTTCCTTCCATTTTTCAATCGAAAAATTATTAGTTGTAAGTTTTGCCAGCCTGTGAGATATCTTATTTCCATCATGCAATCTTGACAGCCAACCAAATTTTTCTGTTTTGAATAATCCCCTTTTGAATAATAATAAGACAGTACCCACATCAGATTTAACAAAATGAATGTTTTATTTTGCAATTATTTATTTTAGATTTTTTATAACTTAAGTACAGCTTCTCAACTTACAGTTATTCGAGTCACGATAGAATTTCGAGATGACAAAAAAGAAATCTGAAAAAAGAAAAAAAGTACACGAGAGTTTGAATTGAACAATGCAATGATATCAGTGTAACAGTGGCCATGAATCACACTGATCATACCACATGGTATATATCTTCACAGTGATTTGTGCATTAATGGTGTCCCGTAAGTCGTGGTCGTAAATTTAATGGTATGCATATTCAATAGCAAGGAACAAAAAACTCCCTATGAACATACATCGAACAATACACAGTTTCCGAGAAAGAATGACTTTATTGACAACAACCCGTACAGGTCTTCCTGTGGTAGTGTCTCGTTTACCTTGAACTCTTAGCAAATGCTCAAGATGTCCACCATGAACACTGCAGCATGCTTCAGCTCTTCTCCTCAAAGAGCCACCCAAACATTCATAAAGACCAGCATGTTCTCAAAGGCATTCTCCAAGCGATGGCACAGGGCATCCACAGTATCCACTCGTGCATACACGTGCTCTTTTAGATAGCCCCAGATGCAAAAGTCCAATGGGTTCAAGTGCGGAGATCGAGGAGTCCATGCACGTGGTCCACCCCGACCAATCCACCGGTGGTGAAAGGTGACAGTCAGGTGATTCTGCACAGCCAGTTGATAATGAGCATGTGCACCATCATGCATGAACCACATTTGTTGGTGAATCTCAAGAGGCACATTTTCTAATAACTCGGGGAAATCCTGTTGCAGGAATTGGAGATAGGCAGATCCTGTGAAGGATGAACGGTCCAATGATAAAATCCCCTATTACATCTGCCCACACATTGATGGAAAATTGGTCCTGATGATGTGCTTCTCTGATGGCGTTAGGATTAGCATAAGACGACTCATGATAGTTGTGGAAATTAAAGATCCCATCGTGATTGAAGCAGGCTTCGTCAGTGAACAGAATGAACGTCAGAAACAGAGGACATCTAATGCACTGTCGCAGCAACCACCTGCAGAATCGTCGTTGTGGAGGATAATCTTGTGCACGTAGGCCTTGCACCCTCTGGATATGGTATTGGTAGAGACCATTTTCGTGCAAAATTCTCCAAGCAGTGTTTCGACTTACACACTCTGCGATAGCGATCCTTCTTGTGCTGGTGGTTGGATCCTCTTCCACACGCTACAGTATGGCCTGTTCCCATCCACCAGCCTCAGCGGTTCACAAATGTCCTTCGCAAGGGGTGATGTTAAATGTATCAGTGTCATGTAAACGCTGGTGAAGACTGATGAACGTGCGACGATCAGGGCGTCGTCGGTTTGGGTACGTGTCTCTGTAAAGACGCGCCGTGTCTGCTGCATTCCCATTTGCCTGACTGTACATGAAATGCATATCTGCCAACTCGGCATTGCTGTAACCTGCTACAGCCATGTAGTTTCACTAAAACACAGTCCAGGCAACGAATCAGCCAGGTCTACTTCCTTCCATTTACATGAACAGGGCATTCCATTTACATGGCAAGGGGAAAAGGTTTAGTTTCTTTAAGTATCATCATCATTTCTCGGAAACTGTGCATTGTTCGACCTATGTTCATTGGGAGTTTTTTGTTCCTTGCTTTTGAATATGCATACCATTAAATTTACGATCATTACTTACGGGACACCCTGTATTATTTTGGAATTCAAAACTCCCATCAGTGTCTTCATTTAACTATGTACTAACTACTTACCTCTACCTGTAGCATGTTTTTATTATTTTCAACTTCTGATGGGTTTATCGTAAGTCAGCGAGAGGCTGTGAAATGCATTAATATATTTATTTTCCTTTTCATTCTGCTAGATACATTACATCTGATTATTTTTTTCTTTCTTTCTCTTCCAAAGCCTCAATCCAAGACCAAAAACAAACTCTCGAGTATTTTTGAAAATCATTTCGTATATTACTCTTAATAATAAATCCTACTTAAAAAGAACTATAAATGTGCCTTTCATGCATTTTGTATTATCGGGATTGAGCAGATTGGATGGGTCATCAGGATGACATTTTCCTGAGGCAGCAGACTGAATGAAATGAGGGGTCTGACATTCAACAAAATTATGGCAAAGATTCGTGAATCTCGATAATTTCATCAAGATTCAGGGAACTGTTAACGGATTCAGATTTGCCAGAATTCCGCGAATCCTACGAGATTCACAGATTCACTATGGGATTCAGAGATTCGTGTAAGATCTACTTAAGATTCAACGATTTATCAGAGATTCATAGCCAAATGTAGGAACTTTTTTTCCTTGTCTCGTTTTCTACGAGAACCTAGGGCGAGATATCGGTTTCTGAAGTTAGATTCAGGATTCAAAAACATGGGATTCAGAACGGATTCGGTGAGATTTGCAGAGATTCATTTTACCTTTGTCAAAGATTCAGGGTATTGTCAGACCCCTTGGAATGAAATGTCCAGAGCGATAGAGCATTGGAGACTGGCCCTCCCTGTGGCAGAATGGAAGCACCCACTTGTGGATTATTGTCACATGTTTTTTATGGATAGGTAGCAGATGCATGAAGAACAAATTTCAGACTTGCCTTTTTTGGATGTAAGTGACCTGCAAAATAAACATGGAGAATCTGGACCATTCAGCAAGAATTGCCACTCAGAACATTAACAAAGCATTTGGGGGAAACCCAGCTAAAAAAACGAATTGTTCGTTGATGGTATGTGAAGTTTCTAAGCAGATATGGAACTGCAAGATAAGGCATGTGGTCACCGACCTGTTTAGTGCAGTTAAAGCTGACCCATGAAAAATGTCATAAGATAGCAGCACATGACAGTTGTTCGGTGTCTGGCTACATTGCATAAAGTCGAAAACAAGGACATGTAGTTATCCCATGAACTGCCAACAAAACCAGGCGTTTGGAAGCCTGCATGCGTCCCCTTGCCAAAAAATGGGAACCTCTACTATACCGAATCATCACCTGTGATGAAAAATAGGTCTTGTCTGATAATGTAAATGACCTTCTGGACTGCATCCTAAACCACCCCACACCCTAAGGAGATGTTGCTCTTTTTATAGTGGTCCACAGTTGGTTATTCATCGGAGTTTCTTGGCAAGAGGCCAAACCATTAATGCAGAACAGATTGTGCTGAATTGCAACAGATGCACAAGAAGTTGCTGGAAAAACAACAGCTATTTGTTTTGTCCTCATGTCACACAACAAACATTGCTGACACTTAAATGCTTTGGGCTATGAAGCATCTCCTCATCCTGCCTATTTCCAGACTTATCTCCTACAGATTATCATTTGTCAGACAAACTGTTCCTGCCAGGGAAACAATTCAAACAGATGAGGTCCACCTGGAAATTGATGACGACTACTTCAGATCCCAGCCAAAAGATGTTTTTCGTTCAGGGCCTTGCCAGACGGATGGCAACTATCTGTCGATTCTTAGGGGGATTAGGCAAGATGTCATAACATTCGGTTATTCAGGACATTTCATTTGCACCGACGCAATATAGCTGCATATTGATCAATTCAAACACTTGCAATATTTGAAGGTACATGCCTTTTAGATTTGTTGCTAATTTGCATAACATTGCATTATTGGTTTTTTGTTTTTGTACTCTATAGCATATAGAGGGTGTCTGAAAGTCTCGTACAGTAGGAGAAATCACAATATTTGTTCAGTACCCTCGGTTAAGTGCCAGACTGGTCTGGAGATAAAATTTAAGGTTGTTTAATACTCTGGTGCCATAATGCTTGTTCTATGGCATGGCATTCATCATCAATACCCCAGAATGAAAAGTCCATTGGATTCAAATCTAGTGACTGTGGAGCCCATTCAACAGGTTCTCTGCTACCAATCCAGTGTTGAGGAAAGGTTTCATTGAGCCAGTATCGTACTGAAACAGAAACATTAGAATTTCGCCTATGATCGGGATTTTTCGGACCCTGTATTTTATCATTTGACCGAGACACGTTTGACAGTTTCTTTGCATATCTTGACTCCTGAGCCATAATATATAATAAATAATTTCTATTTATTTCTCTCCACCCAAACACAGGAAGAGAACTTGTATGTTGTACAACAGCATTTCAAGGCTTTGAAGCGATCATTTCAACTTTAGGAGGTCCGAGTGAAAAAGAGCGTGCAAAACTATTGCTTGAGAAAATTGTAGTAGTGCCAGATTCTATGTCTGAAAGAACTTCAAATCTTGAATTAAGCAGTCAGATAAAAGAAAGATCAAAAGTATGTTTGTCATTATCATTTGCTCAACAATTATTTTAATAAACTAAAGCCTTAGATTATTAAAATCATCGGGTCCTTAGATTATTTTTGGCACAGGTGATCAATTGCAGGCCATTACCGTTACAGCCAACACTGGATTTATTCGCTCAGCAGAATCACAGGTAAATATTTTAAAAAATAAATGTGCTTAAAAGTAAAGTCAATTGGTTTATGCTATTCTTATATACACACAACAGGGGATCAAGTTAGCTGTATTCATTCATGCATCCCGAGCTTTGACCGAGAACAAACAGAGAACGGCTGACGTGCTTAGCCCGGAAGATACGAATAAATGTTGAAATAAGAACTTGTACAGAAATTTCTATTTAATGTAACATTTTTAATAAAATTTTTGTATAAATGGATTACATAGACATATCACGGCCATGATTTTTTTTATAAAAGTTCTTAAACAATGAATTATAAATATAAAATGAAAATTTAATTACAAAACTGTGATGAAGATTTTGCATAATTGTTTTGATTTCCCTCCTTGCAAGTAAAAAATATGCTTGTTGACCTTTATAAAAAAAAAAATAATTTTACAAGAAGGGCAGCAAAATTTAGTGGAATGTTTTCACGTCATGAAATTTAAACTAAAAAAAAAATTAATACTGATATAATAAAAAGCTTCCAGATGACAAAGATTGCTCTAAATAGGTATGAACATCAAAAATTTCATTTTGCATTTCCCCCCCCTCACGTTCTCTGCATGCAACTATATGATGATGATTTGAAAAACTTGGCACACAAACAACAAAACAAGAAAATATAATGGAGAACAGAACAATCCCCTAATATTCTCATGCAGGGAAAAAAAAATATGCTGGATGATTGATGAGTTTTGTCTTTCGAGTCTTGTGTATTTTTTATGCTACTGATAAACTCAGGAAATGTAATTTTTTTTTTTTGTTAAAAAAAGTCACAACCCATTCTAAATCTTATATGCTCGAGGAACTGTCAACATTATATAAAGTATCTGTGCTTTTTAAATGAGGCAAGGAAGCATGATAGCTATTCTATCTGAACTGAAATGACATTCAGGAAATGAAGTATTGCATGCACATTGTTTAAAACAAAAACAAAACAAACATTGAATTTGGTTTGATATCATGATTTCACACAAAGAAATGTACAACAAAATAAATGTATAAAGGTTAATTTCAGTTTGCTTTTTTGTTTGTAGGGAATAAAAAGCACAGCTGGCTTGTATTGCATTTGAACACTGTTGACCATTACTTCTTCATCCACTTCAAAGTCAAAATAAAAATCTTTAGTTATTCATTTTGTTATCTTTGGCAAGATTATGAGCTAACCAGTTCACAGAAGTTTTCCAACTATTGCTCAGAGCTTCGTTAAATTTAGAGCGAAAATGTTTCAATGCTTCTTGTTCACTGAGCTCTAGGACTAGGGTTTCACACAAATAGTCAAGATCCTTCACACTTGTTAGTTCTGGAATGCCTGTTGACAACATCATGGCAAATAAAGAGATAATGAAGTTTCCTTTGCGACGGAGAATCAAAAATGCATCCTCACAGTGCTTCTGAAATCTGTAATTCACAAAAAAAAAAAAACTCCATGAAAAAACCACGACAAGTCAATAAAGTGCAATGAAGGCAACGACTTACTGTGTAAATTCCTGACATTTTTGTGGTTGGCCTTTTGTGATTGCATAAACAAAATCGTGAGTTAAAACGAAAGGAGCACGTTCACGTCTGATGCCAAATTTTTCCTTAAAGTGTCCCAAAATGTGTCCAAAATCGATATGAAATAACTAAAATATGCAAAGTATATGTAGTTAATAAATATATCCTTTTCAATCTAAAAAGTATCCAGTTAAAAGTAATCTGTACAACCTGTCCATTCGTCTTCACCATTATGTTATCACTGTGCCGATCTGCAATGCCCAAAACATACGTTGCAACACAGTAGCCTGCACATGACAGAGTAAATTCTTCCACTGCTTTATTTAAGCTGTAAAGAAATCAAAACAATATACATTTATGTTTACCCAGATCTTTAATAATTTATTCACTTCTTGTTCTATAAAACCCATTTATTCATTCCAAATCAAGAATAGCTCGGGGAATATTGTGAGGATTTTCTAATCCTCGACCTGTCACTTGGGGTCTTTGAAAGTCCAGGCTTTAAATAGAGAAGTATTTTATGATTTTTAAAGTGTTCTACTGATTAACAGTTTTAGGTACCTTCCTAAAAAAGCTTGCAAATGTCAATTCCCATGCAACAATTCACAGTACTAAAAATATCGGATACTCAATAGTTCTTAGACCCTCTTTAATTGTTGGTTAGGTGATTTTTATGGTATTTTAAGTTAAAATTACAATACAAATGGATGAGCAACAGCAAGAAAGTATTTTGGCCTGGTTAAAAGAAGACAAAGAAAGTGGTGGTGGTGAAGAAGATGAGGACAAATAGTAGATTACCCAGATGAAATTAGTGAACACAACCGGGTCAGAGTGAGAATGTGAAGATTTGGAACCAGTTGATGAACCAGGTTTTTTAAGTGATAATTAGGATAATATTCCACTAATAAATTTTACTCAAAGAACCTTTTCATCGTCAAATGAAGGGAGAGAAGCAGACCTGATAGAGTAGTTTACAAATGGGAGAAGACTCCTTTGCCACAAAAGTTAAAATGAGGCAAAACAATTTCTCTCTCTAGGAATTTCCAAACAACTGGAGGGAGGATATTGTTATTCTCCTTTTAAATTCCTGTTTGATATCCCAAAGAATCTAAAAAGTTATCGACCCATTACTCTGAGTAGTTGTCCTGCCAAACTAAAAGAACGTATGGTATCTACGAGGGTTGGGGCAAAAGTCATGGCAACTTTTTTTTTTCTTGAAGATACCAGTCCGGTTGGAAAATGTGACATATACAGACGAAAGGACAAGGTGTTAACTACATGTGTGGACAATGAATAGCACTGAAATATCGTAACACACTAATTTATTACGGTAGTAATATGACCTTCACGGTTGCTCATCACTGGTTGACACACGTCCTTGCTGAAACTTTCTTACCCACCGTGCTACTGTACGGTATGGTAGGGCATTATTCCCAAGGGCTTCCACTAATTCACTGTGACATTCCATCGCATTTCTCCCTCGGAGAATGGCTATTTTGATGTAAGCGCGCTGCTCAACACGGGTTACTTCCATCTCGCACGACACTCACCAATTGACTGATTTCACAGCCCTCGCTGTGCTACTACCAGCTATCACAGAGCCTGCAGAACTTCCACACGACACATATATGTTTGCGATCCGTTCACATATCTACAAGAAAAAAAATACTTGCCATGACTTATGCCCCAACCCTCGTATGTGCCTTTTTTGAGATAATTAAATAAAATGCACTCATTATTTTTTTCTATTCTGGTGTAATTATTTTTTCCTTTACTTACTAAAAACCAGAAAAAATATTATTCATGCCCTATTATAATTTTTCAAGAAAGTTGACTTTGGGATTCACAGGAACCCCGCGCAACGATTTGCGTTGTGCTAAATGCGTGACTGGCCGAGGGTTAAGAATATGCCATACCAAGAACAGATGTTAAAATTATAAAGAAAAATAAAAAAGAAAATTCCATAGCCTTCAATCAGGAACCTTTAACTGGCATGCTCTGGTTAAGTACAGAGCATCAGTGCAATTAGCTCTATCTGGAAGAGCTCCCTGGAGAAGATGAATCATCTAACTTTTCTGCAAACACTACTCATGGGCAAAGTTACAATGCTTCTGAAGGAACCTCCTCAGCAGTATTCTTGAACCTACCGGTTTTTCGGTATTTCTACCGATATGAAGGCTCATTTACCGTAAACTTATGAATTTTTTTTTTTTTTAAATTTTTGAATTTTTTGTTTTAAACCAGCAGGTGCAGGCAGAACATTTCCATTAAAAACAAAAATCCTATTAAAGACTTTAGGATATTTTAACCAAAAATGTGAATGATATTAATGCAAATCATGGTTCCTTTAATTCTCTAAAGAGACTCCCTTCACTCAACCAAAAAAAGTTGGGACGCTTTTAATAGGATTGTGGCAAAACTACATCTATAATTCCTGCACATTGTGGTAGACTATTTCCCAATATTGTTCAGAGCAATGATTTTCAAAAACTTATAGTGGAAATTTTTAAGAAATATTGAACAAATCCAAAAATTTCCTGACAATATAGAATTATTTTGGTACAACATTAGTTTATTGAAGAGTGGTGATGGCACTCCAATGTTCCCTTTGATATATAAATTAGTGGATGAGGACATCTACCAATGTAGAGCACATATGAAGACAAAACGAAGAAATAAGATCTCTTCTGAGTCAATCTCTAGTTTATTACATACTCAATGGTACATAGATGGTGCTCATTGTTATGATTTTGAAATGAGTAAAACTATGACTACAGCTATGTCCAAAAACCATGGGTTTGATCCTAAAGACACCAAAAATAATTTTTTGTAGTTTTGTTTTATTTATTTATTTTATAAAAAATGATAAATTTATGTTGTTATAAATGGTTTGTTTTTCAAAATAAAGAAATTTAACTTTAAAAAATACCGATTTATTATTACCTCTTGTCATCTGGATTGTGATCTCTGAGCCAAGCTAAAAGACATCCTTTTTTAAAGGCTGATGTTGCAGTGAACAAACCTTTTTCTTTTTGAATGTTGGCAATTGTGTCAGAGTGCAAAACTACTTGAATCAACCCAACTTTATTATCTGTTGAGATACATCCGTATGGGTTCATCCTGAAAAAATAGCAAGTTTATTTTTATTTCTGCAATTGATACAATTTAATTTCCATTCTATAAAAGGAAATTTGAAAAACATACCTAAGATCCAGACCTTCATCCTTCCATAACTTGTCCATTATCCTTATCATCTGAAGCGTCAACATGTCTTGTCTCAAATCTATAATAAAAAAAAATTTAATAATAATAATAATAATGTTATTCAAAAGGTGTTTTTTATCCTCTTAATCTTTACAAAATTCTGATAAACTTTAAGGGCAAATTCTATGCAAAAATTCTTATGAGGGGAAGTCAGCCAGTAAGTAAGTTACAAATGGTGATTTAAAAAATACTAATTGGGATAGGAATCTGAAACACAGCTAGATTTGCAGGTTATCATCCTCTTATTTCTTAACATAATTCATGATGTTGATACATTTGTCCTATCAATGTAATAGTCTTTCGATACCTTCTCGTTAGAAAACTGGGCTTTGCTACAGACCCAGTTTTACACGTCATTTGCTTTTTTCAGAGCGACTTTCACTTCTCTGGTCCGCTCAAAAACAGTCTTCTTGGCAGATAGCATTGTGTAAATGACGAGGGAGGATGAAAATGAAGTGCAAAACTGGTCTTTGCTGCCTGACCCAGTTTTAGACTTCACTTTCATCCTCCCTCGCCATTTGCACAATGCTAGCCACCAAGATAGTTTTTGAGCGGACCAGAGGTGAAAAAAAGCAAATGACGAGAAGGATGAAAATGAAATTTAAAGAAAAGGCAAAAAACCACAAATTGTTTGTAAACACAATGGATTATAAAATGGACAGCAATGTTTTTATTTGAACATAACATTTTCACAGTAATTTTACACTTTTTATTTAAATTGATGAACAATTTGTTTTTTGCCTTTTCTTAAATCCAAACACACCACACTTTTACTACCTCTATCTCCTTAATGGTTAGATCAATTGAAAAAACACCAAGAATATTGCATACCATCTGAAAATACCACTAAAAATAGGGTTTTCCATTGCACATTTCAAAAGTTGACTTCCATATTCAAAAATGGCGTCAGTGTTTTTGGAATGGAATACACATAAAAACTCCCTCACATAAAAGTACAATAATTCTTCCATTGAAAGTACTCTGTCAGATTTGTATTTTAGAAGTTGGCTATTGGTTCAGGTTAGGTGAGACACCCCATATATATTTCTTTTACACATCATAACATTACTCAAGGGTAATGAAGTACCTATGTATCAATTGAAAGTTTTCAATCTAACCTAATATTTTATTCTGAAAAATTCTTCAGAATACAGATAAATAGACCTCTGCTCCTCTCCTTCCTGCATGAGAAAATTAGCGAAACATGATGTCATCCTGTGACAAAACATGAAAGGAATCTCGTTGCCAAAAGAGTACTTTCAATTATATTCTCTTATGTATATACACATTGCATGAATATGCTAATCTGTTTTCCATGCAGAATAGCTTCAAACTGATAGAAGTTCAGCACTGCAATTCATAATTACGAAGCTACTTTGCACTCCCTTTGCCCTGTGATCTGTGAGAGAACCTAAAACTTGGCATCGTTCTCTATTGCAGAGAGGAGGAAGCAAATGAAAGTTGTTTGAATATATTTTATTAATTTGAATTCGAATTGAAATATTTTATATAAGGTGGATACAAAAACGAGCCCCCCCCCCCACTTTATTTTCATAACCGAAGCAGATATGTCAATTTTGACGAATCCAATGAATAGGAAGTTGTAGGTGACCTATTCCATGGTTACTTTTCATCATCCCAAATATGCAAATTAGGACAAATTTAAATTCCTATCTTAAAAAAAAACCATAATAGATACACGAAAAATTCCAATTGAAGACTTGTTCAGCATGGAATTCCGAACAAAACAGAAAAAATAAAATTTCCAAAATCCGATGAACGGATCACCAACAATCACATGTTGAATTTATTAGCTACCTCCCTATGCACTTCACGAAGACATTTGAATGTTCAACATGCAGATTAAGAAATTACCAAAAATTACCATAATAACATTCATTTTCATGAGGAAAAGCAAATAAAAGGCAATGTGTCAGTATGCAGAACACAGAACAAATCCAGGATGGCAAGCTACACGGTTCCTGAAGTGGTCAGCATGATCTTCTGCTTTGGATTGTTGGTGATCCGTTCATCAGATTTTGTAATTTTTTTTTGTTCGGAATTCCATGCTGAACAAGCCTTCAATTGGAATTTTTCATGCATCTGTTACGGTTTTTAAGATATGCAAATTAGGACATATTCAAATCCTATTTGGAATGCTGAAAAGTGCACCATGGGATAGATCACCTACAACTTCCTATTCCGTTG
>JAHWFO010057280.1:7710521-7740991 GCA_023313115.1 Rhysida immarginata | reverse complement strand
CGAATTTGCCGTGTATTATACATTAATTACATTGCATATAATGTCCAGTTCATTATACAATGTATTAATTCACTTTTTATTTGAATTACTCGTCGCCAACATCTAACAACATCGATTTTTTTTCTGTATAAGTTCGTACATTTTATTTCTCGCGAGGAGTCAAAAATGGGGGTCGCGTTATACAAGAGGATAGGATTTTTGCCGATTTTTTGGGCCGAAAAAGTGGAGTCGCGTTATACAAGAAGTCGCGTTATAGTAGAATATTTACGGTAAGTTTAATTTTTTTTATCAAAATAAAATGGAATTTTTCTATATTTATATTCAAACAACTACAGTATTGATAAAAATAAAATACAAGTGAAATAACCTCTTCCTATTCAAGCCACCAAAGCTTACAAACAGTTTTGCAATTAAAGTGTTAAATAGTTTCATCAAAGATTGTTACCTCGCTATTGTCGAAACGGACTAGAATTTTTAAGTTATTATCTCTAAGCTTCTGTGAAATCATACATGGCAACTCTGATGAATTTTCAAGACGCATTGGAAACTGATATAAGACTTTTTCTTGCCAGTCTTTCTTTTCACGCTCCCGTGCTATTTCTTCACAAAGCACACGCATTTTCCATCGAAAATCATTGACTTCTGGGTTTTTTAGAGCATCAAATTCATGTAAACCTAATAATTTAAATCAACATTAAAAAAAATTTACTTTTACTTAAACTGACATTTAAAATTGATATTTTTTAAGATAAGTCAGTCACATTTAATTAAAGGGAAACTCCAGTCATAATTAAACTAAGGTTGAATATCTTTAAATTATGTTGCTAATTCATTTTATGGCGAATTTTTCTTCCAAATATTAGGTAATAATTAATAAAAACACAAAATATTTTGCATTCTATTGCTCGCGGAGGTAATTTGTGAAACAGTCAGTGATGCTTCATGCATGCGCAGCAGGATACATAGGAGTGATTCAGCACTATGTTCAGACCAAAGCTCATATGAATGCATGCAGCACATTAATACCATTACCGATCTGCCTACAAATTTACAATGAAATCTCATCTATATTTTCGACACTGCTGATGTTTTCTTCATCAGTACGAGGAGTATTGGACTCTGGCTCAAGCATGTAGAGCTGTATCAAGCTTTTTTTTCTTCTCCACAGCTTAAATTTTTATACAGCTTTTAACCAGCACATCTGCAATAGGGAAAACAAGCACAGGTGATCAAGACCCCTTAGCGATTCCCATAGAATGCATCATCTGATCGCATCACCACACCTACTTCTTTCCAAGAGTGCATCAAAGAGTGCCTAATGATTTCCAATTTTTAGACATTGTTATCAATCTATTATTGAAACAAATTATACCTTTCAGATAACCTTTTAGATTGCTAAATTTTAGACTCAATTCATATTTGGCTGGGCTTCCACTTTAAGTATTAACAAACTGCTATATTTGACAACAGGCCACAGAGGCGGTGCAAAGTGATAAGCAAAATAAGCGTCAGATGGAAGCGCCAACCAAGGCTGAAAGGGTACATATTTTCAAGGTTTGCATAGGGGCACCGAAGAAGCTAGCACCGCCTCTGGTAGGCTATATTTAAGTAACAATATTTTGCCAATCACTGTAAGTTATAATAAATAATGAAGGGATGGGGAATTAATTACAAGGCATAAAATACTTTTTAAAATAACCCAAGAAAGCAACTTAGAAAAACGAAGTAACTGATAAAGGAATAACTGATATTTATTGAACAGATGAAAGCAAAGAGGAAAACATTCTATAATTGTAATTTTGGGAAATCATAGGGGAAAAAATTGTGGAGCTAAAACACATTATTTATTAAGACAGATTTCCGATAGTGAAGTTATATTAAAAAATTGAGGAAGTAGACAATCTTTCAGCATTACATTCTTAAAAAGTATAAAGTGTGCCCAATTGAAACGGAGACTATGAGTATATTTTAATTACAGAATATTTGATGTACAGTTATATGTAACATGACGCCTACATGTAATTGCCATTGATAATGATGCACTGATCTCAGAGCATAAGAAGCGAATGATGGCTTCAGTGTTGAAACTCCTGGGTTGCATACGGATCGTTTTTCCACAGTGGTCTGCACTTCCTTGTCGCAGGTGAACCGACGACCTGTCAGTGATTTTTATGAGGGGCCGAAAATATCTGAAGATGTCACATGGGGACATGCCGGGGCTGTACGGAAGATGTTTGAGGGCTTCCCATCAAAATGTTTCCAGCAGGTGGAGGGTCTTCTTGGCCACAAGTGGCTTAGTGTTGTCCTGGAGCAGCACTATCCATTTTGAGAGCTTCTCACTGCACTTGTTTTCGATGGCCCGTTTCGGCTTCAGCAACGTGTTGCAGTACCGTTCAGCGTTAGCTGTTTCACCCTGTTCTAGCCAGTCAAGGAATATAGGTCCTCCTTCGCCAAAAAAGAAACTGAGTGTCACTTTTCCAGCCTTCATGGCAGAATGAGTCATTTTGGGATGTGGGGAGCCAGGATGACACTACACCTATCGACATGCATATTTACCAATTTCGATTAGATACAACGTCTAAAGTCTCCTTTTCATTTGGGCACACAATATATAATCCTTAAAGCAGAGCTTTCCAAATCTTGGAGTGTCGCCTGAAGGTTTACAGGGTGTCGCGAACTGTCTGATATATATTTTTGATATATATTTTATTAATTTGAGCTATTAACTCATAATAACTGGAATGATGTAAAAAAATCTCTTAAATTAAAGTGTGGGAGATTTTCATAGAGGGATAGGGTGATGCATTAAATTGTTTTAGTTTGATAGGGTGTTGCCATATAAAAAAAGTTTGGAAAGCCCTGCCTCAAAGAGATATATGTATAAAAACTTTGAGAAATAAGACATCTATTCCCTTTTGTCATCTATTGTTCAAAAAAAATATATGTTCAAAATAAAAAGGCCATATACATGGTGCAACAAAAAGGGACTGCCAAACTTCAGGAAACATTTCTCAAATGTAGAAGAGAAAATATGTTATATGGACTTTTATTTCCATGTTGGAATTCATTTTCTACAAACTCTTCATTAATTACATTTCTCATGGGAAACATACAGGAACAAGAACGTACCAGGATACCACATGAAACTCTTTCTTACATGAAATGTTCAAAATGCCCTCTGTTAGCATGGATAACACGCCGTCACATTGAATCCCAGTACAATCAGCTATATCTTTCTGTTACACCCCATATAATTAATCAAATAGAATAAATGATGTACATGTTACCTAATGTATTAAACTATTTTCATAATAAATATTATATGCCAATTAATAATAAAAAACATTTCAGAGCTCAATGGTATAGTAATTAAATACAGCAGACTCGCGATTATCAGAATTAACTGAGACTAGCTCGGATACGAAAAAACTCGGAAAATATGGAGATCTGGTATTAATGGGTTGCAAAACTTGATAATAACTAGCTGCATTAATGTAAAGACAGTGTTAAATTAATACACATTACCAAACAATATGAGTCTACTATTTTCTAAAGTAATTATAGAATTGTGTAAATCAATCAACTTCCTATGAAAAAATGACTTAAAGCAATTAGTGTTACCTTTTCCTATAAGATGTCCAATTTGTAAATTTAAATGTTTTTCTATTTTATCACCTTTGCGTTCGACTAATTTTAAAACGGATCGGAAAAAACGAATATCACACAGCCGCCTTTGCTCGTCCACCAATTCTTCTCTTTCACCATTTTGATTAATACACATAAAAATGTAAGACTGTTTATCATGCAATGTTCCATATAAAGGGAAACTTCGTGCTTCTTCCCACAGATCCTTAAAAAAAAAAAAACAAAAAAAAAAAACGGACTGATTTGCTTTGGATACAAATAAAAATTCAAATACACATTTAAAGCAATTCATGTGATTACTAATTTTATCATTTGAAATTTAACCTTTGATTATTTGCATATGTGCATTAAAAGTTTTGATCTAACTACTCACACCAGCTCACAATGACCCAATTTTAAAACAAAACATAAAATTGAGAAACTCTCAATAAAAAAGAGTTATCATTTCATTTTTGAAATTATAATTTAATATTTAAATTAGGACTCATAATTTTACAGTCTTTATTACATTAAGAGTTTTATTGTACAAAAATTAGCAAATTACTTTTCTCCATGAAGCTGTCATCGAGTTATCACATTTCCAACAGATAATTGGATATTTCACATTTTGGGTATATGTGGAACATCTTATGTTTTTTTGGATCACTTGCAGTTCAACATCTGCTACTGAGCCACTCTATTTTTTAGATATTTCTTAATTAGTTGCTTTAAATTTTTGGTTCATAATGTGGACCATAACATTATAATGTAATCTTTGTGTCGAGCCAAAGCCAAATGTCTTTAGCATTAAAACACCTCTACTTGTATCTGGTCATAACTGGAGTTACCAGTTATTCCAGGTAATTATTCCGATGATGAAAACTTTAATAGGTAATAGATAGCAATAGGGAGATTACAGTGAACTCTGTCATTTTAAATTATTTTTAATTAATAAACACAAATTATATGGTTGGTCTTAATGACCTGACATGATAACATGGTTAAGTGAATTCAAATAAATTTGCTCTCATATATGATATTCTTCTGTCTACTCACAGAAAGGTTGTCTTCAAATTTCTGTCCATTTTTAATTGTTTATTTTTTACTGAGTCATAATAATATCATACATACTGTCTTACACATATGTCTCAATGTAAAGTAGTTTTTCTTTATTTAACCCATCACTGATCAAAATTTGGGGAATACAAGTATAACCCCTGGAAAAAAGTTTTCTTATTCTAATGAACAACCAGATATCATTATTCAAAATGTTTACTTTGTCACTATGAATTTTTAACTAATTTCAAAATCCAACGTACATATTTTGTTCTAGTTAATATTAATGAAAAACCTTTTTTGTCTTCATATATGTCAATTATTTGTCCTACAACATCTGTCAAAGGTAACTGGAAAAAAATTCTTGTATTAATGCCTTCCTCTCCAAGTAAAATGTTAATAGTCCAAAACGATACACTATTTAGATAAATTAACATTACTTTGCATATTTTACTAATAAAGGCATTGAGTTGTGGTACAAATAAATCACAGCAACCAAAAAGCTTAACAGTGACACTTTCAAATAAAAAAATTTAGATCTGATAAAGGAGGAATGAAGCAAACAGATGTTTCTCAGCTAACTGTCCTTTACGTACCATCAACTACATCTGGAGGAAAAAGAAACTGCAGAAACCGAGCCTAAATCACAGGACGTCCTCAAACTAGCAAAGAGGGATGCTCGAAACTTACAATCAATTTGCCTTTAAAGCAAATGACTACTGAATGGTCAAAATCAGGGTGTCAACATTTGAGACCGTACAGCAAGAAACAGGCTTCACAGTTATAACAAAACTAAAACTAAACCGGCATCATCGGATATGGGGATGATGCTGGACAAGTTGTCTGGAGGTTTTCCTCTGAAAGTTGTTACATGTTTACAATCCGAAGCCAAATTTCCTCAGAGTTTGATGATTGCTGCACGTCATATAAAGGGCCAGGCAAGTTATGTATTCTGAAGACTACACTGAATGCTGATGTGTACTGCTCCATTTTAGAAAAACTTTTTTATTGCCTACAATTGAAGATCAGTTAGAAGTTGCTGAAGTCATCTTTCAACATGATAAAAAGCAAAGTCTGCCATCACATATTTTACAGAAAAGAACATTGAAGTGTTGAAATGGCCTGGAAACTCACCGGATCTTAATTTGATACAGAATGTTTAGAAAAAAACTGATCATTGAAAAAAAGAAAAAAAAGAAACAACCAACAAGGAAGAACTTCAAGCCGACATTATCCAAAGTTTGTGTGAAATTGATGCAAACATCTGTCGGAAATTGACTGAATGCATGCCACGACGACTTAATGCAGTTATTAAAGCTAAAGGAAGAGCAACAAAATGTTAGTAAGGAATTTATTCTTCTCTTTCATGTTTTAAACATTGTTTGAACAATATTTCATAGAAATAACAGTTCAATAATTGTTAAATAACAAAATATTTACTATTGAATTAAAACATGCATTTCACAGAGACAATATAAAATTATTCAATATTTATGCACTGCATGCACCTTCTTTAAAAATTCTTTATTATCTCTTACAGGATTCGGCGCTATTACACTTTGCAATTATCATTGTTTTCAAAGTTTCGACCTTTAATTGGAATTTCTGAGAGATCCACATATTTGCAACTGAAAAAAAATACATTCTATTGCTGCATTTCTGCCCAGTAAGCACAAAGATAATTTAATAATTGATTTCAAATTTTTAAAAGGAAGATGATTATTCTGAAAATGGGAAAAAAATCAGTTCATTTTACATCAATATCAATTTTATTTTCCAACCACTGTTGAATTTTTTTCAATTACATACCATTTTAAATCCGTAAAAAAATCATTACCTTCTTCATCAATTTACTTATTTGTGAAACTTAAGCTTTGTTTCACATCTTCCACTCAACATTGTTTCTGAGCTTTGTTAACTTTCCAACCTTTTATTCTCAACTATTTTATTGTCACCTCCACGTATCTTCAGGGAACTGCAAATGTCTTGGATTGACAGGGGGTGGGAGTTGAGGTGAAATTTTGCGTGCTGTAATTGGTTCAATTTTTCGTAAACTCGAATAAAGGGCTTGTGTTATTTTGTGTCATATCATTGAAACATTTATTGTGAATTGATTTTTAAATAAACGTTGACCAGGACAAACCAGGAAAATTATTTGAATCTGGGACATTTTCTGGGATGTTTACTGATGCAGGACAGGGTACGTCTGGTCACCTTAGGTATGTGTATACGAAAACTTTTTTCCAACCCTGCTTTAATATGAAAACTTTTTTTCCAGGTACCTTTGACAAAAATAATATTGTAAGATAAATAATTAACATATTTGAAGGCAAAAAAGGCTTTTCATAAATAAACAATAGAACAAAAAATATATGTTGGATTTTGAAATCAATGTAAAAATTTATATTAGTGACAAAATAAACATTTTTTAGAATGATAAAAGGGTTGTTCACTAAAATACAAAAACTTTTTTCCAAGGATTGTATAAATCCAATGCAATATAAATGGTTACTATAATTAATGGATGATAAAATGAGTGACTTCACAAGTCTAAATTTTTTCTTTAACATCCAGTATTACGTCAATTTCATTTGAAATCTCCAATGTTTGGAAGTAAAGGGTGTCCCAAAATGAACTGACATTTTGAATTTGCCGCCATTTTTTTGTGGTACAACAACCAAAGTAGATATTTTTATATGCTGTCATTATTAAACATTGACGTTAAATTATGCAAATATACACAATCAAACAATGCATAGAAATTGTAAAGATTCACTTCAAAAACTGAAAATTTTACGAAAACTGTTCGCAGGTGCTGCACTTTTTTTGGTCACCATAATGCACTTTCTCCTACCGGCTTTGGCACAAGATCAAAATTAATGATTTGATGTGGAAGACGTATAGTTTCAACAGGATGATGCAACAAGAAAAATTTAATGGTTGTGTTAGAGAGGTAATGTGCATTGGCAGCCAAGATCATGTGACTTGACACAGTTATATTCCGTTTCCACGAACTGACAATTCTCGATTTGGGAAACTTGATTTGACAAACTAAATTCGTGGATCTAGTTTTAGGATTCCAATCTAGTTCCACAAATCGAGTTTCTATCTCGTTCATCCGATTGCATTCTGGCATTGTCAACAATATGGATACCCAACAAAGGCGCATTAACAATATTTAATATGAATTAACAAATTACCCAACGCATTCCAATATTTCTCTATTTATGCGTTTAAAATATCTATTGTTTACTAATTAACAAAGTACCTCATTAGCTCCACCAATCCGTCAGGATTTATGTAGAATTGCCAAACCAATCACAGCTCAGCCATTTTGCAAAATGCAACTGCGAATGCGAGCCTGCAATGCGAAATCAGTTTTGTCAATGAAACGAGTTTCAAACTAGAAAAATAAGTGGTTGGTGAGACGAGTTTCGGTTCCATGGTGTTCTGGCTCTAGTTTCGCTAACCGAACTGAGAAAAACTCGGTTCGTGGAAATGGGGTATTAGACTTCTTTCTCTGGGGTTATCTTAGAATAAGGTATACGTCAATAAACTACAAACTATTGAGGACCTCAAAGATGAAATTTGACACAACATTGCTGAAAATTATGTCAACAAGTTATGGAAAATTTCCTCAAAAGAGCGAATCTGTGCTACTAAGGCCGGGGCAGTCATTTGTCAGATGTTTTGTATCACACATAATCTCCATGTTTTTACTTTCTAATAATGAAAAAATATCATAAATTTCCCATGAAAAATATGTTTTATTAAAAAATTAAAATGCCAGCTCATTTTAGGACACTCTTTACACTATGACTTGAACAAAACAATTAATGAATTCATCTTGACAGACAATGAATGGAAAATTTCAAGTGCCTTTTATAATAGCACTGAAAGATTTATGTATAACAAAGTTACCTCTTTAACATCTAGAAGATTAGATTCCCTGTTGACTTCAAGTTGGATTAAAATGCCATTTGGCATCAAACAATCAATTTTGATAACTGATACTGCAGTTTCATCAGACCAAAAGTTATAACCTAAACTTGCACTGGGGTTTGGGGCCATTGTCAGGCATATCACAGTAGCAACTTGGAATTATCTATCACATTTCCCCTGGAATTAAAAAAACAAAAACAAAACAATAACAACAAATAAATGAGATGATGCTTCGTGTGTAAATATCTGTTTATTTTAAGATATACATTTTGAGAGTCATTTATTTTAAGTTAAAAACAATATTTGCATGCAAAATTGAGCAAGAATATTATCATCATGATGATAAGGAATAAGTTAAATGAAAGCAATTTCTTTCATTACCATAGAATCTACAGGATTATTCGTAACGTATATAAACAAAACAAACAAATAACTACCTTGATTTATATTCGGTGAAAATAAAAATAATGTTCGACGATGTTGATTAAGAGAAACTTCCCGGATATAAATGTTTGACAAAGCCATTAGTCAGCCTCGGCTCTTTCATTTTCTTTGATTACTCATTGCTAATCTAACACGAGCACATCCTGCATCTCTATTGCCATTCAAATCATTTTCAAGTTGAACAAACGAAAAAAAAATTATGCTAAAATCGCCGACAGAAAAATAATTCCTTTTATTCAATAATTTAAGGCACTGCATTTGAAAATCTAATCTGACAATTATAAAATAATATATTCAAAAGTTAACGCCTACTTCTCTTGCTTTTTTTTTTTTTTTTAATTTAAAATTTTCAATGTTTCCTTAATCAGATTTGACTCAAATCCAAATTTACACCAACTCGTCTTTTTAATGTTTGGAAGCCCATTTTATCCGTTGCAGCGAAAACGCGCTGATTCCAGACTCATCGCGATAATCCATCTCTCACTTTTCATTCCCCAGATCGAATAAAATTATATTTATTAATACAACAAAGACAAAAATAAATTGCCCGACATCGGTTTCGCCATTTTTAAACTACGACAATGAAAGTCGGCCACCTGTTGGCGAAAAGCAAAACTAAAGCGCGCACTAGTTCTAATAACATCTCCGAGTCTCCATCATCATTATTAGCTCATGGGGAAAGTGTTTAACATGATTCATCATAATTTATATGCAGTGCCATTATTCTTGTTTCCTCGATGCAGGCCTCTTCGCGGATTCACTAATCGAAAATTATGCAGGCGTTTATCGCTTTTTTAACCATCGAAATTATAAATGAAAAAGACTCAAAAACCAGTTTTGATTCTTCTCGGCGTGGCCGCTTTTATGATGCACTTGAGGGCCATATATACGCATTGTTGGCAACCCTGGGAGACTGCGACCAAGGCCACCTAAATCCATCCATAAAACTGAATATAGATTGGCCTTGCTCCTCTGTGTTACAGCCTATATGACAATAGGAGCGTAAAATCTTCTCCACCCTCCCACTCTTCCTTAAAGGGCTCTCGCTTAAATTACTAAGTTTCTTGATAAGGAAATATTTTACAAAAATAATTAGTAATATAATGTTTGCTATAATAATAATAATGATAAATTAGAAACTTAATCAAATAAAAGGAGAAAAAAAATCTTAATACATACTTTTTAATATATCATGGTAATAATCCTATATCATTGCTGCATTATATTATTCTCTCACATAAACGGTTTCTTTTCACACATCAAGCTACTAAGAGTAAAAAATCAAGATATGGAATATTAATATAATAGCTTGTAATATTCTTATAATGTAATACAATATTAACAGTTAAAAAGGTAAATTTTTAATATCAATAATGAATACATATTTTTTTAAGCAATACAAAATTATTATAACTTGCCTCTTATACCACAACACTAGCTGATATACCCGGCGTTGCTCGGACTGTTTGTTTGATGAAATTTTGCAATATCAGAATTTGAATATGAATAAGAACACATGATCAATAATTAGAGTTAATAAAGTATATATTCACTTCGGAAAAACGAGAAGAATTCTTTAAAATGCCCTGGAATTTTGTCCGATTGGGTTTGCCCAGGGAAATTCGACATTGCATCCTTAACATTTTAGAATATTAAAGAAAGGCCATGAGTATTGAATTATTTCTGTCTATATTAAAAAAAAAACAACAACTTCATAGACGGATTGAGAGAGTTCAGGAAGTCTGTTTACAGTCTCATCAACGTCCCTCATCAACATGTAACCGTTTAAATAGAGCTGTAAGCATAGTGTGGAATCATGTCCTGTTCATATTAACAGTATCAGTTTTAGCAGCAAGGATTGCCCTCTCACACAAAAATTGAGATCTTTACAAAGGATATACTACATTACAAAAACCATATGAAAAATAAATTTTCTCCAGTTATTAGCTCATTAGGGAAAGTACCTTCACTTTTTCAACAAAAGCTTGAACAGCTGTACGCCCTAGAAATTGTATTCTCTTATTTGTTTTAGAATAATTTCTTACAGCTCTCCAAAGATTTTAATAAAAAAAAAGAAATAATAATGATTTTTATTTATTTATTTATTTATTTATTTATTTATTTATTTATTACTTTTTATAACTATCCCCTTTAAAACTTGAATCGAAGGCAAGCATCGCAGCTAACGAAAAGGGCAGGCCCTGTCAATGAAAATTACCTGATCTTCTTAGTCGAAGCAACAATGTAATCTTCACTGTTTCCATCTTGGATTTTAGCAGTCAGTATTCTTTCGTTTGTTGGAAAAATGAAGATTACATTGTTACTTGGACTAGGATCACGGCCTTCTAGATGCTACCAGGCCTGAACATGGAAAATATAAAACATTATTACGTCAAACTGGTGGTGCTATTACAGAAGTTAGTTCAACGTCACAATCTTAGTGCTTCAACAATACAGTATTGACGTCATGTTCAGGCCTGTAGTTTCTAGGAGGCCGTGCTAGGATGGTCAGATGACTTTTCAGTGCCGGAGCATGTCTTTTTCGTCGACTATGGGATGTATTAATTTCATCAACCATTGTTGACACAACATGTAAACCACGGTCTATAGATATTCAATATTCAATTGAATATCTATAGACCGTGATATAAACACAACTAGCCGACTGTTGACGCAAACACGACGGGCTGATTGTTCACACATGCAAGCAAACAAACATAAACCAAATCTATTACATATACATAGATGTATAGAATATTAATTTCTATGTTTCTGGGACACTTATCTCCAATTTTAGTTTATTTCTATCATTGTGGTAGTATTACACAGCTATGCGCTAAATTTCAATTTTATGACTTACTTCTAAATTGCATTTTAAAACCGGACAAACTTACAAACATTGTGCTTTATATATATAGAAGATAACTATTTTATTTTATAAGGTAAGGGATGTACAAAGTTGCCGAGTGATGGTAACATAGTTGCCGAAAAGTATTGGATTGGCAAATACGAGGGGAAGTCAGTAAGTAAGTTACAAATGGATATAGAAATGAAACAAGTAAGAGTATTAACTTGAAAACTACTTTTATTTCTCCGCATAATCTTCCTAAATAATGAGGCGCTTGTCCCATCGTTTCACAAGCTCCTCAAAACCACCAGCATAGAATTCTTTGGGCTGCTGTCGGAACCAGGCCGGAACTCTTTATCGCCGGCAAATTGATGCCCACGGTCTTCTGGGATCACTAGGGCATATTGCTTACCATATTTCGGCAGTGATGGTAAGCTGTAAATGCCGACTCCTACTGTAACATCCTCATGAAATTTGTACTGACATTCGACCGAAGCGACCAGAATCCTCATCAAAGGCGTGTTGTTATTGCATGATAACGCGCGTCCTCGTATTGCAAGCAAGACGACTAGGAAGTTCAACTGAGATCCTGCGAAAGTTCTGGGAAATTTTCGAGCATCCTCCGTATAGCTCCAAGTGACTTCCATTTGTTCAGCTTCAAGTTGTACAAAGGGAAGTTACCGCCTGATTCAGACATCAGCCCAAAGAATTTTATGTGGCTACTTTTGAGGGATTTGTGAAACGATGGGACAAGTGCTGCTTTATTGTAGAGGGAGATTATGGGGAAAAATAAAAGTAGTTTTCAAGTCAATACTCTTATTTGTTTCATTTTTATATGTATTTGTACTTGCTTACTGATTTCCACTCGTAAGATATTTTATTTTATAAGGTAACGGATGTATATAGTTGCCGAATGATGGTAACATAGGGTTGGGAAATAAGTTCATTCGGTTTTTTGGATTATAACAACACGCACTTTACTGAAACATAAGGTAAATTTCAATCAATTGTCCATTTTTATCAATGACTTCTTGCCATCGTTCCGCCAACTTCATTATGCCGCGTTCATAAACTCCTGGGATTTATTGGATATAAAACAGTCGAGGTGTTTTTAACGGCCTCTTCATCTTTGAAGGTTTTCCCATTTACAGTTCTGCAGTGACCTGAATAAATGATAATCTGAAATACCTAGATCAGGTGAGTACGGAGGATGATGCAAAACATACCAGCTCAGACTAAGCATTTGTTTCGAGTGGTTAAAGATGTATGCGGTCTGGCGTTGTCATAGTGGAATACGTACGACACCCTTGCATTTAGCCAATCCTGGACCTTTTGTGCGGATTGCTTGGTCCAGTTTCATTAATTGTGAATAGTAATAGTTTGCTTAATCGTTTTGTTCTGATGGCAATAGCTTACAATAAAATCCCACCATACGGAGAGCATGATTTTTTTTAGATGCAATCCTGCCTTCGAGGTTGTTTGGGGTGGTTCCTTTTGTGCAATCGTGATCTTTTACGCTTGAATGGGATTGTTCAACATTATAGCAATCTTTCACACCGATTGGGTCGGATTTGCTTCAATTTCACTTAATGTCACTTGAATTAGGACGACCAGCGCAGGGTACATCATTGACTCAAAATCTGCAGAACGAATTTGGCATACCACCTTTGACATACATGTTTCATTAAGGCATCGTCTCCATAGACACGATATATTTTTCTATGAGCATCTGTAGTTCGTTTGCCTTTTTTAAAAAATAATATAGCAAAATGTGACGATAATGTAACTTATTCTCTTCTATATTCACAGCTATATAGCACACATAATGCTGAGGCTAGCCAAACACAACTTCACAGATACATAATGTAAAACATGTACTTTCAAATGTGCATTCGATTTGCATACTATCAGCACTGAGCATGCGTTAGCTAATTTGCATGAAACTTACACTGAAGCAAAACCGAATCCAATACATCCCTTACCTTATAAAATATCTTATGTTGTGGTAAAAAAGGTGATTCGTAGTTTTGTGTTCCTTAAAAAAATGTATTCATTATTGACATTAAAAATTCACCTTTTTAAGTGTTAATATTGTGTTACATTATAAGATTTCACAAATTATTATATTAATAGACGAGAGAGCTGTACTTACATCAGAGTAAAAATGAAAATCTCAATTTTGTGCAAATCTGAAATTTTCTCGGTGCTCTGCGCAATGTTTGAGTTAAAAAAAATCACAACGCAAAACATAATATTAAAAATTAACATGTTTTTTGGCCCGCATAATAACTTGAAAGAATTGGAAGAAATTCAAAAGGAAACACATTAAAAAAATTATATTTGGATTTTGCAATCAGGCTACTTTATCGAATTTATTTTAATTCTGTGCAGATCTGTTCCAATTCCATGCAGCTGTGTTTCTTATTTCTTTAGATATACCACTAATATAGATCAAATTTTGTCGGTCTCTGAGAAAGCAAAATTTGTGTTTCAGAAAATTCATTTAAAAAAATGGCAATCTTAATTTTTGGGAGAGTAATCATAATTTCCAAAAATAGAAGTAAAAATAATTAATTTTAATGAACGCTTAGCGAAAAAAAGATCGAATTTGCCCTCATAATCTCTCAAGCTAATCCCTCATTAAGCTGCTTTCTACTTTTCTATTTTTAAAATTTGCAGACTTAAATGCTTCATTATTCTTCTTTTTACGCAAAGCAAACATTTTAATCGAATTTTATGATTTTTTTTTATTTATTTATTAAATTAAAGATTCGATAAGAGCTTTTAATCCATTACCTTTATTGGTCCATTCAATGACGGTCCTTTGAATAAAGCAGATTATGAGTGTTTAGCGTTTCCTGAATTTAATATCTTTAAAGAAAATCCGCTATTAAGTATTGAAAATCTGTACATTAACAATCACTTTTAAGATATTATTGAAGAGAAAATTCCGTCTCGCTAATCTTGAGCGTTACTAACTGATAGGTTCCGAAAACAAATTTTTAATAATAAAAACTTCCGTGGAAAATTTTAGAGGGAAAATCCTACGGAAACGGTAATAAGTAAATTTGTTTTTGTTCATTAAAACAAACTGTATCTGTGTTTCTAATATAAATATTTATAAAACAATTGAAGAAAAATAAAAGATAACATCAACAAACATTTCTATTGAAACATTTTTATTCAATAAAGATAAAATCCTTTTATTTTTCTCTGAATGCGCCTAAAATATTTATATTGATCGCTAAGGTGACAATTATTATTGTTGGTAAAAAAAAAAAAAAAGAGTAAATTATAAAGCTTATATAAAAATTTATAGTGAGATTTTAAATTGCAGTTTATACGTACTAGATAAATATCTCCTCTTCAGTTTGATGTTCTAGACTCGACATCGTATCTTCTATACGATAAATTCATTTAACCGTGAAGCAAACAAATTCCAGACTTAATTGCAAAAGTAATAAATATCGCTAGTAATAATAACTTAAAATTTATTTCCGTCAGTTATGTCACGATATTGCAAACATCTTGAGATTATTTCATAAGTAGAGATTAATAAATATCATTATTCACCCAAAAATTCTATTGAATATCATAAATATTATAAACACGAGGGGAGTATTTTATTCTTTCGATTAGAAACAAAAGGTATAAAATCATATAATAAAGAATTAAATAAAAATATTATATTAAAAACACTTGATTTAGAAAAAAATTTTGGTGAAAATTTAGAAAACAATTCTGTTTTTTTCATAGCGCAAGAAACTTCCTTTCCTTTCTCTAAAATTCTCTTTAAGTTTCCCTGTCTCGCAGGAACTTTTACACGATCCGGAAAATAACAAGTAATCAAAAGTGAAACAAGGAATCTCTCTCTCTCTGTTTAGGAAAATATTTTTGCAATAGCCATTATTTAATGCTAATTGAAATCTGAGGAATAAATATAAAAAATTGAGGAATAAATATAAAAAAGACAGCAATTCAAAACCGGATTAGAAAAAGTACGAATAATGCTCTAGTATATAGGTAAAAAAAAAATGGACTTGCCAAAAGTTGGAAAATGCAACACTGAAATATCATAAAATACATTCTTATGTTTAATAAGAAGTGTGATCGCCATTGTCTGAAAATAAAATAAATTACACAAGGCATTGAAGCCCAATTTTTGAAGATTTCCAACTGGAAGCTGGTATATTCCAATGCAGATTCCCATGATATCCCAAACATGCTCTATAGGAAAAAATCAGGAGAGCTGGCAGAGTACTCTAAGATCCGTATATCCCTTAAGGCTTGTATGTAAATTTGCAATGTGTAGACGTGCCTTGTCATGCTGGAAAATGTTATTTGGTGGAATATTCATGAAGGCTCTGACCATTTGGTTTACCAGTCTTTCCCATATAGGCTGGAACAGTGATTGTCCTAAACTTGTCAGTGATAGTTTATGTTTAGCATACCATGGGAGTAATATAATCATATTAATCACCAAGAACTGATACATCATGTACGTACTTGAGACCGGAGAGAAATCTTTCAAGATGTTGTTCGAAGACAGTTTGCTTCAATGCAACTACACATAGTATTCAGTGCTATCTCTAAAACGTGATTGTTTGTCATGGATTCATCATTTCCAAATAAAGTGAAACTTTGATGATTTCATCCTTTTAAATTGGTAAACATTCAAGCACTTCATGGTGTAAACACCTTCGCTTTCCATAAGGTTATTTTTAGCATCCAACTATAAAAAGGGGGAAAAAAATGCAAACATTCACCAAATTAAAATGATGTTTGTATTTCCATTTATTAAGATGAATGTTAAAAACTAAAATAATTATAGTTTCAGATTTCAATTAGTATATGCCTTCTATTATAATATTTAATGTGAATTCTATGTAAATAACATAAATGAACTATTATGAACAATTTATATATTTATTTATTATTCATTAGTTAAATGGAATTCACATTAAATATTATAGCAGAAGACATCTATTTCCATTAAACATTAAACTAAATAATTATTATTCAATTAATTTAGTTTAGACATTAAAACTTTATTGAAAAACAAGATGAATGTTTGTTGGAAAAGCACCATAATAAGTATTATCGATTAGCTGGATGGACCTTTTCCATTTAGAGCGTACCTTCTGATTTTAAGTGCAGATATGAAAGGAGAAAATCAAAATCAATAGAAATCAATAGAACGTGGAATAATTTTACTTATTGCAGACCTAAAACGTATTGAACTTAATTTTTTTTTTACAACTTTAAGGCTGGTTTCCATTCTGACAAGTTCTAGGCACATGTTGCGCGTAATTGCTCTACTGTTTCCAATTTCCTGCAGCATCTGTGTTTTCTAGTTGCAGATACAGTTTTTGCCAGATTTCTGTGTGGAGTGATTTGTTGTTCAAATATGGACAACGTGTGCCACAGTCGCTTGGCACATTTCTGTCCCCGGCACTTGTGCCGCAACATGATGCAGACTGTTTCCATTTCAACAAATTTCGGGAACATATGCCAGCACATAACGCACAACATGTTATGGGATAAATTTATAGTAATGGAAACCAGCCTTACTAATGTTGCAGCAGTTTCTGGTCTTGTGATATGCCGATTTTAATTACTGGCTAGCATAATATTCCACTAATCTTGAAAGCCACTTGGAAGACGATGTGGTCGACATTCAGTTTAGAATCTGATGAGATAAAACAATTCATTCCAAAAGTATCCAGCACAATTAAACTCGGATTTTTATCTGGAAAATGTAACATTTAGTTGGATGTTTTTCTTTTTAATCAGTCTTTTAGCAATGTTTGTCATTATGCAAGACCTTTATCCTCTGGAGTCTTTGACAAAGATAATCGTTCATATAAAACTGTTACTACAAAATAAACAGTGTGGAATCTTATAGAATAGGGCAATTATAATGACTCGCAGAACGGTCACCCTTTTAATATGTAACAGTTCTTATATAATAAATGATAAAAGGGATGGAGTGAAAAATAACAAATGATGATTTACTCGGAGTATCAAAAATAACAATGAAATTTAAAGTTGACTATGAATAAAAGTGTAAAGTAAATGAAAAGTTTATAACTTCTCGCTTTCGTTGTAAAATCTTAAATAGTGAATTTCTAAGGTCAAGTTCCTTGTCCGCTGAGGAATTTGATGCTTTAGACTAAATCTCAAATGGAAGCAGATAGATAAAAAAAAAAAACAAGAGAGTTCAAAGTTCTTTGAATTCCAAAATGAATTGATTCCGCGAAATGTGAAATAAGTGATCCTAAGGGGAGCGCAAAAGTAAACAAAAATTAATACACAAAAATAATTGCTACTGAAAGATAGCGATGCGAATATCTTCTAAGTCCTTCCGAATATAAACAAGCAATAAAATCTGACAAACTATTCGGTCACGTATCAACATAAAAAATAAATAATTTCACTCAGCTGGTTACTCACTGTCATGCGGCTTTATCGGTTAACTAAATGAGTCTACCAGCAACGCAAGCGCTGTTGGAGATTTTGCGAAGATCTTTGACGAAATTTCAAATGTGGTCAATCGATATCCTAATCGTCCATTCCAGCTTACCTCGAATCAATTCGTAGACGTTGTCGGATCTCTGAAATGTCTATCAGTAGCAGACACCTTTTTGCAAAAACTTTCAGTTGGTTTGCCTTCAGTGAGCTATTAGAACTGAATAGCTTCCGTGGGGTACGTTAACCGAAGTCAAGACTTTCTTTCGGTTTTTCTATATCGTTGATCAGAAGTCGATTGCAGTACTTATCGATCTTCTAGTGGAGTCCTATACGACAAAATATATGAAGATTTACTTTCATTAAACTTAAATTCTTATCTAGTGTTGGCCTACGGCGCCGCTGAGAGTCAAATTTCCTCGAAGCGATTCTAATTGGAATGCCCGGTAAAAAGTCTTGCTGAGCATCCGATGTCACTTTGTGCCCTGTCCATGCTTTCTGCAGGTGTTTGGCGTTTACCAAGTAAGGCCGTTGTTATCACAGGAGCTTTACCTTACGGATGCTCCTACAGCAATTTACAGCCTATTATAAAGGTCTCTTTCCGTTCGATTAGTTAATTTCGTTTTTCTACTTCAAAAAGCGTTAGCATCTATGGAATTTGGTTGATCGTGACATGTTCAATGATTTATGATCCTCATGTAATCATTGTCGAAAAAGGAACATTGTCTGTCTTCATGTCAGCTGATCTTTATAATAATTTTCATGTTCTTTTCATCAAAGATTGTAAGCTTAACCATAAATTTGATGGTTATTTCAAAAATAGACACCTGCAAGGGGGTTTAATTTAAAATGTGGCTATTTGATGAATGAGCCAATGGCATTAGGCCATTCTGATCACAAAACTTCATGATTAAGTCATGTAGAGAAGTAAAGTTCTCCCACTGTAAGGTGAAATGGAAGAGTTCACTTTATCGCGCTCAATAGGTAAGGAGGTCATGGAGATAGTATACTTTATACCGTCATGCGCGATATGTGACCTGCTTTTTTCACTCAAGCCTTCTCGCAACCGCTCTTTGCAGCCTATTGTTGAAGTGCCAGGATTTAAGAAAATTAGAGCATTTAAAAAGTTTTTTTCTACCTATCCCTGCCTATTGAGCGCGATAAAGTGAACTCTTCGATTTCCCCTTACAGTGTGAGAACTCTAGACGGTATTTTGCGATTTATCTTAACCGTTATTGTCAATTTATTGTGTTTTTATAGTTGCTGTTAAAAACAAAACATCAGGCTATTGAAGAGGAAATGTTGAAAGAAGGCAAAAGTAACGATAGTCTACTCGTTTCATTACTCTTGTTTTATGCGTGTTTTATAAAATATCAGTCTTTAGGATTAAAATTTGATATCATAAAATGGTAATAAGTCTGTAATGAGAGTCATATAATAATATTTTGAACAGGTCTTATGTTGAAAGTTTTCTTAAAAGCAGTATTTGTTTAAAAACCAGTATTCAAGGTAATGGAAGCAGGCCAAATCTAACCTAAAGATAAGCTAATTTTCCCCCATTTTCGAGATTTGAATTAAGGCTTTGCCGAAAATTCCTATTAAAAAGTAGCCTTTTGTTAAAAGTCTTTCGCTAATACACATTGGATTTTGAAGCAAGTGATCAAGCCTCAGTCCAAAATCTACTATCATGAGAGATCTACTTAAAATCGAAATATAATACTTTCATGGCCAACACTTCCATTCGACATTAAATATATTATTGTGTGCGTGTGTTAAGTGTGTTCTATTATTAACTTTAAATTTCTTCAATTAAGATTTTTTTGCGAATTTGATTGGATTTACCATTTTCTCTTTACTTGGGTTAAAACAGCCAAAAGGGATTTTGAATTGCTACACTGACGCTGGGGGACAATTCTTATTGGAACTATTCACCGCCAAAATTTTCATTCTCTTTAGCATACGACTTACCCTACTAACGAAACGAAATATCATCAATACCGAACTTACGAAGAATTAGCAATGACATCTAGTGGGATAATATCATTCTATATTATTTATCACTGTTCAAACCTTTACCTTTATTTTGTTATTTCGATTATTTATTGTGTTCTCTTAAGCTCTACTTAAATTGTAATCATCCCGCCTTCCGTCCTCCAAACTTCATGACAATAGTACATCGTGGGTACATAAATCATTGAACAAAATTTCATCTATGCATTTGATGGTTACAGGCTAAGGAGGGTTCCCAATCTGTGCACCCCCCACCTGCCACTTGGATAATCAAGTGACTTCATAGAAGTCCATAAAGATATAAGGTAACAGCAATGTTGTTCAGAGTCTGCGACAGCTGAATTGGTTAGAGCAGTAAAAGCGATAATCGTGGCCATTAGATCGAGTCTAGGTCGTGGAATATTTTCTTTTTTTTTGTACATCATAATTATCTTAATATTGAAATATTTTATTTAGATTGTTACCTCTTCTAATTGTTTTCTCAAATCTTTTTGGAGCAAACATACGATTTTTTTAAAACATGAATAGCAGTGAATCCGAGATGAAAGATGAAAAGCACCCCTGGTGCGAGCTTTGCTGCAGTATCAGCGGCCCCTTCTTTCCCTTTCAATAATGAGCGTACGGAGACACCCAAAGTGCCACAAATTCTCATTACTTTTTGTAACTCCATTTGGACAATAAAGGCTTTCACGAGTACGTTATAAGGTTATTATTTTAAAATCTTCAGATGCGTATTCATGAAGGCTACCATATCTCTATTGTACAACAAACAGACTGGAGAAGCCGCGTGAAGAAAAATAACGATAAAAATTTAGTCGCACGTATAATCGATTGTTCTATTCATTTAAGAACTTCCTTCCCGAACTCTTTTCAATGCTAGCATTAAAAAAATAAAAAGAAAAGTTCACCTGAAAAGGTTGTTCTGGTAATGTGAGATATCAAGAATTTTAGAAGTATGTATAATGGGAATAAAATAATCTTGTATGTTACATTATGTAGTGAAGATTTCTGATTCCAGCTCTACATTAATCTGTTTAATAACACGCATATTACATGTTTCAAAACTGCCCAGGACATTTATGTATACTCTGATATCCTTATTACTTAAGAAAAGCTTGCCAGAAAACGTTTACAAAACGCGCGCATCAGCAAGCACTAAAGTGATGAGTAGTCCAGACATAAACATCAGTTTGCGTTAATTACTTTGTTGAAACTGGTCATTATTCTTAAAAAAAAATCTTTCTCGGAAAATGTTCCTCAGTTTCTTAAAGAATGTGCGTTGAAAATAGAGATCTTAGTGCGTAAATTTACTCAACTTATAAACCATAGTATAGTCTTTCTATGGAAACTGTATATCTAGGCACTTATACCAGCATTAAAAAGTCAGTGTCAAGCTACGTCACGAGGGCTTGCTAAACTTCCTTGTCGTTGTGAATCTTCTGCCACCCAAGATCTCTTCAATGGTCCGAACAAATGAAAATGGAACGCTTAGCTGGTCAGATCGCTGCACTTCTTGCACGTCTGTCCTACATTATCTAGATCAGTGCACCAAATCGGCACTTTCCATCACATAACTGGTGATGTGCCTTTCAATTGCAGAAACCTGATCATATTATGCACTTCAACGCTTGACACTTGATTATATGTAGTGTTGGTACAGTTTGATCAGAGTCCGTAGATTACCTATGTGATTATCTATGGATACTGAGTTTGGCTGATATGAGATAATGAGATACCATCTAACAGCTATACGACTATGATCAACCTGCTCCATGTAGAACAATAACGGGAATATTACACCCGTCTGAGAAGTTGTTGCCTTACTTATTGAAGCAGCCTCGTACAAAATTTCATCGAATATGTAAGCACCTTCTGATATTAACGTATCTTCAAACGGAGACTTGATTACGCACCGAAAATATGTAACGATGAACAGGCTCGTTGGATATCGATTAATGGAAAAAAGTCCGATGAATCCATTTTCTGTTGTATCACAGGACGAGTCATTTACCTGAGGAAGAGTTGGTATTTGGATGTATTATGGGAAGAAAAGAAGCCTATAGAAGGGGGTGTGGTACTGTGGGCTGTGGTCTGCTGGGAAATTCTGGGTCCAACCATCTAATAATTTTCTGATGGCAGTGATTTTTTTTCCAATTTGATAATTCTCGATTGCCAAAAATAGTTGGATGAACACGACGAAGGTGTTGCCGAGGTCTTTGAAGATCTGAATCCAATCAATTGTCGGTTTGATATTTGGTTATGATCAGATGTAGCACCATCTAACAGAACACCCCAAGAGATGTTCTATAACCGTTACCTAGTGTCTTTTCATTCCCTAGCAATTTGGTCAATTTGCCACCGAAGAGTGAATGTTTAATTTGGTAAGAAGAATCCAAAAAGTGGATGTTAACGTTTTTTAGGATAATTTCACAAATATGTATGATTTTATTTAGTACAGAACCTTTCTAATCCAAAATTTTATGTATCAACGAATATAACCATTACAAATTTATAATAATGCCATTAACATCAACAATGACACAATTAAATGATTGATGAATAACATCAACAAGATCAACAGTGAATAAAATGTTAAACCTTGAGTTTTAACATTTAAGTTCTTATTTGTCAATCAATTTAAAGTTTCCAATGTCTAATAGCAGATCCAGAAAACACGACAGATTACGAAGAACATTCCAGCATAAAGTTTATTTAACGCAATAATTATCTTATACCGATCACAGGTTTAATTTCAGTGTAAATAATTAATAAATAACTCCACTGTATTGAAATAAAATAAAGAGAGACTTGAAAAGAAGACTCTTTTTTTGAATTTCTTTTGAAAGAAAAGCTTTATTCCACATTCATGTCCTTGGCATAAATTCTAAACTGAAAATACACTTCTGCGTATATTTTTTGACTGGAGAGATCGTAAAATGATAGTGAAATTTAATATCTTATAGTTTCGCATTAAGAGGACTGAAGAACTAAATTTCCTCTAATTTCATGTTGCATTTCTACAATTCTCTAGTTCATTTTCAAATCGTAAAATGGAAGAAATTGAAGGTTAACATGCGAAGTTGTTTTTAAATGCGAAGAACCAAATGGTCGATTTGTGTTTAATTATAATAAATAAACAATTATAGGTTAAGAAATTATCTCCAATCTACGCAAGCAAATTTACTGAGAAAAGCGGTTTTTAAAAAATTGTTTATTTAAAAATATGTTTTTCATTCTTCAAGATTTGAAAACTAGAGTATATATGTATACGTGTTGTTTTTTTTTTTGTCAAAAACAGGAGTTCTCATTAAAAAAGTAAGTATAACTTTTATTAAATAATAATTTATTTTTTATAACGAAACTGTCGTTAAAAGAATAATAAAAACTGAAAACATTCTCCGTATTGTTTATGCTTTGTAAAATTTAGTAAAGTGTTTTTTTCTTTTTTTTTTTTGCTTTGAATATTTTAATAGTTTATTATGCGAACTTCCGGAAGCCCGAACACTCAATGTACAGGAAGAGAAAAACATAACCAGGAAAAAAAAAAGAAACATATGTTCTATGTACTTAATTCACTATTCATGATGTCGTCATTCTTTTTTCTTCCTGCTTAGGCATTACAGGACGATGCCTGAAGTTTATATTGGTTAAGCACTAAACATTTGATTAATTTAACTACTATTAAGTTTCAGAGGATACTACTGAATTGAGCAAGAATAAGAACTCACAAAAACACTTTTAATATTTTGAAATGTTAAAAAAAAGTTAACACCTATTATCAGTACTAGCTACATCATTGGCATGATTCTTTTGTAGATGTAAAACGACAAAAATCTTCAGTTTCGCTCGTATGGGGTAGTTTCTCAAGTTGTTTACGATTAAGCTATAAATAGTTTAATTGAAACTTATACAGTTTTCTCTTCTTATTTTCTATTGTAAGAGAATAGTTCCAGAAACTCGTTCGACTTATAATATGTATCCCCCCCGCCTGCCATTTCATGGTTTTATGAAGTAAATGAGTTCATTTAACAAAAATATTCTCAAGAAAATCTACTAGAAATCTTTGTTTACAAGTCAGCTACATGAAGGCGCTTTTGTTCGCTAATAACGTCCTCACCCCCCCCCCCCCCCCCATACATGGCGTCATAAGCGAGCTCTTTCCATGGCAATAAGGGAGCACTAAGTTCTGGCCACGCCCACTTTCCGTGTTTTTCGAGCTGCTCAGCTGGTTGATCAACCAAGCGGCTACCCCGAGGTAACCTTCCAGTTTCCTGTCTTCACAAGTGTCGGCTTTATTTAAAGGAGGAAGAGAAGTTTGGAATGAAATGATTGTTGGCTCTCAGATCTGAAACACTTCCATTAACAAAATTTATTGACATAGTATACACGTGAATACACGGAACCGATGATTGATTACTTAAAAAAAATGATACATGGAAAAAGTTAATACATATTGCTATTTTTTAATGAGTAAGCTTATGAAATTAGTTTTTTTTTTAATGACTTAATGTTTTGCCTTTTTTTTATTCTTCTTTATTTTACAGATATTCCACTCTCATATGCTGTTAGTAGTTTTTAAAATTTTAAGTCGACTTTCCTTAAGAGTGAATGCAATTATCACAATTTTTATTTTATGGGATTAATATTTACATGAAGATGATGACGGTGTGCTTTGCCCATTTTCTCTAGTGATTGCAATACATGATCAAAGCCAAGTATGATAATTAAAGAGATGAGCACAAAATCACTAACAAAATAATTCTTTATGGTATGAAAATAAATGAAAAAAAAAATTTAAATGATGACTTTTTTTTCTTTTTTTTAATCAGAACCAGATTTTACAGGGAAATGGCAATTTTACAGATGCTGCTTTTCTACAACTACAGCTATACAATAGATAGTTTAAAGTGGTAAGAGATAGTTTGGGTTAAACACCTCTAAATAACTTTTAAAATTATCATGAAAAAAAAAACAAAAAAAAAAACAGAAGTTAAATTAAAAAGAAGAAGCAACTTTCAATTTTTATTCACCATTCTAATCTCACATAAAAACCATCCCATATTTACATTTTTATAACATGTTTAAATGTACCAACCATTTTCTCCCTGCTTACAAACAAAAAAAAATAAAACAATCTTACAAAACAAATTCTTACTAAAAATTTCTTGATATTATTAAAAGGCTTAAAAGTACACAATTTGTTAAAAAAATTTCATAATAATTTACAACATTATATTTAATGAAGTTCATTTGCACAATGATTCACATTGAATCCTGATGGAATGCAGAAATTAATGAAAAACAATCTAAACAAAAAAAATGAAAAATATTAATAAAAAATTCCCTTCGGTTGACCAAAAAATTTTAACTCCCAAAATAAAACTAATATTTTTATTCAGTAAGAATCATGCTGAAATATAAGTATTTAAGTGTAAATCTAAGTAAAAAAAAAACATTCCGTAATCAACACTAAAATAAAGTACAAAACTATCTTTAGTAAAAATTTAATTTTTAAGAAGACTTAAATTGCCAACTGGTTAAAATACCTTTGATCAATAATTGATGAAAACCATCTTTAAACCACTATGTAGAATAAGCCACTCAAGCATTAAAAGACTTAAAAGAAAAAAAAAAAAATTATCCGAACTATCAGAAATTTTAAACAAGTAAATGTTGTTTTTTTTTTAATAAAAGAAATATCATGATTAATACGATTAGATTAAATTTCCTGCTAAAAATGGTTCTGTAAATATTCTTTAAAATGAATGCAAAATTTAATCAATGCTTATGCAAAATTTTTTAACACACAATTCTCTCAAATTATTTGAATGAAAATATTTTTTTTTCCTTGTTTCCCAATAGCAAAAGAAAAAACATTTGTTGAAAAGTTTAATGTAATATTTACACAGTGAAATATAACAAATGGCACAATTTCATAAATCTGATGAGTTTTCTTCTCAGTGAATTATTGTTTGGAACAATTTGATTTTCTTTATTTTTGACATTTTCTGAGTTTAAAAACATTTAATATTTTACTTGTGTGAGGGAAAATGAATTCGCTAGCTGATGGAAATAACAGGATGAAAGAGCACAAAGTGACTCTGTGCTAACTCGTTCAGTGTCTCACAACATCCACAAAGGTTCACCAGTTCAGGTACTACTCGTCGGCTAAATGTATGCATACTTGTCAGTTTTTTGGTTCCGTATTTTCTTCTGTATCTGTTGCTGAAATAACAGGAGTGGAGACTACTGGTGTAGGCTTGGTGCTTGCTTTTTCTTCGTTCTTTTCATCTTTTTCATTCTCATTGATTTCATCCTCTTCTTTGTCGTCTTCTTTATTGTCCCTCTCCTCCTCTTCTTTTTCTTCTTTATCTACATCCATGTGATCTTCTTTGTCATTATCACGTTTTTCTTCTTTTTTAGGTCTTCCTCGTCCACGGCTTTTACCATCATTTCTTGAATCCTTAACAATAAATGAATAAATGTTAAATATTAATATTCCTAACATTTTGAATAAAGCAAAAATCCACTACTGAGGTCTTCTCAAAATGTTTTAGCAGGTATGTATGTTGGTAGAAAACTTAAAATCAGATTCTAACAGATCAATTCTGGATAATACCGTATTTACTCGATTCTAAGGTGCACTTTTTTGCTGATATAAGTACATATTGCACTAAAACATGTTGATTTTGATTTTTCAAAAAAGTTATAAAGTTGATTTTGGTGCGCCTAAGATTCGAGGAATAATTTTTTTTCAAAAATGGTCTCAAAAATCAGCATACGCCTTACATTCGAAGGCGCCTTAGAATCGAGTAAATACAGTATTATACATGGTACTTTTGATAAGTCTGTACAAAAATGAAAAGAAATTTTTTGGGGGACAAATTTTTTTCAATGTTCAACATGTCTCTTTTGAGTGTATAAACAAACCTCAAAGGAGAAAGGAGACCATGTTGGGAGGGGGGGCGGAAAGATGTTTGCACTGATTCATTAAATGACCCTTGAAGATGTATATGATGTCAAAGAAAATGAAAAATTTGTCTAGTTGATACTTAAGATAATGTCTTTTGTTATTAGGCCACATTTCCATAACTTATCCATATTTCAGCAATATTCTGGTTTCCATTTATTTATTGCTAACAAAATTTTATGAAATTCCAAATTATCAAGCATTTATTTTAAGGTTTTTACAATTCAAGAGACTGCAGTAAATGCTCGATTTGAGGCCCGGGCCACTATTTGTAAAAATGGTCTTGATCCCCGGGCCACAAATTGTGACATATAACTTACAAAGGAAGTACATGAGCATGTTAACACTGAAAAATTGAAATATATTACTCATCTAAAGCTATTATTAATGCTTGTAAAAATAAGAAATTGCTAAATTTTGTTTCTTTCAAAATAAACTGAGAAAACGAAAAAATTTGAGCACATATAGCCATTCAAAGACTCCAACTCCATTTTTAAAGCAGTGTAAATGTGTGTTAATGCACTCAACTTTGTTCTTCCACTACTCATTATGCTTGAATGCACACTTCACCTGAACGCAACGCTATTGTTTTCAAGGTATGCTTGCACTAAAAAATAATAAAACAAAACAAAACTTTTGGGATCCACGGAGAAGAATTGACCTGTGGCTTCTCAGTTTTCCTTGGCATACTGAATGCCCTTTAGTTTAAAGATTACATCATGACAATTTCTTTCCCCAGAATCCATCTTGGTTAGTGTTCAAGTGTATCGTATCCTTATAAGTAGCAGGCATTTATGTACTTGTATTATGGAACAAATGATTACAAGAACCAATCAGGGTGCGTTTTTTTAAAATCGGCTGTCTCCGGCCTCAAATCGAGCTTTTATGGTATATGATACTGCATAAAGACCCAGAGTCCTAAATTTGGTAGTTTCTATTAAAAGAAGATTCGTTTTTACTCGCGTGAGTTCTACATAGTCACAGGTTAAAGTATAAGGCTCATTCAATAAATAACCGGAAAAGTACTATAAAAAATCATCTAAAATCATGGTTTGTAACTTTGTGGAGGCATGCTTAAGTTATTCATAGCTGTGGCTGGTAAGCCGACTTCGCACATAGAATGCTAGGAAATAGTACCACAAGATGGCGGCTCCCTTACAGGAGTGCTCCAAGGTGGAGCAGCAAAGTGTCGCAGATGTTTATTGAGTGAAGCCATGATTTTGCTCCATGACAATGCGAGACCTCAGATTGCTGGTGTCAGATTGTCTATCATCGAGAACCTACTGTTTGAGTGCTTAAACCACCCTCCATATTGACTCACTTAGATTTTTTATAGTACTTTTCCGATTATTTATTGAATGGCCCTTGTATTAATACCCAGAAGCTTATTTTGATTTCTAAATATTTTATCTGAAGATGAGAAGTGAATTTCTTGAAAACGTTAATTTGTACCATTTTCTTTTTAAACTATTTCTTCAGTTTACTATTATCATTTGAACCATCTCCTTAAAGTTTTTATTATATGTGTTTTATAACCATCGTCTTCAAATTTTTATTATAAATGTTCATATTACCATCATCACCTCCATGATCTTCACAAGAGTCATCAACATCATCTACCTTAATCTATGCAGAACTACATAACTTTCATCAAATTTCTAAACAACAAGACTTCTGCAAGACTTTCATCCACAAGACTACCTCAACATTGGTGACTTTTATTTTATTTTTATCTATTTTAATTTATCGATTTTTACATTGAAAATAAATGGTAGCACGTAATGTTTTTATAATCAATATATTACTGGATATAGGTATTCCTATATTAGTTTCTTTTTTTGGGATTTTATTATCACTAGGTGAGCTTCCTGAATGAGTCTCAGAAAATGGTCTGTAATATATTTGAGGTCAGTGCATTGCTGAAAATAATATTTAGAACGCGGAGGTCGCAATTTGAAAAGGAAACTGACATAAATGTTTGGGACAACCCTCAGAGATAGATAGATAGATAGATGGATGGATTGTCCACGTTTCCTTTAATTCCTTTCATCTACTATAGGAATATTTATGTACTTATTTTATTATAATCAGTACATTCCCTTAATCCATTGCAGTGTTTCTGAATCTTCTGGAAAGAGGAAAGGAATAACAGCAAAACTTCTAACAGCAATTGCTATATGTAGAGTCAACAATAAATGTCCATATGAAAGTATGGTAATAAATTAGAGTAAGTACTCCAAACATAAGGTAAAAATATTAAATGAAAAAATTTCAATGTTTAAAAATTACAAAATCAATTTACTTTGCTCGGAGGTTTTTTCTCTTTCTTAGGTGTAGGTGGAGGTGGTGGCGGTCCTCCTCTCGTTTGAGATCGTGTACGACGCCTGTCACTTTCTGGATTATCATCTTTGTGTCCCAACTCTTTTAGAAGTTCTTCTCCTATTTAAAATTGAGCCATGAAAACATACAGAAAGTAACATTAGATCTTTGAATTCTAAGAAGAAATGTTGAATGAAGAGTTACTTTATATTAAAGTTTATACCTATAGTTTGGGACAAGTTAACCTTGCTATGAAGGAACAAATGCAGGTAGCAATAAGGTCACGTGTATGCACAACTTACTATTATTTACTCTTCCTATTTTACAAACTTAATACGAGGGGAGTTCAATAAGTAATGCAACACTTTTTCTCGGCCAATTTTTGGTTGAAAAACTGGACATTTCTTGTGGAACATTTTCAAACATTTCTGCTTCGTCTCGTATAGTTTCATTGAAGTCCGATAGGTGACAGCGCTATGGTGAGCTGTTAAAATGGCGTAATTTCCAAACAACGGGCAGTGATTGAGTTTCTTTTGGCGGAAAACCAGGGCATCTCAGATATTCATAGGCACTTGCAGAATGTCTACAGTGATCTGTCAAAAGTGTTTGATTGTGATCCGTCGATCTGCTCGAATGAGAGTGTTCGCATGTTCTGACATTGCAGGAGTCAAAGCTGTGCACGGCCGACCAGCTCGCGGGAGATCAGACAGTTTTGCTTGACCTTGCAGCGATGATGACACACGCTTTGCTCAATGACTCACCGTGCTTTTGTCCACTGCCAGATCACCG
>JAHWFO010057280.1:7619272-7710421 GCA_023313115.1 Rhysida immarginata | reverse complement strand
GAGACGAAGCGGAAATGTTTGAAAATGTTCCACAAGAAATGTCCAGTTTTTCCAACCAAAATTGGCTGAGGAAAAAAATGTGTTGCATTACTTATTGAACTCCCCTCGTACATCATTTGTCTTTTTATTTATTATTAACACATGCACAGACCCCTTTTCGGAACAATATCATGGCCATTTTCCACTCCGTTGCTATTCAAGTTGAATGAGGCAATTAGTTTTAAATGTTTAGGGCAAATTGTTTGAACAGTGTCCAAATAATTCTATACCAAGCAATTGTTCTGTCTTTAGAGTAAGTTTTTCTTAATATCTATACCCTCTTCCTTAATGACTCCTGTGCATTGATACAATGCTCTCGCAACTGTACTTGTTCCTTCATAGCAAGGTTAACCTATCCCAAACTATAGCTATAAAAATTAAATATTTTTATTTTTTAATACCTTCTTGAGCTGTCCTTACAATTGTGCTTACTCTCTTTGCACTTGGCTTATCACTCTAAGAAAAATTAAAACTTATATCAGGTGAATGCAACAAAGAGAAAACTTAGAAAGTATTAAGTGTAATAAAATTAACTTGTAAGAAAAACGTTAATATATTAATCAAGAGAATAAATTGAAAAAAATAAAAATCTAGTTTGTACTAGAGTTTTATTTATTTATTTATTTATTTTTATGAATGCTTTTTTTATTAAATGAATTAAAATACAGTCGAACCTTAATATCTCGCATTTCATGGGAAAAGAAAAAAAATTTAAAATAAAGAGGTTTTGAGATATGGGGAGTATCTTTGAAATCAAGATTTTTAGCTTAATAAAGGTATTGTGAGTACAGAAAATAATACAAGATAAAATGCTACACATATGGAGTTACGCCACGTAAAGTGGCGCCACTCACATCAGAAATGCACAAACTGTGCATGCTCAAATATCTCGTACACAACAGACTTGCAAAAGAGATCAACAAATTTTTTCCTGAATTTTCTTTGTAACTCACGAGAATCATCTAATTTTAACAGAAGTGACGTCAAATTTCTTTGTTTTTTTGTATGAAATTTTCTCAATGCAAAAATCTTAACACTCTACTACATTTAAATGCCTGGCGCACACAGTCAAAATTCGACATAGCGAGGTTTTCCGAGAAAATGTTTGAGATAAAGGAAAATTCCATTGAATTAATAGTGAAAATGCACAGAAATAATTTTTCAAGATATTGAGATTTGACTATATTTAAAAATTTCATTGGAGAGGAAAAATTAAATTAGAACATCTACTATATCGAGGATTACTAAAGTAAATTACTGTTAAATAGTTTTTAATCTATTACATTTTTTTATTTCGTAATTTTATACTATTAAAAAAAAAAAAAAAATTACTACCGATCTCATAGGGATACCATAATTTCTAATAAAGTATTCTGATATTCAATTTCAAACTTACTTATTTCAAAAAAAAGTATTTTCGAAGCATGATATTCAATATATCATACATAGGACATATGCATTTTTCTTACTGAACAACTGCTAGTATGTACCACAATCGTTACTTGTTATACTGTCAGTATGGCAAACAAGTGCATTCCAACTGAAACATACGTTTGTACAGTATATATATAATTTTTGTATATTATTTTGTGTATTTTGATGTTTATGGGAATTTTGATGATGTTTGGAAACATCATCCCGTTTCTATATCGTCAATGCTAAAATATTCCACCTATTTTTTGATCGTCAATGTAAATCAAAACTTAGTACAGTAAAAATAATTTAATTAAGATTTAGTGTAATGGTAATTTAAAATCAAAGCTAAGATGTATTGAAATTCCTTTCCAATTCCAACAATATAACAATTGGACATTGTGGAATTATGCGGTTTAACCGAGCCAGTTAAATTCAATTAAGTGGAATACAACTGTTCGATTTAAAAGGAGGTGAAATCCACATTATTCAATTTACTACATGTTCTCCTGATTTGAGTCTCTCAGCCTGTTCTCGGGTTGATCGGATATCAGTCAAAATATCTAATCACTGATAGCCTACTATACGTTTGTGCACTGGTAGACTAGTTTTGTTTCCGAACAACAAGTGCAAATAAAAAGCTGCCGATCAGTTTAACAGAAACCACTTCTAGGGAGTCAGTATACCCAAGAACATTTTGTTGAAATAACATGAATGACACCCAAAAGTTCATCAATAAATAAAATGACCTATCTTATTCAATACTATCACCTTCAAAGTAATCCTTTTGGAAATCCACACATCAATTTTATGGTTATTGTGTTTAATGCCAACTCTGTCAAATCTCCCTTTTAACATAATTTTCATCTTGGGGAATGGAAAGAAGTCAAACAGCTAAGTTGGGTAAGTATGCTGGATTATGAACAAACATTACCATGCCTTTTTTTTTTTTTTTTTTTTTTTTTTTTTTATCAACAACTCTCTGATACTGAAATCACTGTATGGGCTTGCATTGTCATGATAGAGGATCCTGCGTTTCATTTATGACTTCTGTAAGTTTTCTCCTCACATTCTCTCTTATTCACTTGGGTATACTTTATGACAGAACTGAATTCATATCTGACCAGGACAAGGAGCTGGAATCAAACCTCTTATAGATAAAGTAACATTATAAATGGCTTCGTATTGCCAGGGCAAGCCTTCTCTTTAAAGGGGCCCGAATGAATTGCACCTGCTGCACCCCCCAGATGGCTGGCCCTGCCTGTTGTTGCAGAGATAAATAAATAACAAAATAATTAATATAAAGAATTTAATAAACAGTTAACAAATGTCAAAGATAACTTCAACAGAGCCAATGCACAAAATAAAGCAGTACTGTAATTAACAGAATTACAGAGGTAAATTATTCAACCATGAGCTTGCTGCGGTACATAACCAATGTTCATTCCGACTGGATAATCATTACAGGCCTGAAATAATATTAAAGGTCAGGTTGAAGTCACATTGTAATGGATTGTTAAGAATCTTGTTATTCTTGAAATTTCGATATTCTCTAATAGTTCAATTTTCCTATACACTCATCATCAATCTTCCAATGTGTTTTTGGCAAATTAGGTGTTCAGTGAAGGTAGATTTGCAGTCACCCTGCCATGATGAATAAGAGAGCACTTAAGCCTGTCAACAAATTTTCTCAAGATTAGCAGGATAGTTTATAAACATTTTTCTCAAAAATATTCTGGGCACAGAAGTCTTCCACATTTTTTGTTCATGTGATAGGCAGTACTAAATCCTTTGTTCTTAAAAATATTCGTGATGCTACATGTATTTACATCTGAGCCTAAATAAATGAAGGAGCAAATTTCCTAAGTTCCTCCTTTTCTTTTTTGCTTTTTTTCGATCTTCCTTAGTCTTGCTGTTGATTTTCGTAATTATATTGCCAATAGTTTACTGTGACAATGAATTGCATTCATCAATTGCACAAATAGACTGTCTCTTCCCTTTCTTTATCCAGTATGGGAAATCTCATGGCCCCATTAACTAGATATGTAAGGGTAGCGGTTTTTGGGAGCTGATTATATTTTCTATTTCTAGTTAAAGGTGAGGGTCACGAGAGAAAAGTTCCACAATTCCTTAGACACTTTTCCTGCTGATTATAAGTTGCTGTGGGCGCTTATTCAGCTGATGAAATTATCTTTGAAATGCATCAACTGTTTATTAAATCCTTTTGTATTGCTTTATACAATATAAGCCATTTTGTTATTTATTTATTTGTTTATAACTTATAGATATAATGGTCAATATTAAAAAATATACCAGTACGAATTTGACAGTATTGTATAAGAAATTATTAAATGGAAGCTGGAGATAATGCTCCAAGCATAAGGCAATGATATTGTAAGAAAACAAAAATTAAAGGAAAAATTCCACAACCTGGATTCGAACAGGAACCACGAGTATCACGCTCGTTGCCTCTACCAATTGAGCCATCTTGATAGTTTGGAAAAGAGGAATGCCCGATCTGCGAGCTGGGTGCTTGCCCTATCATTGGGCCTATATCTTGACTACTTTGTAGTCTTCAAGAACACCTGGTGACAGCCTCGTTGTACAATGTTCACGATAGCCCAATTGGTAGAGGCAATGAGTGTGATACTTGTAGTTCCTGGTTTAAATCCAGGTCGTTGAATTTTTCCTTCCATTTTTTCTGATATCAATATTGTATAAGAGTGAACAATTGACTTTTCAGGATTTCTCTGGATTGCAGCTTTGTTTTGGGGCCATACTCATAAGCCTCACAAAAAATCCTAGTCAACTTTGAACATGATGGTGATGTTTCTTGCACACATCCACGTGATAAAATTTTTACTCTTATTCATTTTTAGACAAACTCTGGTTAAATGTGCCAATGTTAGAGAGTCTTGGATGATTGCCTACGATCTTCCAGAATCATATCCTAAACTTTAGTGATTCCTAAAACCTTTAAGCCAGTAATAAATTTATGTCTTATCAAAAGCCTTGTGCCAAATGCACGCTTTAAGATTGTGCGTTTCTGCAGCAATTTTTCCAAAACCAAATATAAACATGCTGCTCTCTCACATCAGCCATCACGAAATAGTAAATTAAGACAAGAATCACAATGGAAAAGTGCTCACAAAAGATAAATATAAATGTACATGCATATTGTTTCACAATGAATGCATGTACCTAGAGATGTTTGGTTACCTGCTCATGTACAGCTTGCAAACTTTAGGAACTTGTGGATTGTATACTCACTTCTTTAAAATTTAGAATCTGAATTACAAACTCAAACTGAATCACATACATACACACTTCTTTAAAATTTAGAATCTGACTCATGAACCTAATTTAAAAAAGTTAAATTTCTGATGAATAATTTTTCTTTAGACCTACAAGTATATAAGAGCTGAAATGCATCCACGTATGTTCATTCACAAGGAATAATTGTCATCAGGTAAACAATCATGTGCAAGTGTTCATGAAAGAAGAATTGGAGTGGAAAGCCATCTAATTAACCCATCTAAAATTAGAATGTTTACACGTGCTTGGAATAAAGCACTTTTCACCATTGTCCAATCAGTGGAAAATTATTCACTAGGCATTGAGGCACATAATCAGTGGTCCAAGATCTTAGGGATCCCAAAATGAAAAAAAAATAATAAAACAATAAAATTTTTTCTTCATAATATCTTTTTTTTTTTAAAATTTTAAATAAAATAGATAACTAAAACGATAAGTAATTAATCCAAAAATCTTCTGTATCTATGTGCCCCAGATGGTCTTAATCTGCCACCATTTCATATCTAGCAGAGAAGCCCATAAGATGTTTTCAAATAATATTTGTGCCCTATTACTCTTTCATATTATTGTTTATGTCTATTGAAGGTCAGGGAAAGGTGAACATTAGCCTTATTTGAAAACCATTCATCCTAAGGAATCACAATCTAGAGATAAATTCAGATACACTCTCTTAAGAATAATGATGGTTAATGTTGTTCTGCTTATATCAATATCATTTTTCCTCAAAAATAAATATGTCTAGTAAATATCTCAAAAGTATACATGTTCACTTTAGTAATTTAACTATTTCCAAATATCTCAAAATTTAATAATCGTATATGTATTTTGGCGACAACATCGTTTTCTTCAGCAAAACACTTTTTTTAAATCTAGTATTTTGTTGAAGAAAATGACATTGTCATTGAAATGTGCATATGATTATTAAATAATTTTGTTGAAATAGTGGTTTCCTTATTTTATTATACAGTTTGCTGTTTTCCACTGTTCCTGACATTATTATGCTCTGGATTTGTTAGTAATTTAATTTAAAAATTTTAAAAAAGCAAGCCAGTTATCTAAAAACTCAATTTATCTTCAGCTTAATTATGTCTGGTTCGAGTCCAGGCCGTGGAATTTTCTTTACTATTTTTCTCTATACTTCATCAATATCGGAAGTAAAGGCATGAAAAAATCCTCCCGAGACCATTTTCCAATTATATCTACTGTAATTTCAGATTAACCATATGCCATTTCTGGTCCACTTAAAGCCACTTCCGAATTGGAAGTCAAAAGCATGTTAAACAATCGTTGTATTTGCAAAGTCGCTTGTTTTAATGCCAATTATTTTTCAAATTTTTTTGTTTTGACTTTGAATATGGGTGGAGCATCAATAAGTAAGTAAACATTATAATAGACACACTTGTCCTCTCTATTCAAGAATATGGCCAAAATGGTGGTCAAAGACTGGGAAAAATGGAGTTAAAAATCCAATGATCGTATACTTTTAAGCTGTAGTTTCGAGATGGCCATGTAACCGATAGGACACGTGTGTCTATTATAGCTTTTACTTATTTTTTTGATCCTCATCCGAATCTGAAATCAAAACCAAAAAAATTTATAAAAAAAACAGGTGAAGGAACGATAGACTTTGCAAATACAGTAACGATGTTTCCAACATTATTATTATAAATTATTTACTAGTACTGCCAATGCTTTTCACAAAGCTCCGAAATATTTTTTATTAAAATATAAATGCAACATTACTTTTTAATGTAACCCTCTACACATTCAATGCATATGGGCCAGCACTTCACGAGGGAAAAAATATGTTGGTTGCAGCAAGAAAAAATGATAATCTCTCAGCAAGGAATAATGGTTTAGGCAGCCATCAGCATCAACGGCTGGACATTTCTATATGTAATGAGTATGACAATGGCACTGTTGAGATCTTACAGCCTGTTGCATTACCATATCTTCAGAGCTTACCAAATGCCACTTTTCAGCAAGAGAGGGCATGGCTACACAAGGCAATCACCACCAGGCAGGCTTTCACAAGGTGTTCAGATACTTGCTTGGCCAGCAAGATCTCCAAATTATCTCTCCAATTAAAAATTTAAGTCATGATTAGCCATTCAGAGAATGTTTTCCCTGCACCTGAAACTAAGAGTAACTGGATTTTAGTGATATCACATGCTCAGTGACCATTCAAGTGCTCATTGAATCAAAATACAGCATATATCATCTACCATGATGATCCTACTACCTACTGATCAGTGTGTATATTTAGTGACTGGGTATATGCAATTTTCCATAATTAAACCATTTCTTCAGAACTATTTCTCTGTCTGCATATCAAGTTCTATCTCAATTTGAGCCTTTCTTCATCCCTCACTGTGAGGCAATATATAAAAATAAATTGGAGTATTATTATTATTTTACGATATTCAAAAGAAATTATTTATTGCTTCTCTTTAAATTATTTCCTTATAACAAGAAAAAGAAGCATCGATGATGAAAATGTACACTAACAAGGGAACCCCACATAGCCTAGCCGCTTTAACAATGGAGTCTTTGTATGGCTATGTATGCTGAAATTTTTTCGTTTTCGGTTTATTTGAAAGAAACACAATTTCGCACTCTTATTTTGCAAGCATCTACAGTAGCTTCAGATGAGTAACATATTTCAATTTGGTGGAAATCTGTGACATACATGTTCGAGGGATTCCCTTGTAAGATTACCAAGAATAAAGAGGATGAAACAACTTTGTTTGCTTGTTCATGATAACTGCAAATTTTAATAATAATAATAATAAAAAAATAAAATAAAATAAAAAATAAAAAAAAAATTAAAAGATCCATTTTATTCCACTATGATAGCAACATCTGTCCTGACTGGTGAGTCCCATATAAATTTTCAAATTTAAAAAGAGCACAAAATTTATAGCTTCAATGAATGGGCTGCAGGACCCGTTTCAATCAAGATTCTTACTGTGAAACTGACAACGTACAACATTTAACATAATAAAAAGATATTTACATCAAATTATGAAAGAGTTTATAAATTGTAACATTTATTAAAATTATGTTATGAATATGAAATTTTATATCAATACACTTTCTAGACTTTTTTTTTTTTTTTTTTAAATGATGGTAGCACGCAACTTCTGACACAAATTGGAAGATTGGTGATTTCAAGCTCAGATAGTCCAATGACCTCATACTAAAGAGGCTCGATCAAATTCGGATCCAAACACTGCAATGCCCTTAGTCATGTTCTGTTCACTAAACCAATCGGATACTAACTGAGCCTTATGACATTATCCTCTTGAAAATGTTCTATCTTAAAAAGATGTTAGAGAAAATGAACAGGTGAATCAGCAACATGGCTCAAATATGCTGTCATGTTCAATGTTTATTCTATGGGGATCAGTGGACCTAAGGTTTATCACAAAAAATTCCCCAATTTTCTGTAAGGTTATCACTGTTCATGAAAGGTCCATTGTTTCATTTCGTTGACAATATACCATGAATCTGTCATCCTTGCGCTTTAATAGAATCAAGATTCAACGGACCATGCAATATTCTTCCAGTCATCAACAGTAAAGATGGTTATTGTTAACAGCCCCACAGGCAGCAAACTTTTCAGTGAACGTGTTCAGAAAGGTCTTTTGGTCTGCTGCCATTGAGTATCTGTTTCTGACCATAGACCAGTGTTGCCAATTTGGCATTTTTTTCATGCACTTATCCTTTGTTGGACATTATTAATAAAAATTAAACAATGCACAAAACAATGAAAACAAGGACAAGCGCTTTAAAAAAAAACGCCAAATTGGCAACACTGCCATAGACCTACTTCTGGTTAGAATCAGTTTTGTTTCCATCTTATGCACTCTTGTACAGTAACTATTCTGTGAGAATGTTGTTTTCTGTGCTGTTTAAAGACATAATGAAAAGAGACCTTGCAGTACAACATTGTAGTTTAAAACCAACTAGTTTCTTTTGTACCCTGATGAAGGTGGGATTAAATGCCAAAACTAGTTGGTTTTAAACTACAATGTTGTACTGCAAGATCTCTTCATTTTGTCTTGTAACTATTCTTTAAGAAAAGTCCATAACACTGATAATTTCAGAGAGGTTGGATCCTGTGCACCTTGCATCAACTATCATGCCTTTTTCAAAGTCGTTCAGATCCTAATGTTTACCTATTCCTCAGGAACTAATTCCACTTCTTTTAGGAGTCGTTCAGATTCCTAGTAGAAAAGAGAAAGAAAAATCCCATGGTCTGGACTCGAACTGGGGACTATGCCTTTTGCTGGCACTGCTCTAACCAATGACTGCAACAGCTAAAGGTGTGGTTCCTGGTTTGAGTCCACATAGCGGAATTTTCCCTTTCCTTTTCTACTTTGTAATTATATATTTGAAGAATATCTTTAGTCTCATTATTATCTTCTCTTTGGACATCCCTCAACTGCTAATGTTCTGAACAACTAAATTCAAATCATGCTTCTCAATTACATGATCATGTCACAGGACTAATCCATTTCTGGGATGCTTATACCTAATGAACTGATCATTCAGTATAGCATTTTCCGAAGAGAAAAATTTCAAAAATATTTTAAAATTTATTACAAGACAAAATCCTATGTCTTGAATGAATCATTAATTATCGAGCCACATCATAGTCTGCCCATCCCTTGTTTATCTATGCTACAAATGAGATATCATAAACAACAATAATAATTACATATGATGAATAATTTATATAGCAAATAGGAAATAGCTTTCCAAAGTAAAACTATAATTGAATCATTTCTGTGGAGCCAAAAGACAGCTCTGATAATTATGCTTTGGTTATAACGGAATGGTCTATAAATTACATAATGCCAGAGTGAGCGAGGGGTTTGGGTAGCATTGCAGAAGGGTAGGGGGCCAGCTCTGGCATTACACACTGCATCTTTTGAGAATTTGAGACCAAATTTGTGGGATGGTTAAACATATCAAACAGATAACCAAGACCTCACTAGAATTATTTTATGGTTTACAAAATTATAGAATTGACTCACAAAGTCTACATAATTTTTATAAAAAGTTTCATAAAATTTTACAACTATTATTAAAATTTGTTATCCAGATATATTCACTCTTTATGGTAATTTGACAAATGTTAAAAACTAACAAAAACAAACACAAGGTAGGGGTTTCTTTCTCCTGGAAAATTTTAGATACTGTACTGTGAAACTTGTTAAAAATGAAAATAGGAAAATGATTCCCTAAATACCACATGATTGCGGAAGATTTGCTGGATGTGTATCAAGACTTGGGATGAAAAGTGTTTCTCAAAAATCCACTTATCACCAGAGTTCTTCCTTCCAAACCTTTGAGCTGTATATGACATTTCTGAAATGGAGGAGACCTACTGGAAAATGGAACGAAAAGCTTCTTCGAGAGACTTCCGAAGTCTCCCTCGAAAAACGTGAGAAAAAAATGACCAGTGCTGCGATTTTTTTTCATTTTTTCCTATTTAAGTGCCCATCAAACAAATACCTGTATCCTTAATGAACATTTTATCAGTTAAAATAAATAACATATCTTTGCTGTGTTATCGTCGGTTCTTAATAAAACCTTATTTCTCTCAAAAGTGGAGTTTCATTGAATTTCATAGGATTTTTTCTGGCTTCAGCACCCTCAAAAAAAAAAAAAAAAAAAAAACCAAAATTTCTTAAAAAAACAAAAATAACCCCCCCCCCCTCCCCCTGTAGTAGTGTTTATTGATGGCTTGGATTCTATTCCCTTAATAATGTGCAGTTCATATCTTTAATTGTAGTTCATTACTGGCCAATTCAGGTCCCTTCAAATCATTTGTTACGTTCTGTTCTTTTCAAACCAATGCTCTGAAAACATTTGCGTTTTGGTATTTTTCCATAAGTCATTAGAAAAAATTTTTCAACTCACTTGTTCATATGTAAAAAAAACCATTTTTTTCTCTTGTCACATATCAATTTTAATCATAAAATATGTTCTTTCATCAACACTTGCTCAAAAGTTTAATATGCCTCTGTAATTTAATTATGGATGAAGGAGGGAGGTCTAGATGTGCATTGCAAAAACGAGGGGAGGGGGGATGAGTTCATGGAGGAGAGAGAAACTGACAGATGGATGAACAATGTGGCTCTAAAAAGCATTTTATGATTTTAAAATATAAAGGTTAATGAAGTCCAAACTGAGAAAATTCCAAATAATATATTCTAGTCCTTTTTTTAAAAAAATTATAAATTGATGAACTTTATAAACAATGAAGGGGAAATGATATGCAAAATTAAAAAAAATGCTATTAAAATCCACACACAAGTCATTATATGCATCTTTGAAACCAGTTTTGAAAATTTTTATATAGGCTCACCAGTAAGATAAATTAATATTTCAACTTCAGCTAAATGAACTAAAACTAATTTATCAATTATTATTTATTGTTAATTAATTTTAAGGATTTCTAAGCAAACAAATATGTATTTCAAGCCTTGTTCACAATTGAAATTTGAACTAGAGAATAAATACATATGTTTGAACACATTTTTGAATCTTTTTTTTTATTATTGTTATACATTACATAAATAATTAATATCTATGAAAATCTACAGTGCACGAACGATATAAAACAATCTCATTCAAAATGAATAAATATTCATGAAAAAAAAGTATGGAAAGTATATTTAAAACAATTATTGAGGTAGATTCAATTAATTATTTATATCTGAATCTTAATTTAAATCCATATATGAATAGACACCTGCAATCAAATTAGAATACTTATCAAAAATAACAATTTCATTCAGTTTTCAGTACGGAATACCATAATTACAAATCTGCTTAATGAAATTGTTTTTCAAAGGATTGACTGATAGAAGTGCTGTGACAATTATGTAATATTATTTCATTAGATCTAGAACAATTCTGCCAAACTACAAGAGAATGTTAATTTAAAAAAATTTAGCACTGAGTGAAAAGTCAATCAACAATGGCCTAACACTGGAATAATAATTATAACAAATGTATTAAGACATTTCACTACAAGAGACAGGTCTGAAATTTGGAAAACTAAGTTATCTTGGATGATTTCTTTAAATTCTGATGTTACCTGACCTATTTATTCTAATAAATAAATAAATAAATGAAATTAAATCGTCACGTTAAAAATTTAACTTTTGGTGCAACACAAGAGGTGTACGAGTAGTGTTCTCTCCAGAGTTTTGTCAGATGAGTGGAAAAGATAAAACAGTTTGGATGACAAAAATTAATAACAAATAAAACATTGTGCAGTGTTGTGCAGTTTTTCGTGTATTCAGCCAGGCAGTCACCAGAACCAACTGGGTGGCCCATCCTTTATTGTAGTATGCATAGTTCCTGACGATGAGGTTTACTCGAAACGCGTAGAACAGTAATAAAACTGCTACCAAAAAAATTCGCTATTTCAGGAATCCATTTAAATTCATTAAGTTTAAAAGGCAAATTTTACCTTTCAAAAGGGCCTGAGGAGAACCCAGGAGTATACCTTTTTAAAGTCATGGTAACCAGGGTTCGTGCTAGGACAAAAAATCTAGGAGTCAATTTGACTCCCAAGCCTGAAAACTGCGAGTCAAATTTTAAATTCTTTCTAATTTCTATATTTTTACATGCAACCACAATCTCTGTAGTTGCTGCTATAGTTAATTGGAAATTTAAACAAGAATGCAGGTGACAAAATGAAGTGTTAAAATGTGGTGAGAAGGATATAGGCCGATGATATTCAAAATTAAACAAGTCAATTTTGACTCACTGGTCAAAAAATCACGAGTCAATTTTTAGCAAAAATGCCCATTTGACGTGTAAATTGCGAGTTAAGCGCGAACCCTGGTAACTATTTTTTTTCTCAGAGTTAAGGGATGATATAACAAAACATATGTCTCAAGGAAGCTGTGCATTCATAGTATGTTTCCACAACACTAGATGGCTCTGTGATTTCCTGTTGTTGCACAGAGAGCAATGTTAAATCACCCCTTAGTCACTCATCTGGAATGTTCTGGAATGTTATTAAATGCCCGTACATTTCGTCCATTCCTTATCCTTTCATCTGTATAGTTCACATTTTCCACCCATGCTCCAATTCTCACAAAAAAAAAAAAAAAGTTGCCCTACCCCCGTATAAGATTATATCTGCCTTTATAGCCCTTTGCATAAATTACATGTACCTGCCACTATTTTTCTTTTTGATCTACTCATTACATGAGTAATACTATGATCTACTCATTACAGGAGTAATACTATGGTTTTGTCTTTTATACCGGGTGATCCAAAAGTGTGTTACATTTTTTCATGAAACTAATAATTGTTTTGCCATGACGAACTCTTGTCGTTTACATTGTTTTGCACGTGCCTCGTGATTCTTATGAAAGCACTGGATTGCTGGAAAGCAAACGCTGAAAATGTCGTTAACAATGAAAGGAATGTAACACTTTTGGATCACCCGGTACAGTAATCTTATAAAACAACATAAAAATTCCTAGTATTAATTTTAAAATTCTAAAATTTTCCCAATTACTGTAAAATATGTCAAAAAACATTGGCAGATGAAATGCATTGGGAATTGGAATAAAATAATATATATTACTGATATTAAAATTCGTGAAAATAATGAAAATTCTTGTCCACATGGATTAGATTTTACATCTTGAATGTATGTTTGACCATCATATGGTCAACTTTCGTTATTCTTGGTAATTAAAACCTATATTAAATAAGTAAAATCTAATTCATATGACTAGAGGACTAATATCCATAGCTTGTTCTTGGTTATAACAGGTATAACATTTTTGAGAATTTTATTATAAAACATGTATGCCAAAAATCACACAACCTTCCAAAATCTCCTGTAGTGTACAATGTCTTACATAAATACTGACAATATATTCTCTTTGGAGGATCTGGAGCAAAAGAGAATACATTGGTGGCCAAAAGTTTGGACCAACCAGCAAAATCAAGAAAAAAATACTAAAAATATTTTACACCTACAACTCTAAGTAAATATGAAACAATATTCAGGGAAGAAACAAATTTATTTCTGAGTCGTTGCTTTTTTATTACCTTAAATCAAAATAAGACTGGCCAAAAGTTTGGACCAACATCACAAACATGCAAATAATTTGCATATTACAAGTCATCATCTTGTTTGGGGAGCACAAAAACCATATGTATTGTACAATGTTAACTGAAGGCCAACGAGAGCGAATTAGAAATTTTAACAAGCAATTTACAAACTTCAAAACGTTGTTGAAATCTCCCGTGTGACCTACAAATCTTTATCAGAATTGTTAAAAATGTTAATTGGAAAATAGGACAACATTGTGCACTGACGCGAAGAGACAAATCAAGAATTAAGAGACATGTTAGACATGATATTACATCTAGACATGTAGTCAACACCACACAAGTCAAACTTAATCTGCAACTTGCTGCCTCAAGAAGAACAATTCACAGCCTATGAAATTATACCCAAAAAGTTGCCACTAACACAGACACACATGCAGGAGAGACTGGAGTTTGCTAAGACACATCTCTGTGAAAACACAGACTTCCAATTGGTTGTGTTTTCTGATGAAAAACGAATCAGTTTGGATGGTCCTGATAATATAACTTCTTATGAAGAGCATCGTGATAAAGAAACACTTGTTCTACTGCGAATTAAGCAGCAAATGGGTGGTAGTGGAGTGACGATTCTGGGTGCCACTGGAAGCAACGGAAAGTTGAAGATTCACATTATAGATGGGCATTGCACAACAGCTCAATATAAAGATGATCTTCACAATGTGTTTATCCCTTTGTGCAAAGTGTAGTTTAAGCAGAAACCATGGATTTAGCAGCAGGACAGTCCTGCAATCTACACTGCACGGGTTGTGAAAGCCTCTTATGCGAGCAACAACATTTCCACTTTTGCTTGGACTGCTCAAAATCGAGATCTCAATATTACTGAGAATGTGTGGCATCTCACGGAACAAAAAATTTACCAAAACACTCAGTACAAATCTCGAGAACAACTAATAGCAGCCATTCAGAAAGCTGTTAAGCCAAATGTTATTAAAAGCTTATTTAATTCTATTTCAAGTCGTTTGTCAAATATTGTAGAGTCAAAATAATCTCAAATATCAAAATAATTCATTAGTTAATGATGTAATACTTTTTTTCCCTTTACGTTATACAAATGTGGTCCAAACTTTTGGCCAGTCTTATTTTGATTTTAAGTAATAATAACCCAACAACACAAAAATAAATTTGTTTCTTCCCTGAATATTGTTTCATATTTACTTAGAGTTGTAGGTGTAAAACAGTTTTCGTATAAATTCAGTTTTTTCTTGACATTGCTGGTTGGTCCAAACTTTTGGCCAGCAGTGTATTTGTTCATTTTAGCATTTATATTTTTTTTACATTCACATTTGAATTAAGAACAATAAGCTATAAAATGCATAATCAAAAAATGTTTATATTCACCCAAAATGTAAATTAAGATATACCGTAAGTAATGGAATTTTAAACATATATATTTAAACTTTCCATTATTATGTATTTATCTAAAAAAAAAAAAATATGAAAAAATAGGCAATATTTTTTATTCCATAACCATGATACTCTGTTCAACGAAAGTTTTGACTGGGGATGTCCAATTAAATTTCAGATTTCAATTGTTAGACATTGTTGCAAAGTAAAAATTAGCAATGTTTAACAACTGAAATTGGAACTGTAATTGAACATGTCAAATACTTCTTTTGTTGGACAGACTACAAGTACAATGTTTAAATGTAATATAATTGTACAATCTTTGAACTCTACAAGAAAATTACATGAAATATTCTTTCAAATCATTTTTGTTTCCCAACTATGGAAATAATTTTTGTGAATTGGATACAATACTGACAGAGTTGCATAACAAAAAAGGGCAGTGTAAATATGTAAGCACTTTAAATAGAGAAGATATTCCAAAGTAATCCCAGTCACTAATTAGTATATAAGCAAAAATAATTGTTTGAAATAATAGAGGTTAATTTTCAATATATACCTGTCGTTTTTCTTAGTTCATGAACAAGTCTACGATCACATATACAGTAGAACCTCAATAAATTGAATCTCAAGGGAAGAGCAAAATGTTTTGATTTAGAGTTCTTCGATTTATCGAGGTTAGGTAAAATAAAATGCAATTTATCGAGGTTTGATCTACTGAGGTTACATAAAATAAAATTCAAACAATATAGGTTTTTGTGGAGATTTGACTAACCATATGGAAATACAACAACGCATATTATTTTAATTAAAATAGAAATTGTTTGGCCATTTGGAATCGAATACACTTGTAAAGCCAATTAGATCGTCTTATGAATGAAAACCAATCAGAACTAGTTATTAGGGAGGAATTTGATAATCGAGGCTCTGCTTTAACTTTATTTTAATTGAAAGGTTAGCGCATTAATATCATTGTGGCATATTTAAATTTTTTTAATTTGAACACTAAATGCATGAAAAAATAAAAATTCCATACGCAATTACCAATAGCAGGAAATCAACGGGCATGATCTTTGCTTCATTGTAAAAATTAATACATTCAATCATCAATGTATTAATTTGCACTATGAGGCAAGGCCATGCTGATGCCCCATTATTGGAAATTGCATTTGAAAGTTTTGTTTTTCCACACATATATGATTTGAATTAAAAAATTTTAAGTTTTGTCACGATATATATTAATGCACTAATCTGTCAATTTAAATAAAGTTGTATGTAAACGCAGAGTTGTTCTTTAAATATCATTTAAATTGACTCTTTTTCCTGTATTTTCAAAAGTCCTTATCTCTAAAGTAAAGCACTTAAATGATTTATATTCAACAAGCTTTTACCTAATCTTTTCTTTAAAATTAAATTGATATTATGAATATATAATCGTTTTTATTGGGGTTTGTGTTTTAAAACTGAATAAAAAGTAAATTAATTACCAAACCTTGAGTTAAATCAAATTTTTTTATATGCAACAAATAAAAAATTAATTTACTTTTTCATTATTCGATTTTGCTCTTTTAGGAAGAGGCTCATCCATAAGTTTATTCAGTTGATCCTGTTGATGTCTTGTTTTCAAGTCTTCATCAATCCCTCCACCTTGATTGGACACATATGATTCTCCTTCCTAATAGGAAAAAAAAATAATAATAGTAAATTAAACAAAATCATTTACTTTTATTTCCAATTTCTCCACACTTTTCTTTTTTTAATGCAATTTACTTTGAAAAGCAAGTAGCTTTTATGCAAATTGATATCTCATGTGAAATAAGATGTTAAGAAAAGTTCATTAAGTAAGACCTGAAAAAAAAATTTAAATAAAATGGCACCTGTTTTGTTTTCAACATAGTGGTACATTTTGAAAGCTTGGGAGTGTTGGCTGAACTGGATGAGCCTTCTCCCAAATCACTTGGTTTTTGAGTATTCCACATTTCTTGAAGATAACGCTCCCCTTCCTGGAGCAACATGCAGAAACAGGTCAGATATTAAACATGCCATTATTTTTTTACAGAATTATCTTTTAGTTTAGAAATCTAGTAGCATGCATATTTTTAAAAAAAGAAAACCAGCACCATAAATGTTTACAATAAAATTACAATTATAAAAAACCTTATAGCAGTTACGAGAGAAGAGTTCGAATTAAACATGCTTTGAGAGTGCATCATAGAAGGGATGGAAATATATTAGATACATGTACAGAAAAACTTAAATAGAATTATTGAAAATTTCCAATTTTAATGTGAATCTGTTTTTTGACAGAGCAATTTATCTAATTCGGTTTTAAATATAAAGGTCACAACTCATTTGTATTTGTAATCCCTTTTTTCTAGGCAGAATTTCTATGTAATCACCTGAAAATTTTTGACTAATTAGAAAATATGATGAAACATCTTAAGAATTTTACAACTTCCAAAAATTCTTTTGCAACCCCCCAAGGAGTCATGACCTTGGCATTGTGTGTGATGAATCTGAAATATTCACTTGAATTATCCAAATTTTTAATAATTCAAAAATAACTGAATAAACTACATAAAAATTTATTCATAGAATTATAAAGTTTTACGTGCAACAGGTTGGTGGATAAAAGTTTTCCTTACTTTAAATTATTAGCAGGAATTAAAATTCTTACATTTGTTAATTACAATAACAACAAAAGTTATATGTAAAGGAGATGAATAAAAATTCTTAATCTTTAAACTGTGCTGGAAAAAACAGAAAAATGCATTTAAAATTGCACCTGTTTTGTTTTCATCATAGTTGTAAATTTTGAAAGTTTAGGAGTATTGGTTGAGCTTGAAGACTCTTCTCCTAACTCACTTGGTTTCTGAACATTCCATACATCTTGAAGATAACGCTCCCCCTCCTGGAGCAACATGCAGAAACAGGACAGAAGTAAAACATGCAATTTATCAATATCATGCTTATTAAAAAAGTAAATTTAAATCTTCATTCTTAAAATAGTTACAAATCACCATGAAAAATGAAGAAATTTTATAAAGATGATGAAAATATGTGAAAAAATTAAAAAAAAAGTTACAAGAGTGAAGAAAAGCATGCCTTAGAAAATTAATAGGAAGGGTTAATTTGGTTTGTGCAGCTGTGATTATAAAATTTAAAATGCTAATTTATTAACCCCCTGTCAGGTGCAATGTATCAAGTAACATTAACAGGCAATTATAGCTGTAGGCACAGTTCATGGTAAGGGGGTTTATTTTATTTTTAATAATTTTTTTTTAATCCGTGAATTGTGTGCTCAAATCCTACTGAGGGCATGGATTTGTGTTTGTCTCTTTACTAACAAGCTTGGAAGACCAAGCAAAAACCTCAGTAGGGCAATTCACTGTTCAATGGTTATTTAACATCCTCGACACTGAAAAGATGAATAGAAAAGAAAGAAAGAAATATCTTAACAGTACAGATCAAAATTACAAGGGTGCATATTGTGCTTGACAGGCTCATATAATGCATTATTAGCTGTGCCTATGAGCCCAGATGCACCTGATGGAGGGTTTTTATGAATGCTTTTAAAATTTTTCAGGGAAATTGAATTTTCTCTTTGAAATTAGGAATAGCGATGCTTTCTCCAAGCATCCTCGTCACCATCAATACCACCATTATAAGGTATGCTGAGTTTTTGTATTTGAAAAAAGTTCCAAATGAAGGTAAGGAGATAATTAGAGACTTTGAATCCATGTTTAAATCATCTTTCACACGAGCTTATCTTCCTTGTAGAGGATTGAGCTTCTTTCTCTTTGTAGATGAAGAAGTAGATACAGACCCTCCTCTATCAATACATCGCTGCCAGCACTTTTTCCTGTGTTCATATACACGAAGTCTGCAACCACAAGGATGTTCAGACACCTCATCGAAGTTGCTTGGGCCACCTCAATTGTCCCAAAACAATGTCCTTTCAGACTCCTTTTGATCTGAGAGGACAAAAAGAAGTAGGGGGAACCTGTAGGGTGGTTGTGGTAGTGTTGCCATGTTGTGTTTGGCCCGTGGCGCTCTCATAATTAGCAACGTGTGATGGGCGCATTGTTGTGATAGAGCATCCGGACACAGTGGACTCTAATGTTCTAATCTTCAAATGTTCAAGCACTTCTGCATAAAATCTACCGTTCACTGTTTGTCCAGCAGGCACAAACTTTGTGGATCAAACTGTTTTGCAACAAAGAAAACAATGAAAGGCGCCTGTTTTGGTCAAGGAGAGACGCTTGTGTGCCACTCAGCACTTTGTTTTTTGATCTCCGGATCATACTTGAAATCCAACACTTTCATCACAATTATTAAAAATTAATATAGTGTTGGGAATATACGACAATAACCCATTTTGAAAACCAGTAATAATGCATTAAAAATTTAAATATTGTAAATATACAATAAAAGATATGGGTTATGATGTACATATTATTTAATAGATATAGACTGCATAATTTAATGTGTCCATTATATTAGATCGTTTAAATCATTCGCTTTCTTAAACTCTCTTAAGTTTATGCTCAGATAGTTTGTATACTCCAAATTAAATTTATCGATTTATTTCAAATACAAAATTCGATTTAGGACAGGTATACTGGGATATTCAAAAGTGTGAAACGTTTTAGAAATTTACCACACTCTGCGACAGATAGAGGCAATTCTTATGCTGATAAAAGAATAACCTACAAGTTTTTTTTTAAGGTCATTATATAACAAAATGCAAAGTATCTCAATGAAAATATGTCCACGTAAGAAAGATGATGTGCATTTCTAAAATGTTTCATGGACTTATGAATAATCCTGTATATCAACTTGTTTTGTACTCCTCTGCAACAAGTGCTAACAGTTGTGTGCTAATTAATATCTGTAAAACATGGTTAAACATAAACCTTGCATTACTTTGTTATAATCAATGCTATTTAAGAAAATTAGTTTTGGCATTTTAAGTGGGCTAATGTTATTATAAAGAATTAAAATTAACTGATAAGCTTGTTTGTGTGCAACTGCTGCTATGCTAACAATTATATGGGAGCGCAGAAAGCAAGGAAAAAAAACAAGCTCTTATTCCACTCTAAAAACTGGAAAAAGTTTACAAATTGCACCTGTTTTGTTTGTATCATAGTAGTAAACTTTGAAAGTTTGGGAGTATTGGTTGAGCTTGAAGACTCTTCTGCCACCTCATTTGATTTCTGAACATTCCAAACTTCTTGAAGATAGCGCTCCCCTTCCTGGAGCAATAACATGCAGAAAAGGAATAACTATTCTCAAAGGAATTGGTGTAAGATTGTTCATTTATAAATGCATTAAAAAAGCAAAAATAATGATTCTACTTTCAAAAAAAAAACAAAAAAGCATTGTGTTTAAATTCCTTTTTTGTGTCCAGGGCCGGATTCCATTTTTTGCACCCATCGGCTCTGATTTAGCCGCCCCCAAATTTTGGAACCCAGGGTTTGGGCCCCTTTGGCCTTTGCCTAAATCCAGCCCTGTTTACACCTCTTAGAAATTAAATGGAGATTAAAAACACAAGACAAAATTTTCTTTTAATCCTTAAGTAGAGACAGATTGAAAATTTTAATCAGAGTGACATGAAGAAAATTGCCACATGAAAATTAGAACTATTGTTATATTAGTGTTTTCTAATTAAGTCAGTAAAATTAGCAGGGGTTGCACTCAAATGGATCTAGGACAACAAGGAAGTGTCCCAACTAACAAGCAACACAATGGATAACAAGGAAGTGTACCAACAAGTGAAAAGGTGCTAGTTACTGATAAGCATTCAACAGTTAAGTTATAACTACCATGTACATTTGAATTCATGCTGCAGCAGTTTTTTTTTTTCTTTTTTCTTAATACTGTGGAAAACTGAAAACAGCTTAGATTCGAAGGCAAACGCAGAAAGCATGATGAATTACACCCGTATTCAGAATGAGCACTCAAGACCATTGTTAAATACAAATTCCATAACATTGAATTTGTACTCAACAGTGGTTTGAGCAATAGCAAGAGCACTCTTTCTGAATACTGGCCTTAATGAGTTCAGTCATATGCATTGTTTGATATCACCAGAGTTGACAAAATATAATATAGATAATAAATTATTCATCAAATTAAAATTAATAACAGTAACAAAAAAGCACCATAATGTTAAACAACACAGCTTCATTCCAATTGAGCTGCGGAACATCAAGTAGAATAAGAAAATGATTATTTTTTTAAGTTTCTGTCAACGTAGATGACATAACGAGGCATATGATATATTCTTCTGTAACATACGGGGTTTTGCTTAGAATCGAAGGCAAATTGTTTTCGAAGGAATAGGGAAATTCTAAACAACACCTATTTGGATTATCAGATTAACTGAAATCTTAGGAAAGTTAGTTTCCTGGAACCTATTATAACTTGATATGTTGCGCAAGTACACGCACCTCACAAAGTGATGGCAGTTGGTGAGTAATAGGTGCCTGAGTGGGTTAGCCATTGGAGGTGCCACATTCTGCCGGAACCACATGTGGTGGTACTGCACTAAAGGACTAGAACTCCTTAACTCGTACTCTTAACAGTGTATGCTACTGTACGAGCATCAGTGAGAGTTGAAACAACGAATTCAGCATGCTTGTATAGACGTAACACCCATCATGATGTTAAATGTGACGAGTTCTGTGATATACCTTGCACAGTTATGCAATGCAGCAGAAGGACACCTCATTGAGCACTTCATTCATTGACAAAACTCAATGTAGCTTTTGTTGTAGTGGGTTTATTTATAATCTTTTTTTTCTTTTTTTGTTAAAATCAGCATTTTGAGCTCTACAACTGTACAATTAGAAATATTTCTCTACCTGTAATAGTTACAAAGTTACAAATTGCAAGGTGCAAAATTTGGTCAAATTTGACACCACCATTGTTTAATTCCTACCTAACTGCCTGCAACAGATTGTTGGATCTCCACTATACTCTATCCAACGAAAGTTGGAGTGGGCGTGTCCAGTTAAACTTCCTATTTCAATTGTTAGACATTCTTGCCAAAGTAGAATCAACAATGTCTAACAACTGAAATAGGAAGTTTAACTGGACACGCCCACTCCAACTTTCGTTGGATAGAGTATAGTTTGGGTGCATTTTGACCGAATACATTGTCGTGATGGAGCATCCAGATCGTTACCATAGCGAAATGCAAAGATACCGAATGAAAATTTGCCACAATGTTGAATAGGATGTCCTAAGTAAGATGACATGCATTTCTAAAATGTTTCATGGACTTATGAATAATCCTATATATCTGAACTTATTTTGTGCTCCTTTGTAACAAGTTCTAATGGTTGTGTGCTAATTAATATCTGTAATACAATGTTTTAAATATAAGCATTGTATTACTTGGTTATAATTAATGCTATTTAAGAAAATTAGTTTTGGTATATAGTATGCTAATATTATTATAAAGAATTAAAATTAACTGATAAGCTTGTTTGTGTGCAACTGCTGCTGTGCAACAATATGGGAGCGCAGAAAGCAAGGGATAAAACAAGCCTTATTCCATTCTAAAACCTGGAAAAATTTACAAATTGCACCTGTTTTGTTTGTTTCATAGTAGTAAACTTTGAAAGTTTAGGAGTTTTGGTTGAGCTTGAAGACTCTTCTGCCATCTCATTTGAATTCTGAACGTTCCAAACTTCTTGAAGATAGCGCTCCCCTTCCTGGAGCAATAACATGCAGAAAAGGAATAACTGTTCTCAAAGGAATTGATGTAAGGTTGTTCATTTAAAAAAATGCATTAAAAAGCAAAAATAATGATTCTACTTTCAGGAAAAAATTGTGTTTAAATTCCTTTTTTGTATCCACGGCCAGATTTCCATTTTTTGCACCCATCAGCTCTGAATTTAGCCACCCCCAAATTTTGGAGCCTAGGGTCTGGGCTCCTTTGGCCTTTGCCTAAATCCAGCCCTGTCTGCACCTCTTAGAAATTAAATGGAGATTAAAAACATTAAGACAATTTTCTTTTAATCCTTAACTAGAGACAGATTGAAATTTTTTATCAGAGGATTGCATGAAGAAAATGCCACATAAAAATTAAAAGTATTGTGAGATTGTTTTTTTCTAATTAAGTCAGTAAAATCAGCAGGGGATGCATCAAACGGATATGGGGATAACAAGGATCTTGTGTGGCTTAGAATCGAAGGCAAATTGTTTTCGAAGGAATAGGGAACTTCTGAACAATGCCTATTTGGATTATCAGATTAACTGAAGTCGTAGGAAAGTTAAAATTTTCTGGAATGTGTTATAACTTGATTCGTTGTGCAAGTACTGGACACGCACCTCACAGAGTGATGACTTGTGGTGCCCGAGTGGTTAGCCATTGAACATGTTCAATCTTTCTCTTTTCTATTTGCATATGTACAGAAACTTGCATTACTTTGTAGCCTTTTATCACTGTATTATGTATTAAAATGCAAAAATAGAGGAATTACAATTTGGTTTTGAATTTGTGCTTAGTATATTTTTTCCCCCTCACTCATTCAGATTAACTAGAATTTTGTGACTCCACTGAATGTGAAAATTACCAGATTTCAAAAATAATGTACATTAGATTTGCCAATGCAATAGTGATAAAGGTGTTGAGTTTATACATAAATATAATACTGTGGATCAAGTTAGAACAGGTGAATGCTGGCTAATTTTCTAGAGGAAAATGACATACTTTCTATTACAACGAAAGTAATGGTTTGGAATACCAGGGTTGTATATTTTAATTCTTACAGATACCTTAAAACCTAGACTGTATAGTGGTGGATGCAGAAATGGTAACTTTTATCATGCTGGTCAGCACAGGCATGATGCAATAATACAGGTCCTGTGAACCTGTGCTGACCAGTTTAGCTAGACCCTTGAATACAAACATGTATGAAAAGATGAAAAAAGCTTCTTGTATATTATTTCACAAGATAAACTTTTGGAATGAAAAATCTGCCCTAGCTAAACATGTTTTTGATTCTAGACATGCCAACGAGAAAACAAACTTCAAACTATTACAGGATGTTAAGATGAAAACTTGTTGGAAATTTTTGAAACCTTGGAGAGCAGGAAGAAGAATTAAAAACACTTTTGAAATGTGGCCCACTTAGAGAATCAAAATTGTTTGACCTAATCTCAAAAACAACAGATGCCACATGATTGGATAAAGCAGTTATTCCACTCTTATTTGTACAGTTGAACTCCTTTATAATGAATATTTAAATGTCCACAAATTTGTTTGTTATAACAGTATTTCTTTATAAACGTCTAGTGGATATAGTGAGTTTAAACAAAGAAAAAACACTTGATTGTGTGCTTTTCAATGTTTTTGAATAACAAAAAACAATACACCCCTTTTTCTTCTTCCCAGCTTCTATTTCCTTTATGATCTTAATTTTGGTGTCGAGATCTAAACATTTGTTTTTGCCATTTTCTTCTTCTCTTTGTAAAAGATAAGTACATGTGCACGTGGAATTCTTCCAGTTTTCTGCTTCTATTCTGTGTTCCGCAACTTTTGGTCCTATTGAGTGAACTAATCCGATGTCAAATTGAAACACGAAAAGAAATGTTTATTTTTCAAAATTGGCTAAATTTAAACAATGTATAATATTCCATAAAATGAGTCTTTATATACATATGGTGAAAATGTCTTGGGTACCACCTGTATTAGAGAACCACCTGCCATTTGGACTATTTTTTCTAGGAATCAAAATTTCCATCTACACTTTACTAGAGGACCACTTTTTACATGGAACAATAGGTGGTCGCTTTAGACAGTTTTTACTGTAGTTTCATTATAACCAAAGAAATTTGCACAGTTTCAATAAATCTGCAGTTGATTGTTCTCAATTAATTTCAATATAACTGCTTTTTCATTATAACAGACTTCATTATATACGAGTTCGACTGTATATATCAAACTTTCTTTATATCAATGTTTCCAGTTTTTGTCTGTACTCTTACCGAATGATATGAAAACCACACATTAAGGTGTTGATCCTTTTCAATACTTGTGGACAACAGGTATTTTTCTTTGAGTTTTATTTCGACAATTATAAATGTGACTAAGTTCTTGAATTTTCTGTGAATTCAGTGATCAGACATTAAAATAATCTGACATTTGTTTTCATCTTCCTATTTTATATTCCTTCATGTAAATGAAAACTCATAATAAGAATTCTGCTAAAACAGATCAAAAAAATCCACTGAATTCAAATAGCACTGATGAAATTAAATCTGCTAAATTCAGATTTAAGGTTTAGTGTAAAATCTGTTAAGTTGGCAACAAGTGTCCCGTAACCACTAAAATTTTGTGTGAATGTTCTTCGAGTGCTGAGAGATGGCATTACTTTGTTAGCACATCCTAATCCATAACTTTAAGCATATCATGGCATTACTATTTAATTTTGAGATCATGTAACCATTTGAAGCGAGTGCTCTCAAATCTAGTGCAGTATAAGAGATTTTCTTTTTGGTACAGTGATTTTTTCACACATGAAATACTCATAAGAATATTAAAAACAACATGAAATAATAAAAAAAAACTACATTCATTTTTTTTCTCTCTATATAAGATGTCCCAAAATTAACTCTATTTTAATGCCATAAGTCGTATTTCACATCGATTTCTCAAGTAAAATCATTAACAGTATTCTTCCTGAAAAATCTTATCAGGTGGGTAGAAGAAATAACAGGTGAACAAAAGTTAAGAACAAAACATTATGCAATGTTACAAAATTTTTTGTTCATTACAGTAACCCTTTTGTTGCATAAAGCAGATATATCCACACAAAATTTCATTACATTTCCCGGAAATCAGATTCATCCCACAGGCTTTAAAAAACTTCTGTTATCCTGTGAAAAGGGGATAATTTCTTCAAATCAAATCTCAGTGAAGTTTATAAACAGTCATAGGGATATTCTGCAAGTCTACTATCAACGAACTTAAATAGTTAGCTACTGAATTCTACATTTCAGTCTGTCTGCACTTTTTTTTAATGTGCAGGACATTTGATATATGAAATGAAGGAGTCTTTCATCGCTAATTACAAACATAACATCCACATTTCTGTAGGACCAATAGTTCCCGAGATATTGGCCAAAATTAAATTTTCAAAGTATGCTATCTATCGAAAATGGCGAGTCACAGCAAAATGAAACAGACACTGTTTAGTATATATAAAATCAATAAATTTTTGTATTGACAAGTAGTCAATATTCAAACAGATACTATCAAAAGATCAATTATCGATAATCGATACTCAACATCTCTATATAGTGTTTACGAACTCTGTGTACAAATTTTTAGGGGTTGTAGAGGACCTTATTTTGAATATATTTTGCAGAAAACTGGGAGTTGCAAATGAATCCTTGATACAGAAACAAAAATTTCAAAGCCAGAAATTTATGATTTACGAAAAATTACTATAAGCCAAAGTGAGTCAGATAATGGTAATTTATGTTCATGAATGTTAATGTTTAGGCAGAGATTCTCGATGACCATGTTATTGGAGCATACCTGCTTCCAGAACATTTAAGCTGTGACGTGTATGAAATCTTCTTACAAGTTTTTGCCAGAGTTACTTCAGGGTTTTCCCTTGGCTGTCCGAAGAATCATGTGCTTCCAACACGATGGAGCACCAGCCCACTTCAGTACACTTGTATGACATCCTTAGACAATACGTTACATGATCGATAGATTAGTCAAGGAGAACCAGTAGCTTGGCCATATTGATTGCCGGACATAAACCCTTTAGATTTCTTCTTCTGGGCACATCATATATTCCTGTGGATTCGGAAGAGGAGTTGGAGTGAGATTTATGGTTGCGAGTGACCATATAACAGAAACTGCAATGTAAATTCAATGACAAGATGCTATGAGGCATGTATTGTTGCTCATGGTGAACAGTTTGAACACCTTTTGTAATTTTACAAACATGTGACCATCAGTATCAAGTTTTCTAATTTCTCTCTTTTCTGGAAATGCATTAACAAGGCAGTATTATAAGGAAGTCTTAGACAGCCATTGAGGGGATGATGTTTGACATTTTTTTATGTATCAAGGATTCATTTGCAACCCCCAGTTTATTCAAAATAAGGTCCTCTACCACCCCTAAAAGTTTGTAAACGCCACGTATGTGACAGCCTATACTAATACAACTTATAATAAGTATAAATTTGAAAAAAAAATTCAAAAATTGGACCAATCATACCTGAAACAAAACATTTTTTGTTCATTTTGGTAATGATAACATGCTCATTCTTATCTGTATTTTTTTTCTTTTTTCTTTTCTTTTTCTCTCTTTAAATATAGAGTGAAACTTCCCTACCTAAGCAACCACCTAATATCCACATAATTTAATGCTGCAAGGATTCAAGTGCCAATAGGTGCTGTTATAAGCAGACTTCATTAATCCGACCAGAGACCTCTAATTCCATGTCACATATCACAGTAAACATAAGGTCCATAATCCGACCAAATGCCTGTTGTTAAATAACAAATGAAATCTTCCATTGGTTCTTCAGATTTAGAAGAACTTCTACATATTACACAGAATGTGTCTACCAATTTTTTTTTAAGTTTATTTTATCCAGCTAACCAGAGTTTACACAAATTTTAGAATAAAAATTTATCCACTTAAGCAGATTATGCACTTATCCGGACTTAATATGCATTGAAATCAACTACAGAAAAATGGACCTTTGAAAAACAAATTTTATCCACTTATCAAGTGTCCACTTAGCGAGGTTCAACTGTAAGTACGTTGCATAACAATACATGTTTATGTAATTACATTGGTAAGATAACAAAAATTTTAGATTAAGTGTTTGCGATAGAAGTCTCCTTATCAAGTTTTTTTTACATTGATCGCGCGCATCGGCTCGGTTGTCCTGGAGCCTCGGATTCTCAGGGCTCGGTTGACTGGAGTCTCGGATACACATAGCTCGGTTAGCCGCGATTTCCCCTTAACAGACTACCTCTCTGATGCGACCAGTTTACAAATTCCCCTTGAGTGGTCACTTTAGGGAAGTTTCACTGTACATTTCTTTTTGACAAATATTGTATTAATTGTATAGTCAAGACCTCAACCAATCTGAGAAAATTTATAAAATAATCAAAGGAATTACATTTCAAAAGAAATAAGGTGAAGATGTTTGCCAGTGTCTCAGGATCCTCTAACAATTCATTTTAACAATTGTATCGCTTAATCATTCATCTGTGGATGCTAATGATGTAATATATACAGCTTATGTTGAATGATTTTTCTACCATGGTGGGAAGTGGAGTAAAAACTTTAATTGATGAAATAGAGAAATCACTTTTCTTCTATTGATTAATTTTAAAGCATAAGGACAAATTTATATTCTTTAAAATAGAGATCTGATAACAAGAACACTCAACAACATTCGTATCGAATACAGAAATTTAAATGATCAAGCAAAATTAAAAATTGCAGTGAATTGATACAAACTAACCAACCGGCCTTTAAACAAAAGATTTTTAAACAAGCCAAATTTAATATTCTACACGAGATGCTCATAATGGGACCTCGCTCCTTTTTGTACTTCATATATTTACAAAGATAAAATACAATAAAAAACAAAACTGAAATCACATTAACAAATGATTAAAAAGGAAAAAACTATAAGAAAAATAATATTCCTGAGAAACTTCATTTAGGCTGCTTAAGTAACGGAGTCATTAAAAACTTTTTGAAGTTTGTTTGCAAGTATGGCTTGTAAAATTGTTACTCTTCTAAAACTTTTAAATTAGCAAAGGTCATGCCATTTATTTGTTGCCATGATAAGAATCGTATTGTTCCTAAACGAAAAAGTTTCAAGGAGTCAAACGAAACTATGGAGAAAGAAAAGAAAAATAATTTTAAAAAGTTTGAACGCGCGTACAGTAAACGCTATTATTGCGCTCGCCAATCATTTGGCGCGAATTATTTGAATTGGTTCAGCGCAAAAACTAGTCGGCCAATGGGAATTATCTGCGACTTGAGACGTAACGTTGAGCGGCGCTTTTGTTACAAATTCTACGACAGTAAATCTCTCATAAGTGACAGCATTTTTCAACATGCGCGCTCATACCAATCATAACAAAACAGGATGAAGAAATGACGAAAATTCCTGGAAAAATTCATGACTAAGCTGGAAATTCTCAGAAAAGCGTGAAATTTTTCCGATTCTATTTGACCGCCAAATTTGAAGCCTACTCACGCTAGAGGGAGTGAGGGACTGAAGCTGGCTGGCAATAAATGGTTCATTATTGACTAGCCCTAGCGCCATGTTGGCTGGCGTAGGGATGATCACCCAATGAACAATTAACGATAGAGACCACTAAGCAACGCTCGACCTGACCAAACAGAGAATACAGCGTCAATTCAATTTGGTGAAAAAATTCCTAGGTGTTTGATAATTATTGCCAGCTCTTAGGGCGTTCACGCGCAACGCGATATGGCTCTAGATTTTGAAAGAAAAACCAAAAGCGCGGGCACGTTGATCGCAGCATGATCGGGCTCCGCATCCTATTTTGAAAACAAAAATTTTCAACATTTTCATCTTCTTACCTTCGCCGTGACCTGCATGGTATTATCCCTTTTCAACTCTGGTTTTTTCTCTGACATTTTGCCGAAAAGAGTAGCTCGAGAAAGGGAAATAAAATTGTCAAAATTATAGAAATTTTCAAGATTCGTAATCAGGCTACACAGCGAACCTAGAGAGAGAGGTAGGATGGCGTGGGTCACGTGACTGCTTTCCCCCTCTACCAGAGCGACCTCTGCGAAAACACGGCCAACGCGCCATTTACGAATTTCCAACACTCAGCTCACTAGCTCATCTCGATCAACGCCTCAGCGACATCAAGAAACTTTACCTTCCTGCCCTAAACATCACACAAGCAGTCGTTTCTCAAACGAAATGTTAAAATCGCATCCCTTTTAGCTGAAGCTTAACTCTTTCATCTTTGAATTTTCGAAAGCAGAGTGAAAAACAACAACAACAAAAAAAAACAAAAAACTAATCCCTAAAACAATGAAAGAAACTAAATCATTCTCTAGGGATCCCGATGCAATTTTAAACTGAGCGATCTTTACTTTTAATTTTTCCTAAATGCCGTTAAAATTTTTAAAGCTTAAAAAAATCAAAACTGGTAATTTTTTTAATGTAAACATATGTACAAAGTATCCACCTGGATGATGGCCAGAATTTGGGAACAGATAAAAAACTTTCGGTACACTAATTAAAATGTTTTTGAGTAATACATGATTTTTGTTAAACTTTTCCTTGCAATTTTTAAAAAGTACACTTTTTATTTGACTCTTGCAACCGATTTAACCCTTGGCATAGCAAAAAATCGGATTCTACAGCCAAAATTTTTGTAGGAGGCACAGATTCAAAATTTACATTTTTATAGGAGGCCCATCTCATGATTAAAATTTTTCTATGGTTTAATTTCTACTGTTCGTATCTGCCAGAGCATTTTTAATAAGATTGCTCTAATAACAAACAATTCAATCAGCAATTTAAAAATAAAGTTTTACTAAGTTAGCCAGAACATATGATCTTAAATTAGCTTATAAAAGTCAAAATTCCCTCAAAATATTTTTGTTCTATTGGGTGGCACTAAAGATGTAATTCCAGATGAACAAAAATCGGGAGTTTATAAAATTCCATGTTCAATTTATTATGGGTCTCCTTTTAATGGGGAAAATCGTAAAATAAATAAAAACAAAAAAATTAATAATAAATAAAGTCACCAATCTTGAAAAACGATGAAGAAACTTGTGAGATGGAAGAAAACTCAAAGGATGTAGTTTATTGAAGATGTTGTTGATAGCAGAAACAAACCCAGTCTATTGAGGATGTAGATGAAGTCTTGTGAAGATAATGTTGATAGTGGAAAACGATAATCTTGAAGGAAGTGTTGGTTTTGAAATACAGATGAAATTTTGAAGAGGGTGATCCAAATATTTGGGAAAAAAACGTTTCCGAGAATATTTCTCATCATCAGTAGGATAAAATATTTTTGAATGGTGAAAACAGTTGAAATAAGAATTTAACAATTGATATAAAGATGATGAAGCTAAGTTGGTACTTCAAAACCAACACTTCCTTCAAGATTATCGTTTTCCACTCTCAACATTTATCTTCACAAGACTTCATCTACATCCTCAATAGACTGGGTTTATTTCTGTTATCAACAACATCTTCAATAAACTACATCCTTTGAGTTTTCTTCCATCTCATAAGTTTCTTCATCGTTTTTCAATATTGGTGACTTTATTTATTATTTACTTTTTTGTTTTTATTAATTTTACGATTTTCCCCATTAAAAGGAGACTGACCACATTTAAATTTAAAATTAATCATTTAAACTCCTTAGATCAATAATATCCACACTTAAAAGCTTTGAAAAAAGTTTTATAGAGCACATTTCTTGTATAAAGCATTATAAATTAGATATTTTTAGCTTCGTAGACCATATCTTAAAACAGGGCCATAATTCTGATATAAATTTGGTTGAATATCTCCATGCAACTAAGGTCCGAAAATTGTATTTTCTTGAATCGATGGAAATTTGCAATGAAAAACTTAATACTGGAAAGTTACTTAACACTGACCTGGGCCCTATGCCTGCCAATGATTGGCTACAATTTGCTAAACATGCCTTTTCTTAAATAGTATTCCCTTATTAGAAAATTGTTAGTGTGTTTATTCTTTTAAAATAACTTGATTGGTTATTATCTCTGCTATCTGTAATCTTTCAATGTTTATTTCCCTGACTGGCTACGTCTAGTTTATCTTATTGGTTATTATATGTTTTTCTGTTTATCATATTTTGTATTTCCTAGATTGGCTCTTTATTATTTGTAAAACAACCTGAGTGGTTATTATTGGCTGTATAGGGGGTGTCTCACCTTAAGAACCAATAGCCAACTTCTAAAATACAAATCTGACAGAGTATTTTCAATGGAAGAATTATTATACTTTTATGGGAGGGGTTTTAATGTGTCATTTTCGAAATCAACTGTGAAATATGCAATGGAAATCCCTATAAACTTTCTCATTGGCTTCTTTCCTTAAAGAACGTTTGCTCATTTAAAAAAAAAAGTTTTGAAAAGAACTGCCTTTTCTCTGATTCAATCAAATTCCGTACAATTTTCTTGTCTCTTCCAAATTATATAAGCAGCGGATTTTCCTTCTGTAGTTGACTCATGTTCAAATAAAAACTTTCCTATCCATTTTATAATCCATTGTGTTCAGGAACAATTTCTATTTTTACCTTTTTTTTTTTTTTTTTTTTTGTTTTTTTTAAATCCAAACAATCGCACTTACACTGCCTCTACCTCCTAAGCGGTTGGTGAATTGAAAACACACCAAGAATAATACATTTCTCAAATTTTGTGTACAGTCTGAAAATATCATTAAATATAGGGATTTCCAATGCACATTTCCATAATCTGTTCTTTTTGGAAATGGAATACACATAAAAACCCTCACATGAAAGTGCAATAATTCTTCCATTGAAAGTACTCTGTCAGATTTTTATTTTAGAAGTTGGGCTATTGGTTCACTGTAGGTCCTAATTTATACGCTGATGAAGAGGACATGTCTTCGAAATGTACATCCGTGGCTCCAGATTAAAAAATCTCATTTGTGGAATTGTGATTTCTGTGCTTATTTTGTTTGTTACTACCGTTTGTCCAGTTTTGGGCATTATACCATTAGTGCTATCAAGGTTGCTCTGAATTGCGGGCCTGTCTCCACTTATAGCTTGACAAATATTCTCAATTTAATTATTAAATCTTAAAATGTTTTCAGAATAGTTAACTTAAATAATAATCACACAATAAAAGCAAATTTCAATCTCTGGAACAAAGTATTAAAATTACACAGCCAACGATGAAAAAACTTTTTGAATGAACTTATTCTTGTATTTTTTTTTAGTGTGCTGAATCCGAATCTGCTTTTTCCCTATCATATCACGTTTCCAACTTATGCACATAGAGGCTGCATTGTTAAAGTGTCCATATTTTTAGGCCATAAAGAAAGTTATCAGGCCCCAAACTTTGAATAAATTTAAACTTAAAACGTTTCATTGAAAAACAAGAAATCTGTTGATGGTAGGAAAAAACTGAGGTCATATACGGATTCAGCACAATAAAAAGCATAAGAATCAACTTTCAACGTTAAATAAGTTTTTAAAAAGTTTTTTTTTTGTTGGCCTCTGTTAACAAAAGAGCCCCCCCGTATGCGGACAATTTCAATCAACAATTTTTAAAATAAAAAAAAAAAATCAAACGGCAGGAAAAATAAAATAAAAATAATATAAGTTATCATTAAATAATGCCACATATGCACATTCCCGCTTTCTCCACTTGGCCCAATTTGTAAAAATAGCCCAAAATTGGATGATTTGGATTTTTAAAATTTCAAATATCATAATTGTTTATCGCCTGTAAAAACCTTTGGATTTGCTTATACAACATGATTGCAGTGTTGAGCATAGAATAGTTGGGTTAATATGGGGCTTTGACAATATTTATGAAGTTTTCTCTGGGTTTTTTGAGCAAGCTCTTCTTCTTTGCTCTGATTTTGCCTATGTTGGGTTTTGGCGGGAAACTCACGAGGATGACTCTCTGCTAATTAGAGACAGAACTAGCGCTTTTTCTCTTAACCTCTCTTTAGAGGCAAAGAATCATCCTCGCGAGTTTCCCTAACAGGCAGAATCAGAGCAAAGAACTCTAAGCACTTAATTGGCTCTAACCTCTCTGCTAAGTTTAATTAGAGACAAAGAACTATCGCTTAATTGGTCCGTGTTCTTTTATATAAACAATCTTTGGCATGGACCATCGAGGAAATGGCGAATAGTGTCGAGCCAGAATCCAGTCCTCCTGGATGCACCGACGGGCTCTTTTTATTCCATCATCCCTGGTTTGGACCATAGTATAAGAAGAAAACCAGCGCTTTATTTCTTATACTGTGGTTTGAACTAAGATTCTATCTCTATGGAAGGGCAGATGTGATTAGCCGTTTACTCGCTCATCCTTTATTCCGCCTCTTTATATTCGACCCTTTTTTCTGTGTTTAAACTCCTGTTCAGACAAAATCGTTTTAGCTGACGTTCACTCTGGAGTCAATGGCAGACAGAGCTCCACAATTGGTACATCGGATCCTCACACCTGTTCCATTTGTCCAATTTTAATACATTTTCACTTGTACAGCGCGAGAATGTTTCACAAAGTTTGCTGTAGAAGAAATGCTGTCCCGATAGCTGATAATTATGCACTTTTCTAAAATCTGTTAAATTATATTCCTAATCCATGACATTTTCTGTTACTGTGTTCACGGATGCCAAACATCTAGCCTTATATAATTTCAATGTCATATTTTTGCATATGCTCCAGTATATTTTCGCAGTTTTCCACGTCTTCTTTGGAGAAGTAATCTTAATAATGTACCTTGTAAAATTAGCCATATGCCTAACTGTATCAAAGTTATTATTAAAACCGAAAATTCTACCGTATACTTACAACATTAAAAATAGTTTAGACCTTTTTAACAAATTATCTAAAATAAAAATCCACAAAGGTATTATTTTCATCAGAGGCGGCGCTAGCTTCTTCGGCGCCCCCATGCAAACCTATGCAAACTTCTAAAATATGCGCCCTTTCAACCTTGGTTGGCGCCCCATTCTACAATGCGCCCCCATGCGACGCTTACTTTGCTCACTGGGTCACGCCGCCCCTGATTCTCATGTCCCTTTGAATCTTACTAGCGTCCTCACCTCTGAAACCCTGAGACGTAGTTAAAGCTTTTATATCGAGCATTGGCACATTTTTCAGAAGGCAAAAGAAAATGTTATTAATTTCATGTAAATTAAATTATAAAACTATATACATTTACTGAATTTACTACTAAACAGGGTGATTTCGTTGGACATTTTATCATCAGGTGTCAGCTTCCGATTGCTTTATGTGTATGCTCCATGTAATTGAGCAGAGACACAACCATTCTTTAATGACTGATGTTTACTGGTGTTCATCACTACCTATTGTGATCTCGGATGGCTAATTGGAACTCTATTAAATATCTAAGGATGTTAACGCTGCAGAAACTAAATTAAAATAAGCCATAGCGCACTTTTATTAAAAAGGGGGGAAAAAATCTTAAAATTAAACAACAATTCCAACCATTTCATATTTTCTTTATCTATGATTTAAAAAAAATCAAGAACAGATAATCGACAATCTAGATTTTTTTAGCGTTAAAGTCTTGGTATTTACATCTTATTAAATTTAAATTTTAAATTCTTTTGACTGTGTAATCTAGGTGGATATGACTTTTTACTTTAACTTAATTTCAGAAATATTTTAAATTTTATTCGAAAAAAGAAAATAAAAACTTCAATTGTCGTTGGCGCATTGAAATTATGTCTATCAGACAGGCGTAAAGCAATTCAAAAGCATGTTATATAACAGTAATTTGAAAGAGAGAGCGTATGCTTTTGAAAATTATCTGTATTCAGAAAAACGCGTGACATAATCTAGATAAAATTTCATAGAAAGTCTAAAAAAAAAAAAATTTATTGTGAATAAGGAAAGTTTCACGTTAACGGTACACTATTATTTAACTTGGTATCTTCTAATGATTTATTTATTTATTTATTTATTTATTTATTTATTTATTTATTTTTATTAAATATTTCAAATACTGCATGATCCAATACATTAGATAATTTTCATTCATTGAATTTATATATAAAAAAACAGTAATTTCTAAGTTGGAAAAAAAAAGCAAGCTGAAATTTGAATTTTCTATTTTTTTCCAGTTATAACTTTTTCCCTCCAAAAAGCTCTATCTATACAATTTCTATCGTTGGTATCATCTTACTGCACATTTTTAACATGTTCCCAAAAAATTAATGAAAATGTTTTGTATTTATAACTGCTTAGCATTTAGGAAATCAACCTTTAAATGCCAGATGACCCAGTTATTTTATCAATTTATCAGCTAAATAAACATACAAAGTATTTTTTACCATATTAATTGTCGCCTATTAATTTCTGAATGTCTTCGATGAAAGCTCACTGCTCAACGGAAAAAACTTGAAGATGATACAATTTGAATTTCTGAATAAAAGAAAGAAAATTAAATTCGATTATTAATCTAAAAACCAAACAAACTATTTTCATTAATAATTTCATTAGTAAGCTATTTTAAATGTTTAATCAGAAAATTATACATATATACTTTTAAATATTTATATGCGGTTTCACTGTACTCTACACAATTTCAGTTATGAAGAGACACAGTGGTACCCTTGCCAATAGATAATTAATTGATGATTAGTATATTTATTTTTTGCTCTGCTTGCAATTATTCAACAAACGGTGGAAGCTTTCTCATCGTGCACCAGAAAAATTTTTTGAATTAAAGGTTTAAAGAAAACAAAAATGTTTGCATGATGTTCAAAATAATGCAATTTCATATTAGCTCATTTTACATTTTCACATCCGCTTACTTAAGAAAGAAATGAAAAAATCTTAAGATATTTACAGTAAATTAACCAGAAAGAAATTAAATGAAGGAGTTGTGCTCGGCTATCGAGGAGATGAATTTATACAATTTCAAGTCACTCCGAATTTATATATGGGATATACATAAACCCCCGACACATTTCAAACATTAAAAATTACATGTTATTTTTATTATTTTTTTATTCAACTCAACTCAAATTTTTCATATTTTGGTGTAGCTGTACACGGTAGATGGCAATACTGCAGCTCACTGTTGCTAAACAAACGCAGAGATTTTTCGGTCAGGATACCAGAAACATACTCAGAAACAGCTTCCTTGGATGAGAGAAAAAGTTTCTCGAGACTGGTAATATACTTGACAAACGAAGATCGGAGCGTCCAAGCACAAAGATGAAACTGAAGAAAATACGCTATCCTACAATAATGGTTTGGGTTGGTTAGTTTATTAGAATTTTTGGCGTCGACTACTAAGGTCATTTTGCGCCTTTTACACAAGTTATATCTGTACACAGCCCGGGACAAAAACATCCATGCCTACAGCGGGATTCAAACCCACGACCAGGTGGACTCGAGAACTAGAAAGCCTACGCCCTAGCCCTCTCGGCCACCTGGCCGGCCTACAATAATGGAACGAACAGTATAGAGATATAGGAAAAGTGATATTTTATAATAATTTAATAGAGAGGTTAAGCACCACGTAAACGCGAACGTGACGCGAACGCGTGTGACGTTTCCAATCTGAAATGACGTAGCTTTTTCATTGTTTTCAATTGTTAACAATGAAAAAGCGACATTATTTCAGATTGGAAACGTCACACGCGTTCGCGTTTACGTGGTGCTTAACCTCTCTATTATCTTTTGGACCTCCACGTCTGAAATTACGTCAGCCACCCTTCTGGACATACTTTATACAAAGTTCCGATAAACAGCTTTCGCTCCAACTCGCCCGTAAATATTCGATTGGGGGTAAGGTCACGGCTCTGTGCGGGCCACACAAGGCAATTGACATTCATGATATGCCACTGCCTGACTGAAGCCGAAATACATGGAACGGTGCATTATCGTCCTGAAAATAACAACACTAGTTACAAAAGCAATCCCACAACGTAGGAAGCACCCGATTGTCCAAAATGTCCTTGTAAACTACAGAGTTCAAAATGCCTTCAACCACATACAAGTTTTACAAGTCTTGCTATCTAAAACATCCCTCACCATGACTCCACCACCATCAAATTTCACGATTGGAACGATGCACTCAGGTAAAAGGCGTTCCCCTTGGCATTCGCCATCGCAAACATACCCATCCGGCTTGAACACTGGTGTAGCGTGATTCGTCCCTCCACTCCATTCAGTTTTGGGGGCTCTGGAATACCAATAGCTTTTTAATTTAAACTATTTTTATTTTTTTGACCGCAGAAGGGGGCCTTTTGATTGAAAGCGGCCCTGGGCTACAGTCCATAAAGACCATGCCTAAATCCGGCCCTGACTCCACTCCACAAAATGTTTTCCATTCCTCCACAGTCCAATATCGGCGTTTCAAATAACCCTTGAAATGCTTCGCAGAAATTTGTTACAATAAATGATGGAAGAAAGATATCGCGAAGAGAAGCTGAAGGTCAAAATCGTTCAATTTTAATTGCCTCAACCCTCTGTATTATCGCCGACAAAAATTTTATACTAAAAAAGAATTTACCTTGTTTAATGAAATCTGCTGAGTGAGTTCTTGTAGAAATGTTATCTCTTACTTTAACAAATTATCTATCAAATTATTTGAAGAGACATGCATACAACGGCTCATACGGTGTAAGTTATATCCACCATGGTACAATCAGTTAATCTTCTTTCTCCTCTGTTTCTGCTCCTCCCCCTTTGCTTGGTTTGGAACAACCACGACAATCTGTGATTGGTTAATTTTCAAAAAAGAAAAAAAATTTATTCATTTTCTAAATGTTTTCTCTAAATATTTGAACACTGAACATCAAATATTTTTAAATGGAAAAATAAAGAAGCCATATTCTTTACTTTAAAAAAAAATTAAGCTAATAATTGGATATCAGCAAGAATGGACGAAAAATGTTATCCCATGCGAGAAAATAATAATAAGAATAATAACGGATTGTAATTAATTATTTTTATTTTTTGATACCCATTTTTTTTATTTAATTAATTAAATACCCAATTTTGCTATGTCTAATTGCCTTAACCCATTTGGTATTTTATTCTACTATTGGTAACGAATGGGTTTGTAAACGGAGGCACAATTTACCTTCTGGCCATAATGGAAAATTCAAATATTTCACTCCTTTTGAAGCAGCTAAGTATACCAACTTCTTATTTAATATTTTCTTCCATTATTATCGTTTAATATTTTACTTAATTATGCTTTACATCCGTCTGCGCTTTCACAGAATTATCTCGCAAGAGAATTGGAAACGAAACTTGTTTCCGTTTTTACACAAACAAAGGTATTCTTGGAATCAGTAGAAAGTACAAATTTAATTATTGGAATATTATTAAGATCATATATGAAAGTTTTAAATATATAAAAAGCTAGTGCAAGCAAGTGATTTTTTTTTCAGGCTAAACTGAGTATTACTCGCATTTACTTTTTGAGTTTATCACTCTATCTATATTAATAAAAGCCAAGCTGTCTGTCTGGTGTGTATATTCGCAATAATCTCTACAACTGCGAAACCAATGGGCGTCAAACTTTTCACGATGCTTTAACATAGTCCAGGAAAGGTTTTTCACTACTTTTCCATGGATTTCCGCGGGTTGCACGGTTTTTTTACCACCCATATTACCACCCAAGACTCGCCCTTGGGTCTTGTGAGATGGTACGGAACCTTTCAGTCGAAGTTTGAAGCACTTCCGCTTTTCCATTCGCTCTTAAATTTTGCATTTTACATACAGGTTTGCTCCTAATGACAATACATTTTAGCAATTTTTTTTCTTTCCAATTTCGGTCACCCCCCCCCAAAAAAAAAAAAATTTAAATAGATTAAATTTTCCTGCATGTCTATGGAGTTTTGTTTGCGTGGAGCAGTTTGTGACGTCAGAATTTGTTTTGCCAATAAGACTGTTTCTTCTAAATGATAAAACTTAAGAGTAAAGGCGGTAAAAAATGGTTCATTTTTCTCCAATCATGCAACAATATATATTTCAATTTCTAAATTCAACAATAATGCTACCTACAAAAATATGACAAACCAATAATAACAGCCAACAATCCGATGAACATTATTTAAATTAAAGAAATATTATGGCGATCCAAAAGCAAAGGACAGTCATTGAAATCAGCGGGAATCAATTTGGAGACCTTTCCTTTCATATGGACAACTGTAGCATGCTCATGCGTTGATTATCTATGCTTCTGGTGCAAAAAATGTTGTCTACAAATGAGCCTTCGAAGATAATACTGCATATTAGCTTTTTAAGTGTATATCGATAATACCTAAATATTTTACATTTTCAACAATTGAACGGCCCGGTGAAGTAACCAGGCAAGTGCACTTAACTGGTTGTTACCGTTTCCTATGGAAATATTATCCTTTATCACTTACTTTGTTATTATCACTAAGTATAAGTTATGCTAAGCTAATTATCACTTACTTAAGCAAATTAATAAAATTGTTTCAGTGCATAACTTATATTTGAAATTTCTAGACGCATTTAACAAATTTTTTATTGTTACTTGCCTGGTTACTGCACCGGGCCACTCAATTAAGCCCAATAGAAAAAAAAAGCTTAATTTAATTATTCAAAAATTTACCTAAACAAATTTACCCATTTTTCGACCAACCCGAATTAAATAAATTACTTTAAGTAGGTGAATAGGGTTTTTATCGGGTTTTATTAACTTGCAACGGGTTGCGCGGATTTTATGAGTGAAAAACCCGACTTTTTCATGCAACGGGCTTTTTCCTGGGAATAACCCTGGAGAAGACATGGATGATTTAAACCCTGAGCATTAGTCAAAGTTGGCAAAAATAAACTCAAATTTAGTTATTTTAAAATTTACCTTAAACAACCTGTATATATTCAACAAACCCGAGCGAAGCCGGATATAATTCTAGTAACAATATAACGTAGAAAGACATCTCTTGTCTAGATGCATTTATTTTCTGTATGTACATGGAGAAGAGGTATCTTTCTCTCTTTTATTCAAGACTAGAAGAGGCACCCAGCGTTGCCCGGAATATTATAGTTGTAGATAAACAAAACAACTTCATGAAGTTAAATAATAGCAAATTGGTTTTTAGTAATTCTGCAATTTTCTACTGTAGACGAAGCTCCTGTTGTTCAGATGTTTCCGACGCCCGGAGAATTTTTTGTGTTCTCCGACCACTACTCGCGACGACAACAAGGACAACAGTTCACGCAATTAACGGACTTTGAACGAGGTCGGATTATTGGCCTCTCCGAGGCTGGATGGTCAACCAGACGGATTGCTGTCCATGTGTCGCGGAAAGCACGGACGGTAGGCCGATGTTGGAGGCAATGGCGAGAGGAAGGCATACTTGCCAGAAGACCAGGCTCTAGGGCCCGGAGAAGTATGTCAGCTCGTACCGATAGGCGGATACTGCGAACAGCGCTAGCGGACAGAACCATCACCCTGCAGCAACTGCGCGACAACATCACTATTCCCTTGTTGTCAATCTGCTCCAGTGTCAATAGCGACAATAGCACTCCGGTTATACGCCGCGACAATGTCTGCCAGGCGTCCATTGTTGTGTCTTCCTTTGACACCTGAGCACCGCACGATACGACTGCAATGGTGTCGTGAACGAGTGGGCTGGCGAATGGAATGGCGCCCGCTGGTCTTCAGCGACGAATCCCGCTTTTGTTTAGACACTGACCACACACGCGAACGGGTGTGGCGCAGTCCATTTGAACGTGCCAATGAACAATGCATCCGGTATCGCCATCGTGGACAACACCCGGATTATGGTCTTGGGTGCCATCGGCTACGATACCAGAACGCCTTTAGTCACCATTCAAGGCATCCTGACAGCAGCACGGTACGTCACAGAGATTCTGCAGCCTGTATTACTGCACACCATACCCGGCGCAGTCATCATGCTGAAAGCAGGATAACGCCAGACCGCACACGGCAAACATGAGCATGGCCCCAGACCTATCGCCAATTGAGCACGTGTGGGACATGGCGGGACGTCGTTTACGATCACCCCGCAATCTCCATGAACTGAAACAGCAGGTTCACCAGGCCTGGGCAAACGTACCCCAAGATGCTATTCGCCACCTGTATGATCACCTACACCTGCGGCTGGAACAATGCATCGCCGCTAGAGGTGGTGCCACAACCTACTGATACCACTTTCCGTTGGGACACCCTGTACAAACTAGTGCACGTCTTGGCTCCATAACGTAATAAAGGTGTGTTCAGATGTATCTCTTGCTGTATACCTACTTTTGGCTCATTCGGATAACTCCTTGTGGGTGGGGCAATTTCATTGCAAAGCAGTCTATTTTATGCGAGAAACTATTTCCTACAACATAAAGTAATTTAATCATTGCAACTGCCTCACAATTGCGAACGATACCGCGAGTACTGATTCCCACAAACAATTAGCCTCAAGGGAAATCGTATTTTAAGCGAATTTAACGAATCGAGCGTATTAAGATGTCCGCAAACTAAAAAGACGAAATGTTTACACGTCTAATGAATCTTATTTGAAGGAAACCTCACCTTGTTCAAGGTTTCTCAAACTTTTTCCGAGCGCGGAACGGGTATCTTCAACAATATTTTTGCGAATGTTTGGTTTCATTGATATTTTCTGTAGAACGATATTTTTCGTTGAGGTCGGGTATCGGGTCGTGGAGCGCAGTATTTTTCGCATATCTTACCTGCGAAACACTAAAGTTATGCAGGCAATTGAAATATTTTAAATATATTGTTAAGAATAAATTAATCCTCCTGAGGAGTGTAAAGGAAAGCAGCGGAAGCCCTGAGTAATTGGATCCTCTTCATCGTAACCATCACGAAATTCTTAAGCACTTTCTAAGTGTCATGTAAAAACGTGAGAGTGAGGGGGTAGTCGAATTTAACAATTTTAACAATACAGAATTTAATGAAATAATTAACAGAATTCTTCAATCAAAAATAGCATCTTGATATAACGAACAATTTTAAACAGAGTGGTTTCCCTCTCGTCGTTGGAGGTAAGATTTTCTCTTCGTTCACTTGTCGTCCACTTAACACAGGATTGAAAGATCCATTTGGAGAGGAAAAGCGTCAATGAGCGAGTTACAATGCAAGTGTAGTGGGGTTAAGGTGAAGTACGCCCAGCAGCGACGACATGTGCTGTGGCCGCCCCTATTGCCGCTCATTCTTCCGCTGCCCGCCTCTAGTAATCGATTGTTACCGCTGGCATTATATCTGGCGCTTCTCCCAAACAGGTTCTGTCTCCTTTCCTTAGGAACCTTGTTTCGGCAAACGTCGTGATGACGAATCGCCACCTCAGTTCGTAGCTTTTCCAGAAAAAAAGAATCCCGCGAAGAACCCCGTATTGTATTCTCATGCGGGTTTGTTTAGTGTTTTGTGGAACGGGACGTGTTGAGAGCGCCTCTTTCAAAGGCGATGGATTTAAGTTCCTTCAAAATTGCTGTCCATGGATAACCTGGTGTAGATGGACAACGTCTGTTGTCATATCCATGTCGACCTGGCGAAAAACCATAATTCTCGTGAAAGACCAAGATGGTCAACAGCCGTAACGAAAGCATTGGTGACCTTATCCTCTGACGGGCAGTTAAAGTTACCAGCGATTACAACTGATGGGTTCGCCCATCGGGATCTCTTCCAATGCTGACAACGGATTGGCATCTCTCTTGACGTGAGTGCCCTTATGGAAGTACCAGGAGTGTTTCCATGTCACGAAAATTCGCTCTCCGGTCATAATAAGAGAGCCTGAAATTTCTCTCTCAAGTCGCATATCTGGAAATGAGCGGCAAAATTCCCCTAGATGCAAGGGGTGCGCAGGGTCGGCATTGTAAAATTAGATGGTGGTTTGGCCACGTCCACGAAGTCCGCATCCAGGATACGATCCGCCATGGCCGGAGACTGGCACAACATCCTCGCCTCTGTTGAGGAGAGTTTCTGTAACCCCAGAACTAAATCTTCATTTAGATTTATAGTCTACTATTGAGTACTGACCGTTATGTCGAACGAAATCGCGGAAATCCTTGGTTTGCCCATCTCGCACGGCTAACACACGTTAGATATATACACACTGGCTTCATATATATAAGAAATATCTGTCTTAATATTTTATTAGACCCCATTTGATCCGAATTACAATATGTATGTGGGTTAACACAGAGTAATAAGGTGTTGAAACACTTGTAAGTCAATGGAAGCTATCCCCTTAGTTCTCGCAGATCCTCTTAACTGTCGATTATGCCATTCCAACTTGTCCCATATATTCTCTGAGGCTGAGATCTGGGCTGAGAACAGAAGTCATCTTCCTGCTCGCTAAATCACGCTGAACCAACCGTAAGTGATGAACCGTAGTATTGTGGTCCACGAAGAGGCTAAAAATGCAGCATTGCAGGACGAACTTGGTCGGCGGCCATGTTCAGGTAAGCCGCAGAAGCGTATCCGACCTTCTATCAATATCAGGAGACCATTTCCAAATCAGTAGAAGAAGCACCATACTACTCCATACTAAAAACCTTGTGTTGTTTTGACAAGGCATCTAGATCCTCTGCCTACCGTCGGCACAAAACATGTATCGTAATTCGTCAGACCATAAAACATGTCTTCTTTCAGTCTTCACGTGAACAGTCACGACGCCCCAGACACCATTATAGAGAACTTTCCTGTTATCTTTGCAGAAATCAAGGGGTTTTGTATAGGGAATGCAATTTGTAGAACTGAAGAGATGTTTTGTGCAAGAAATGGATGGCCCCTATTTTGAAGACTAGCTTGTCAATAAATTATTAAGAAATCTTTTACCGCATAGTGTAATTGGAATGGGTAATGCGCCGCATCACAGCCACGACGGCTTGGAGCACTCGAAATGTATTCAAAGTAAACTTTCCGGTCGCTCAAGGCACTCAACGAAGAACCTAAGGAACGGTCGGCAGTGAGACCGCGCGCATTCGAACCGCCGGATCGGTTTCGAGATCACCTATTTTCTATGTATTTTCCCCCCCTCTTTTTGTAGTTTTCTAAATTTTGGGGTTTGTTTTGTCACTCTTATTTTTCCCTTTTCGCATCTTGTGGAGGATGACTTCTTACGTGACTGCCGTTCAATTCCACACCGTGAATCGGGAGCAGGCTTGGTTAAAGTCATTTAACAACCGTTGCACACATGTTATCCTGTTTCTCCGCATACGTAGTTTCTGATTGCCTTTGAGCCACAGTTACCCCTTTTAGACGAAAATTGTGGATCATTTTTGCAACGATTGAATACTCGGGATATCGCACTTTTCGAAAATCCAATCAGCTTCGTCGTTGTTTCAATCAGGGCTCCAGGTAGACGATCACCAAGAAATGAGTCTCTTTTGGAAGCCAGTTAAATCCATTTTTCCCCATGCTAAGCATTGAAGTCACCCAACTCCTCCTTAAATAGTGATAAGTAGACGCTTGAATCACAAGACCTCAAACTATTTTCATGACCTTACATATGTTTCCAGATGTTTCTAATTCATTGGCCACTGTGTAGATTACATGCTTCCCATTGAACTGCTTTTACATGATTGACGGCCATACGTCTCCTGATAGAAACTGTTCATTCTACTATGAGAGGTGCACCTAATAAAACAGCCACTCTGTGTGTAATAAGTTTTGCATCAACTTATCCGGAACTAAGCAAAATAACTATAAGAAATTATAAAGCCACTTGCACTATTAAACTAAAGAAGAAAACAAAACCTCTTTTTCACATTAATGGTTAATGAACCGCATGCGCATATCGATTGCCCTTGCAGTCATCAATTTATTCCACTGATTGATGACTGCATGGGGAGTGGTAATGTGCATACGGTTCATTAAACGTTAATGTAGACAAGAGGGCGTGTTTTCTTCTTTAGTATTATAATTATCCACGGTCACTCGGTTTCTCCACTTACATTATTGTAAAAAAAAAAAATAATGGTGATGCAACAAAGCATAAAAAATTTTAATCACAACGTCGTGACTACAATACATATGAGGGGGAATATAAGTAAGTAAATAAGTAAGTAAATATAGAAATGAAACAAATAAGAGTATTGACTTGAAAACTACTTCTATTTCTCCGCATAATCTCCCTGTACAATGAAGCACCTGGCCCATCGTATCACAAGCCCGTCAAAACCAGCAGCATAAAATTCTTTGGGTTGTTATCTGAAGCAGGCAGTAACTTCCCTTTGTCCATCTTGAAGTCGAACAAACGGAAGTTGCTTGGAGCAGGATAAGGGTTATACGGAGAATGCTCGAAAACTTCCCAGTTGAACTTTCACAGCATCTCAGTTGTCTTGCTTGCAATATGGGGACGCGCGTTATCATGCAGTAACAACACATCTTTGATGAGTTCTGGTCGCTTCCGTCGAATGGCATTACAAAGCTTCATGAGGATGTTACAGTAGGAGGCGGCATTTACAATTTACTCTCGCTGCCGGAATATGGTAAGCAATATCCCCTAATGATCCCGGAAGACTGCATGAAGCTGCAGAAAAGTCACCGCCTGGTTCAGACAGCGGCCCAAATAATTTTTATCTTACTGGTTTTGAGGGGCTTGTGAAAAGACGGGACAAGTGCCTCATTGTACAGGGAGATTATGAGGAGAAATAAAAGTAGTTTTCAAGTCAATACTCTTTATTTGTTTCATTTCTATATCCATTTGTAACTTACTGACTTCCCCTCGTATACAGGGTATCCCGTAATGAGTGAACGAAAAAAAAGTTCATATGAACGTGGATGCGCAACTCGGCAACTACTCGTTGGAATTCGATCAAATTTTAACGGTATACACAGTTGTGTGTACTTTATTATTCCCCCTAAATTTCATCATCCTAGATGTTATACAGGGTAGGGCATGGGAACTTTTTTGAAAATGAAATAAAATACTGTACAAATTTCAAAACTCCATTATTTTTATTATTCTCCTATCACACAAAACAGGAGATTTTATTTGACAGAATACTTTTTAAAGGTCAGCCTCCATTGTCAATACACTGATTCAGTCGAAGTCGGAAGTTTCGGTCCACTCTTTCAAACATGGTAACCGGTATACTGGCCATTTCTGCTCTAGGGTCTGTGGACGGTCATTATAAACAAGGGATTTGAGATAACCCCAAAGGAAATAATCACAGGGGGCTAAATCAGGCGAACGTGCAGGCCAGTTTACGTCCCCTCTCAGGGAGATCAGCCGCCCAGGGAAGACTTGTCTCAAAAAATCCATTGAAATCTTTACAGTGTGAGCTGTGGTCCCACATTGATGTAGAGAACGTCCAGACATGGCAAGGGCAACTGCATGTTTACACGCAGAACGCTTGGGAGACCGAAGAATAGACAAATAAACTCGTTTTTCTTTTTTTGGACACATTCCCTGTTCCCTGAAGGCATCCACCCATAAAAGAATCGATTTTTGATCAGGAAAACGTCCAGGCAGGGGAATTTCAAAGGGACGCTCCACAGCGAAAGCGCTCTGCTCTCTCGACCAAAGCATGTTGGGACCTGAAACAAATGGCGATACAAACCTCCCATCCAGGCCATTGTGCTCTTCCCATCCCTCTGTCATGCTCAATAACTTAATCATGATCTATTCAAATACGGAAGTTCCCATGCCCCACCCTGTAGAACCTGAGTTATTAACTTGATGATCTCATTTTTATTTCAGTTCATATCTCAGTTATCGTTCAAATTCGGACCCATATTTTTGGGCTCACCCATACTACCATTACCAAATTTTCGTTCACTCATTACGGGATAATCTCTCCGTCTGTCAATTTCTTGGATCTGCCAGTTCGTGGTTCACTGTTGTTGCTCCTTGGGTCTTCCACTTCGCAATCGCATTGCTTATACGTATTTGCACGGATTATTTGTAGAATGGTGAAAATCTCATGGACTGACTTGTTGCACAAGTGGCATCCTATGATGGTTCCACGTTGGAAGTCGCTGAGCTCTTTTGAACGACCCCTATCTTAATAATACGAAGCAAGTGGCTTTATAATTTCTGGTCGCACCTCAGCTGTTAACTGTATTCAACCTGCAAATAATGAAAAAAAAAACATTTTTATTTGCAAGCTGCTCAATATCTACAAGTTTCTGGTTTTCCTCTTAATAAAAGCTGTATTCAGATTGAGTTATATGTAATTGTTGAAGTCGTTAAATTATAAATTATTAGTCAGCAGTTTATTTATTAGCTCACTGAAAAAAAAATGCATTATAAACATTTTGGAATTAAAGGGCTCTTAAACGATCGATTCATATGGAAACTTTTGGTTTTTGATTTTAAGTGGAGAAAGTAAATCATTAATGTTCATGATGTCTAAGATATCCCTTAAAAACAACCACTTTATTGTTTGTAAATTATAAAGAGTTTTAATTACATTCTTTAAACACTGAACTTCCTCAACCATATTTGATTCTGCAACAATTTCCTTTCCAGAAAAATCTGTTACCCAGAAAGGGGAAAACGCAACAAAAATGCTATCGCACGCTGTCTCGAGCAAGAAAACGCACTCTGCAACAATGGATACACAGCACAGAGGTTCATCGACAATGGCTTCCAATGGGACGTCATTGATTTCCTAGCGACGCTTCTAACTCCGTTGTCAGTCATCATGCAGCGGAGTCGGAGCGAAGATTTCTGCGTGCTTGCAGTCATGTGAAAGGCAAGCCACCACCACCTAGCTCCCCCATTCTCCTCTTTGGACTCCCTATGAATAGAATCAAAAAATCGCAACGATCTGGGAACAAAAATTCCGGAGATAGCCGGAAGAAGGCCGTCGACCTCCCGATGGAACTACCAAGCGACGGTGGTGGAGTCGTACGCCTGCACAAGGAGGTCGTAATCGTCCTGAACGGCTATCTCCCTCAAAAACTCATCCCCGTCTCGCACAGTGATAACTGTGATTTATACGTCGCCGAGGAGTTTCAGGTAAACTGACTTATTATATACTACTCATCTTCAAACTGGCATTATTATTATTACCCTTCCCTCCTTTCGGTTTCCCAACTTTCCTTCCAGCAGTGTAGGCCTAGCGGGAGAATGGAGCTCTTAACACATCAAAAATTAAATCCGATTCATCAAATAAAAAGTTTATAAAACTTGAACAAAACATGGCCAAATTTCTGGAATAAAATCTAACTGATTTGCATATTGACCCGCCAGTAACTCAAGCAAAAATAAGTGGAATTTAATAAGAGTCTGACACTTAATAATAAATGAACAAGCAAGTAAAGCTTTTCTTTTAAAATTACAATAATGCTTGTTCATTTATTGTTTAAAAATAACATTCTAGATGTGGCGATTTCTAAACAATGAAGCTTATTGTTGTTGAATGGCGTTAACTTGTATGATAAAAGAAAAAAAAAACAAACTATTATTTCCAGGAGCTCGATTTCCTAAGGGCTTATGCGCTTAATAAAGTTGTAAATGTTATTTTGGTATACTCTTGTGTAGAGATTTCATGAATTCATTGTGCATTTTGAAAGTGTACATAGATTTATAAGGGATATTTGGTAGGTTAGTTTATAATGCATACTTTAAAATTCATGTATTAAGTAGTAAGAAATGCAATTTGATTCGAGGTCTGATTTACACATCGTGATAACTGGAGCAGTAACAATAAACTTACACATCGGTTTTTGTTTACTTTCTTCATTACTTTGTATAATAAAGAAATATAGTGAATTACGTAAGGACATTATTTTTGGACACCCTGTATATCGAATTTAATGTAATTTTCGTATAAACTGTTCTCTACTGATCGGATGTAGCAAAATTTTCTAGACACATTACAGCAAAAATTTTTCAAATTCGCTTATCCGTCAGAATTTTTAAAAATCTCCAGCGCTCAAATTTCCCCCTCCTTCTTGGTCCACTGTTGCAAAACCTGGGTGTTTCGTAGAGGTAATACAATACCCAGTCGATATCGTTTGGCTTCCTCCACTAACTCGGGTTCCTTCCCTGTCATGAAGAATACGTTCCATGCAGGGCCGGACTAGTACCTTTAGGGGCCCTAAGCACTGTACACCTTCCTCAGTATAAATCCTATTTTTCTGAGGATTCGGGGGCCCCTATTCCCATGCTTAGTCTAATGGGTCCCTAAGCACTTGCTTAGTCTGCTTATGTATAAGCCCAGCGCTGGTTCCATGTGCCGATTGACAGCACCGATCCCGTTATCGCTTTACCAGTTTCTCCTCCAGGGTAAATGGCATGCGCTGCCCCCGAACGTTACACCAAGCGCATAGTGAGTGCACTGGTGGGGCTTCTCGAAGGCATTGCCTCGAGATAACAGCTGGGGGATTGTCAAGTATTTTTCGAACGGGGGAGACTTTAACCTGCGCAACATCCGATGCAGTATGAATTTTCTCATCCGACGACATCATGAGATGCTCTAAGTCTCACTTCTCAACCATGACCTTTCTGGTAAGGGTGACCTTAAAGTAGCGGTAAAGGGGCATCTACTCAGGGGATCGGTACTTCTATAAAAAAAAATTGTAATAAAATTGCATTAAAATGTAATACTATATCAGATTCTTAAACCACAGATAGTCATTATCTTGAGTATTAATGCATTTATTATTCACTTTATTAATTATAAATAGTAGTTAATAGAACAAAATATTAGCACTTACAACTTTAAATGGTAAATAATCTACACACACACACACACTGGCCAGTGAAATAGAAACATGAGTGAAACATATGTAAAATTGTTTTAATCCGTTTTTATGAAAAATAGTTTACGGTCATGTGCTTCAAGCGTGTACTTTTCACCTATTTAAGAAAGAGTGGGATATGTGTAATCGTAGAACTACAGAGTCTTTATAATTAAAGTTCCATTTTGACATGGCCATAAAAAAAAATTACTGGACCGAAAGCTATAATACTTTGTAATATTATACAAGAGGGCATGGGAAGTTCATACCCACCAAAAAAAAAATTAGTTCAAAAGGTCACCACCAGCATGGAATGGCGCTCTATGCAATATTCGTATACGAAATTAGACATGAAGACACAGGTGTAACCTGCTTTCAGTAAATGGTGGAGGCCACATTCAACATGTAACTAATTTTAGTAACGATTAAAGACTTGTTAACCTGTGTCTTCGTGTCTAAATGATGAACTTCCCATGCCCTCTTGTATAATATAGCTTTTGGTCCAGTAGTTTTTTTTATGGCCATGTCAAAATGGAACTTTAATTATAAAGACCCTGTACATCAGCATGAGGAAAACTGCCTTAACTAACTTTGAAATTTGGTGCTCTTCTAGCTGGAGTATTCAACCGTTTAAAAAATAATCCACAATCTCTTGTGAGGCAGTGTTGTAAGCGAATAACATTTTCCTCGTCTGTGTAGTTGCATATCTCAGTGGAGCGCATCAGTTGAGTAGAATGCCAACCATCACTCTAGTCCACTTCCAACATTGAATTACCCTGTAATTAATTATATTAAACAATTGAAATTTTTTTCAAACCGCACTCCTAAATGTTGTGGACAAAGTGTTTGACAATTCTAATGTAAATCTAAGTGTTCGGAACATAATAAGTTTACAACGTATTTTCTAATGAAAATCTTATCTCCTTATACACAGTATTTATACTGTAATAAAAGTGAATGACGAGCTTCTTGCCCAACGTCTATGACAGAGTTCAGAATATTAACTATATCTAAAATTCTTCTTAAGATTTTTTGAGGTACATTATTTTTTAAGAACACTTCCCCCAATAGAAAAAGGTGCTGCAGAGTTTGGAAATTTTGACGATAAAATTTGCTACAATAAATGCATCCTTCGCAAAGTGTGAATTTTGTCCATCTTTGTGGAAAAAATTAGTAACTGTACCTTGAATTTCTTTGTTAGTTCTGAGAGTTCTAGTACTTTTTAATACACTAATAAGTAATACACACTAATATATTACAAAAATTTCGTTTATTATAATAAACTTTACAAAATATCAATCTTTAAATTAGCTCATGATTATGGCAATATACATCAATTATATGTGTTGTATATGTGATAAATCACGAGATCATTTTATAGAAAAAATAAATATACAAAATATAAGAAATCTAAAAATATCAGGTCGTTGCATATCAAATGTCGGATTTCGAGGTGGGTTCCGCGCTTCAGCACGGTTTCCACGTTTAGTAGCAAGTACCCATAACAAAGTGGTACATTCCCAGAGATAAACCTATCGGCGACCAGCTGCCTGAAATTTGCATGTCTGCGATGATATTCAATAGCGTTTGAACCCAAGCGAAGATAGTCATGACTTCATACTAATTACGTGTGATAATGTATTAAGAGTTCAGGTTGAATCACACTGCATCCAACGCCTCTCGAAACATCTGTAGGCACCAGAAACGAACGTACCGTCCAACGTTGGTTCCGAAAATTCCGGGCGGGAGTGACGGACCTGGCAAATGAGCCGGTGGCAGACCGCCCAACGTGTTGAATGACGCTGATCTGAAGCGATCTGTGGAAGAGGACTCGTCAAAAACTGTTCGGGACCTTGCAGGGGATATATCAGCGTCGACTGTCAGTAGACACCTTAGAACCATCGGCAAGGTGAAAAACCAGGACAAATGGGTCCCACATGAACTTACGGAAAACCAAAAAGAGCGTCGGTGGTTGTGTGTATGGAATTGCTTTTGCGCCATGAAGAAGCTGGGATTCTTGATCGCATTGTCACATGCGACGAGAAGTGGCTCCTATACAATAATAGGAAACGGTCAACACAGTAGCTGGATGCTAATGAACCACCACGACAGTTCCCTAAACCCCCGTTGCACTCCAGGAAGCTCATGGTTACAGTTTGGAGGAACATCCGCATTGTAATGCATTACAGCTTCCTGCAGCAGGGGGTGACGATCACCGCTTCGACCTACTGTGGTGAACTGCATCGTATGCACACAAAACTACGTCAGCAACAACCTGCACTTGTGCATCGCAAAGGCGTCCTTCTGTTGCATGACAACGCACGTCCGCACGTTGTACGAACGACCGTGCAGGCGCTACAGGCTCTGGGCTACGAGGTGCTTCCACACCCCGGTACTCTCCGGGCCTCTCCCTACCGACTACCATTTTTTCCAGAGCCTGGACAATTTTCTCCGGAGGAAAACATTCCTAACCCAAGCAGACGTCGAAAACGTATTCCGGGAATTTGAGTCCCGTTACCATGGATTCTATCGGAGAGGGCTCGAGAAGCTGCCAAATCGTTGGCAACAATGTTTGGATTGCAGTGGGTGTTATTTCGAATAGCACGTGTGAAGGTGTCCTTTCTAGAGGGCCATTAAAGATGACCTCTGCAATCCGACATTTGATATGCAACGACTTGATATTAGCAAAAAGAAAAAAAAAATGGAAAAGTTGTTCACGGAAATTGCTAATGTTTCGAAGAATGTTCTGAAGATTTTGACGAAATATGTACTGGTATTAGGTTTATAGGTGTAATTGCCTCGTATAGCATTCGACATTTATTTTCCTGTGTACTCTCTTAGGTTTTGCGCCTAAGTTGATATAAAAGGGTCTGAAGTGATGAGCAGTCTCTGAAGCAGATCTACAATCTGAAGATTTTCTTGTGAACAGTTCTCTCTGTTGTCTGCATTTTTCGCCTCCTAATAAATACTCCATAGAGAGTTATATTAAAAGTATTGATTTTATCTCAGAATACGATGTATCACCTATTTCATGTAAAACAAAATAACATTTTAACAAGGCATCAAGCCTTGTATGTTTTGAATTTTCTATCCATATTTCAAATAATTCCCTACAAGTAATATGTGGCGCCATTCTGTAAAAAAATGAAAATTCTTTAAAAGCGCGAGTTTGCATATAGCCAGAGACGTGTATAATGGCGTATAATGTGCGAGGCATGTTCAAATGAAACCGTTTCAGTCAAGTACGTATTGTAAGAAGAACAGGAAACACAAGCGAATAGAAAAGTAATACATGTATTTAATGAACGGTATTGTACACACGTTACTCTAAAGAAACCACCTGTGGCGTTTAGGCACGTTGCAACTGTTTGGATGGACTGGAAACTCCGTCCGCGAAAAAAGATGACTATCAAAAACAGGCGACCCGGCAAAAAGTAATCATTCTCCACGACAGTGCACGCCCAAATGTCGCACTAGATAAGAAGAAAGGGAGGATCTCGAACATCCTCCTTATAGCCCGGATTTGTTCCCTCGAGACTAGAATATCTCTTCGGCGCGTTGAAGATATTCCTTCAAGGGACAACGATTCAACACCGACGAGGAGGTGCAGGAAGCAAGTACGGACTGGTTCAAGCAGCAATCCATATCTTTTTTCGCGGACGGAATTTCCCGTCTCTCCAAACAATGGGATGCGTGCCTAAACGTCTTGGGTGATTTCTTTTGAGAAACGTGGGTACAAATACTGTTCATTAAGTACTACTCTATCTATTTGCTTGTATTTCCTGTTCCCTAGCTTCTTCTTAAGCACCTATCTGACTCAAACGGGTTTCATTTGAACACGCCTTGTACTAAAACTTTGAAAAAAATTAATTTACTTTAATTTCATTGCTCGAATTCACAGAATTGTTTAATATTGGAAACTTCGTTTAATGAAGAATTATACATAATTTTTATTAACGACGTAATTTGCAAATGTATTAATTGACCACTGATTCTTTCCTTCCACCCCCCCCCCCCTGGGGGGGGTAGACAAGTGGTGACGGTGAAAATTGGTAACAGGGCAGAGCCTAAGATCCGCGGAGAACTTTTCTACTGGGAGAAGCTGAGCTGTGCCCATATGGTAGAACTGACCGACTGGTTTTGTTACGACCAGTTTGTTTATTTTGTTAGCCCATATTATGGAAACGGCTCTTTATACGATTTATTTGTCAGTCCGGAGCATGCAAAACGCAAGGTAAAAATAAAACTATACATTACTACTAATAACAGATTAGAGTGCCATATTGAGATTGTTTTATTTTACTACTGATAGTATTCATTTAACAATTTAATTTTATCATTGATGTGTAATAGTAATACTTTTTTGAATACAAAATTTTGGATAAACAATCCAAATTCAACCCATTTACCATTTATTAATTTTTGTTTTGGTTCATCTTCCATGTGAATGTTAAAAATTGTTTCATTGACCCTGAGAAAGAACGATATAGCATAATACAATGTAGTTTTTTTTGAGCCAGACGTTAAGGAAGGTAGGCACCAGAATTAATGAATACATCAAATATATTAAAAATTGCAATGTTGAAAAATCGAGTTTTGTTCTATTTAATTATTTTGTGCACTATTTCCCAAAACCCGAGAAGTGTAATTTATACAGCCCTAGCGTCAATAAACTTCGGACACCAAGTAATTTGGCTAAAACACAGTGAAAAGTGCATACAGAGGATTGCAGGCTAATGAAAATAGATTTACTGAGTATATGTAACAATATCAACATCGATTTAGAATCGATTTAATGGTGTGAAATAATTTATTCAAATTTATGTAAAATTGCGTTGTCAACAGGTTTCAAAGAACTTCGTACACAAGGGTTCGCCAGCATATAGGACTTTCCTGAAGGCTGTAGAAACGCCCAGAATGCTTTGCATCAGGCTTTAAAAGCACCGTCCACGCGACAGAGCACAGTATTCGTGTTGTTTTTAGCCATGGGACGTGGTAAGCCAGTAGAAACGTGTATACGGCAAAAAATTATACAGCAGTTCCAGAATAACAAATCCCAGCGAGCTATTGCCCATGAATTATCAGTTCCACTCTCTACTGTTAATGGGATCATCAAGCGTTTCAGAGAAATCGGGAAAACAGAACCAGGGACTGCACCAGGTAAGCAGCGATTGTTGAATGTTAGGGACCTACGAGTATTTCGACGTTACATTGTGAAAAACAGGCATGCTCCGATAAGTGAAATGACTGTTTGGGCTCGAGAATATTTTCATATACCCATATCCGAAAGCACAGTCCGCCGTTACATCAGAAGATGCAACTATTACTTATACGCTACAAAGAGGAAGCCATTTATGAGCACTGTAGCTAAGCGTCGCCGGGTAGCATGGGCCAGAACCCATCTAAAGTGGACCCTTGCCCAGTGGAATAGTGTTCTGTGGTCCGACGAGTCCACCTTTGCAGTGATGTATGGCAACAACGGTCGCAAGGTGCTAAGGACCAAGCACGAAAGTAATCATCCCGACTGTTACCAGAGGGAAAGTTCAGAAGCCTGCATCGCTGATGGTGTGGGGTTGCATGAGTGCAGCCGGGACAGGATCGCTTCACTTTTGCGAGAGCACTATTAACTCTGCTGCCTATATAAACATTCTTCAACAGCATCTGCGTCCATCCCGCCAAAAGTTGTTCAATAGAAGACCAAGCATCTTTCAGCAGGACAACGCGAAGCCTCATGCTGCTCGGAACACCAAGGCTTGGCTACAACAGCAGCGTTTCAGGGTGCTTGACTGGCCTGCCTGCAGCCCAGATCTGTCACCCATTGAAAATGTATGGCGCATTTTAAAGCGAAAAGTCAGACAGCGGAAGCCTCGAACACTGCAGCAGTTGCGGGCGTGTATTTCCGAAGAGTGGGACAAAATTCCAGTAGAAACACCGCAGAAGTTAGTGTCCAGCATGCCTCAACGACTTCGGAGCGTCATTCGTCGGAAAGGTGACGCCACTCAGTGGTAATGTGCAATAAACGGTACGGTGTACGAAGTTCATTGCAACGTGTTGAAAACGGAACATTACAAAAAGCCGCTTATTTAATTTTCTCGTTTGTTTTTATGTTAAAATGCTATATCACAGTTGAACTAAAGCTCTGTGCATTCAAAAAAGTAATTTTCATTTGTTTACAATTAGTTTCGTTGTACTTATCCAAAATTCTGTAGGTGTCCGAAGTTCATTGACGCTAGGGTTGTATTTCTATGCTGACGATACTGCCATCATGGCATGGGCGCACTAGCCATCTCACGTTATCACTCGGCTGCAGAACGCCTTGAAGAAGTTCGAAGACTGGTTTAAGTGCTGGAAACTAAATCTTAACGTCGGAAAATGTAAAGCCGTGTACTTCAACAAAAAGCTTAAGTGTCCCTCGGATTCCCTGGTTCTATTCAATAAGAAACTCGAATGGGTTGACAACTACAAGTACCTTGGCGTTATTATTGACTCAAGACTCTCCTGGAATCGTCATGTCACTTACGCTCTGAACAAGGCGAAGAGGGCTAAGTACAGTCTTATAGCGTTCCCTGGGCAGAAACAGCGCCCTCAGTATCGACAATAAATTACTACCGTAAAAGACAGTGATTCGGACCATCCTCCTTTATGGTATGCCTGCGTGGGCGACTATATGTAGAAGCAGATGGAGTGAATTCCAGTCGTTCCAGAATGTTACTCTGAGAACCATTGTCCAGCTTAAGAAGGACCGTAAAAAAATCATTACCTCCACTCGGATCTGATCATAACTCATATTATGACAATGACCTGGTAGCTGGAATACTGAATAACCGGATGGAAATTTAGTGGTATACAAAGTACAGAAAACCAAGGCATATTTTTGATGTCAACTTCGAAGACATTGGCAACGTTTCCTTCCCGGATTATTGGAAGATGTAATACCACCCCCTCCCTTCCCCTCTCCCACTCTTCTGACAATCGTCAATCTTATTATTTTTGTTTTTTCATAATATGAAAGACCTCTTTGGATTAGTCAGGCTTCTTGCCTATTTCAGTGTATTTCATGTGGAATTTATTCCGGAAGGGTGAGAATCGTTTAAGCACTGCTTACGTCCCACCTGTACAAATGTACACTTCACTGTTCTATTGTCGGTTCATTGTATCAATTTTGCAATAAAATTGTTACCACGCAGAGGATGACGACTTTGTCGACGAAATGTACATACGTGGCATGAAAATAATTTTGTGGATTGTGTGGTTTTTTTGTTCTACAAGTTCTCACCATAACGGTATAGTGTGTCAAAAAAACAGTCATGTTCATGTAAGCTTATAACGAACATTATGATCACATTATGAACATTAAAATTAACGGCTTAATAACAGCAACCGAAAATTGAGGAATTTTCAAATCTATCCAGCATTTGATATTTACGCCGTTCTAACATTAATATTCGGCCAACCTCCTGTAGATAGGGAAACGGGTTATACATATGCTGAGTGGGCAGTTTTAGGAACACCCCCCTCTCTAATACTGTGTTGCACCACCCCTAGCAGCTATAACAGCACGAATTCGCCGTGGAATGGATTCAATTAGCTGTTGGAAGCATTGTTCTGTGATGTTTGTCCATTCGGATGCAACAGCTGCTCCCAGTTGATGCTTATTGGATGGTGGTGGATCCATGCCTCGAATAACCCGTTCCAGTTCATCCCAAAGATGTTCGATTGGGTTCAAATCCGGGAATTGTGGTGGCTAGAGGAGTAAGTTGAATTCATTATCGTGCTCCTGGAAATCCATGACGATACGAGCCGTGTGACACGGAGCACTGTTTTGCTGAAAGTATCATTCCGATGGGGGAAACACAGTAGCCATGAAGGGATGAACGTGGTCGCCAACAATGTTCAGGTAGCCCTGACCATTAAGGCGTTGTTCTACAGTATCAGCGGACCAAGAGTATGTCAGGAAAACATTCGCCAGACCATTATAGAGCCTCCACCAGCCTGAACAGTGGAAACCAAACAGGAGGGGTCCATTGCTTCGTGCTGTTGTCTCCAAATTCTGCATCGACCATCTACATGGTGCAATAGGAAACGGGATTCATCCGACTAGCAGACCTTCTTCCAGTCGTCGACGGTCCAGTGTTGCTGATCATGGGCAAATTGGAGACGTTTTTTGCGGTTTTGGGTGGAGATCAAAGGTACCCGGACTGGCCGTCGGCTGTTGTAGCCCATCCTTGCCAATGTACGGAGAGTAATGCGTTCAGAGATGTTATTCTGTGGTCCAGTGTTTTACTCCACGGTTAGTTGACGAGTCGTGACGTTTCTATTCGCACGAACGAGCATTCCCATCCTACGCTCACTCCTTGGATCGACGAGTCGTTTGCGACCATAGGCTTGTCTCTGGCTGGTTGTTTTTTGGTTGTTTAATCAGTCCTGGTAAACCCTTGAAATGGTTTTCGGGAAAAGCCTAGAAGACGTGCGGTTTCGGAAATACTCCGTCCAACTCGCCAGGCACCAAATATCATCCCGCGCTCGAAGTCGCTCAGACCCTTTGTTTTCCCCATGGTGACGGTCAAACCACTTGTAGTTGACAGGCATGTTCTCGTTTTATATTGGTACCGACTGTCACGTGATCAACTGATACATAGTAATTGCTATGCCAACGGATTTGTATAGTCACGGGTGTTCCTAATAAACTGGCCACTCAGTATATAGAAATTTGTTTTTGTGCCTTATTTTCATCGCTACATTAACCATTTCCAGTTAGCAAAAGCTTAATTCGTTTAAGAAGTGATCTCCGATGAACCATTTCCAGCTCTGATGAACGTCAATGGAGAAATCTGGACCCGTGTGGGCCGAACTGGACTACCGCATTGACGTGTGTCGTGTGACAAAGGGGGCGCGCATTGAACATTTGTAGTGTTATGACTAAAATGTGGACAGTTTCTGGTTCTTTTCATGTAACACTCATTATTTTGTGTGTATTACTTTGTGCAGTACAGTCTTTTAAAACCCGATGAATCATTTATAATCACCCTGTATTATTCTCCTACCAAATATTATATGCGATGTTTATTTTCACTATAAAGGTATTTTTAAAACTTTTATATCTTTTAGCCTAACGAGTTGATGGTGCGCAAGTGGGCAAAGCAGCTGCTTATTTTCCTCAACCGGATCCACAGCATGGGGCTCTACCATCTGAATGTTGGGAAGAAAGACCTTTTCTTGGACAGCAATTCTAATTTGAAGGTAGGAGGACTGGGCTATGTGACTTTATACAACGATAACAGGGCCCTGTTAGGACACATGGACCATGTACCGCCCGAAGTTCTTCAGAACTGGCCTTATTCATCTGGTTTCGATCTAAGCAAAGTGAGTAGAATCGCATGAAATACATAATTCCTGTGATCGTTATAACGTTGACTAGGTTGCTTTTTGTTGTTATGGTATACCAATGATAATTTACATGTCATGTGATACTATTATTTTTTAGACGGCATGTAACCAATCAGAATCTTTTGTCTTATTATGTATTAAAATATCCTAGAACAAAAAACGAAACTACTTTTATGTTTAAAAATTTTAATTTCGCTTCATATTGCTGCTCATTTGTTTCGGCAATAACATCTTATCTACCTACAGGTTGATATGTGGGCAGTTGGAGGGCTAATCTGCGAATTGCTTACTGGATTCTCGATATCCGGTTCGATTCAAGGTGATGGCTTGGCAGATCGTTTAAATAGGCGTCTTCTTATTCATCATAACATCGAATCTCTCCTCAATCAGCCAGCGATTCTGAATTTGAGTCGCGGAAGTCGTGGTTTCATCTCTTGGATTTTGAAATGGGAACCGACAGCCCGGCCAACAGCACGGCAGGCCCTCAAACATCCATGGCTCAGGGACCAGGAAATACGCCTAGAGCTGCACCAATTAGACAGGTAATCGACCATTTCGTAAATATTAAATAATTTTTTTTCCTTGGATAATTCAATCATTCATTGTTTGAACTTTTAATCAATTTATTGAATTTTCGAAAAAAAAAAATAACAATTTTGTTTACATTTTGAAAATTGTTAATCATGTACAGGTAATCAAAGTTACTATTCTCCTTAGTCAACGCTTTCTGGAGAGAAATATAACAAAAACTAATAAGGTTCTAATATGGCTGGAAAAATGATAGAGACACTAACAAAAGAGAATCTGGTATAAAGCAAAAGCTGATATGTTCCATCATCTACAGAGTTAAGTGAACAAAACGAAGAAAAACAACAATTTAAATAAGGAAACAATCAACAAAAGTAACAAATGAGGAGTCCCATTATAAGAGGTATAACTCCCAATACTCCCAAGAGCAACAGATTCCTTCACCAAACTATGGACAATAATGTTAGAAGCGCAGACTTGTAGAGAATATTAATGTAGCTCATTTTGTAAAGAGTCCTTTTTAAAGAAACTAAAGAATCCAGCCCGAAAAACGGAAATAGCCATAGATCAAGTCAGTGTTCACGTGATGTGTTCATCAGAATGCAGATGATAAAACATAAAGCGCTATTTTAAGAAAGCGTCTGCGCAATTCTAGAATCTAGTGGCAAAAATTAAAATTCCAACTGATGCTTGGTGTTCGACTTTTATAACAGATATGATAACTAGAAACTGCCTGTTGTAGCTTCTTGGCGTTTCCAGTTGAAGTTAACATCACTTATAGTTGATTGGGATACTTAGAATAAAGTAGATTTATTGGAAACTTGGCATTCTATGACCATGTCACGTTAAAAATTATCGAGCTCTTCTGTGGTCTCATTTTATTGATACTGTTTGTTAGGTTATGATTTAGATGTCAGGGCATACAATTTTGCCCCATTGACAAAAATTTTGGTTAATTTCTCAAACTTCGACAAAAGGTTCCTTGAAGTTCTTTTGCATTCCTTTAATGGTTTTTTAAGGTTTGATTGACATTATTTCGCTCATTTGCGAAATGATCATACTGACGCGGATAGTCACTACAGTATTTGACCACTACTGAAAGTTCACATTTTACCAATATGATACTAATGAGTTCATGTTTTAAACCTTATGAATTCTGCATCGCATTAAGCTCCTAGAAAGTGGGCATATTTAATGGTTCATAATACACAATATCGGAATAAAAGGAAAACACAAATCTACAAGGATATTTTTATTGACTCACAAGGAGAGGGCCCCAACGAACAATCGAGTTTTTTGATGCCCTTTGGTAGGATGGTAGTCTGATATGTCCTTTTCGTAAAACCAAGTCCGCAGCCTCCAACTTGGCCTGATTTTCGAGAAAATCCCTTTTAAAGTCTGTGTTATATAACTAGTGTAAACTGTACCTTGGCAATCATCACAACAGCGGCAGCCGAACAGGTAACGTCGTGGCGTACGAGATCGTGGGTTCGAGTCCACACGTGTTAGGCTTTTTTTTCCTTTAATGTTTTGTAACTGTGCTATCGTCCACTTTTTAATATATTTTTCTGTTATAACTTGCTTTTATAATGAAAAAAATATTTTTAACAATTAAGAGCAATAAGGAACACATTTTCAGCTAATTATGATAATATCTGTTATAAAAGTGTAAATAATTCATAAACATATATCGATTTTAAAGAAAAAACAAATTTTTAATGTTTAACTTTTCATTTCTTCTTACGTTCAGGCTTTGACGTCTTTGCTTCTTGCCCATATTGAGCGCTATAATAAAATAACATAAAATAATCGTTTTGACAAATAATTTCGAAGTTTTAGAATATTTACAGTTAGGCTTGTCGAATACAACGTGCTGGATGGTATTCTTCAAAAAAACATTTGAAACACAAATGTGTGCGATACCAAGAACATTGCATGAATGCAGGACTAATCTTGCAGTTGCAGTTTTCCTTTTTCATGCATTCCGGAAAAGAAATTTGATTTACATTCAAAAAATTTTCTTTTGTAGGCTTCAATTTGGCAGCTTACCAGGCATATCTGATATAAATACAATCAAATGTTACATATATTGCAAGAAATTATATTTTTACAAAGAAATCTGTACACTATAATTACCGTATCATATTCGAATATATTGGAGCCTTTAAAAGCAGCGTTATAAAAATTAAAACAAAAGTCAACGCGTGGACTCGAACCCACGTTCTCGTGATTCGTACGCCACAACGTTACCTGTTTGGCTGCCGCTGTTGTGATGATTGCCAAAGTACAGTTTACGCTAGTTATATAACAGATTTTAAAAGGGATTTTCTCGAAAATAGGGCCAAGTTGGAGGCTGCGCACCTGGTTTTACGAAAAGGGCATATCAGACTACCATCCGACCAACGGGCATCAGAAAACTTGATTGTTCGTTGGGGCCCTGTCCTTGTCAGATGTATATTTCGGACTTCATAATTCCTTCATCAGTGAGCGATTTTACAGAATCGACAATCGACAGAACGAGAAGACCAGAATTTATAAGAAACTGAGGCGAATACAAGCCAATCAGATAACAAACAAGTGAACAGAACAACAAATCAAATAAAAATAACAAAATAGAAAACAACAACGAAAATAGAGCAACCAACCAACTTTTTTAAAAAAACTCTATACGCAAAAAAATACCACAGCCGCTTAAAAGAGCTACTCCGCTTATTCTAACAACGAAGACAGTAAGAAATTACTTTGTCAAAAATTTGGATAACGGTAGCCAAGATGCCACAGGGCCGTCATCACTATTCAACAAGTTGTTGGTTGCTCTATTTTTTACAATCTCCATTGACTTAAGTAAATACAGAAATTTATTATTTTTACAACAATATATAACCTCAAACAAGTCAGTCGAATAATCATGTTTTTCATTAATAACATGGTCGACGAACGAAGACACACCTGCTTTTGCATGCCTGATACAAGCAATATGTTCTTTAAGGCGGTTAGTTACCCCACGTTTTGAGCTTCCCAAGTATGAACATCAAGATGCACATTTTAATTTATAAACGCCTGAACAATCTATAACTGGGATTCTATTTTTTATCGAGCTTAAAGTATTCTTAGTGGTATTAGAGCTTTTATATACTAGTTTGTACTCGAAATCTCTGCACATTTTCTTAAACCCTTTGTTTAGAGCAACATTAAAAGGGAGAACCAACACCTTTCTGAAGTCCTCCTTTTTCTTACAACCCAGAGTGGTGACTTTGTCAAGGTTTATGTGCATTTTAATTTTTAAAGCAAGTTTATTTACAATTTTTTTCATTGAACCCATTGAACCTCGCAAAGGATCGGATTAAGCTAAATTCTTTTCCCCTGGCAACACCATTCAAAGGTAGTAACAAGGCCTGTGTAATTTGATGGTGGAGCACTGCTAATTTGTGTGGCATACAATGGTTAGAGTCCGATCTAATGTAAGCGGGGACAAAGTTTGGTTTTCTATATACGTCGAACTCTAATCCATTGCCAACTCGTATAAACCGTAGTTCTTCCTCTTGCCTAAAATTAATATCAGGGGAAAGTCCATTTAAGGCTGCCAGAAATTCAACACAGTCCGACTCTTTGGAGTCAAAAATCACTCACTGATGAAGGAATTATGAATTCCGAAATGTACATCTGAGTCAATAAAAAAATCTTTGTGGATTTGTGTTTTCCTTTTATTCCGATATTGTATATTGGTGTCCAGTTTCCGGCTATTTTGTTTTATTTGGTTCAAAATACATCGAGATATAATTATTAATATATATGAATTAATAAACCTTTTTAAGGTGTGCGGAATTAGGTAACCCATTAGAAGTTGATACCTTACAAAATAACAAGTCTGCCAGTAAATTGATTTCCACCTTATTACGAGGGCAATTTTCTTTTCAACCTCCGATGGGGCATAAAGTAAAGATAAATGATTTTATTACCAGGAGTCAAGTACAATCAAAGTTACTTTTTGACATAGCCACCGTTAAGATTGAGACATATGCTGGCGACTTATACAGGTGGATGAGTTTTCCAATACCCTCTTCATAGATATAGTTTGCTATCGGCATGTTGAGATAGGTCTCCATGGCGTCTTGAAGCTCGTTGGTGCGAAAGTGCTGTTTTTCCAGACCTTTCTTTAGCTCTCGAAGTCACTCGGTGCCAGATCTAGTATGTACGCTGGGTGATCGAACTCTTCCCATTGCATTGCTCGAGAAGCTACTGCGCTAACATAGCAGTATGCGGTCGTGTGTTGTCGGAATCAAAACAATTCCAGAAGACAGCATGTCTCTTCTCTTGTTCTGAGTGGCTCTCCGCAAGCGACGTGATACCTGACAATATACATCTGCAGTGATCGTAGTCCACTGCTCCATAAACTCTATAAGTAACACTCCTTTCCGATCCTAGAAAATGGTAGTCATAATCTTCCTGTTGCTGAACGTTCTTTTGAACTTTTTGGTTTTGCTCGGGGAGTTTGGGTGCATCCATTGTTTGGATTGTTTTTTCGATTATGGTTTGTCATAAAGAATCCAAGTTTAATTTCCTGTCACGATTGATTTCGAAATCCCTTCCCTCTCTTCAGCATAACGTGTGAGAAAGATTAAAAATGATACCATGCGCCGCGTTTTGTGGTTCTTAGACAGCATTTTGGGAACCCAACGTGAACATAGACTTGAAATCTCTGTTCACTTAGCAGCGCGATCAGAGAGTGAAAAAATAGCCCTCGTACAATAATAAATTTCAAAGTTAAAAAAAATTGAGCTAAATATTTTAAAATTAGATTTTCCTTACATTTTTTAAAATTTTTTTAACTTTTAAGAAACTAAATAACACTTCAAACATCAAGATAAAAATCAATGATTTTAAGTTAAGTCTTTTTTTTTTAAGGCTGAGACACTGTGCCTGTTTTTCAAAGAAAATTGTTTATTAACCAAATTTTATTAACCAAAAATTTTCATAAAACAATTGTTTAACTGATTATTTTTTAAAGGTGTTTGAACAAAGTGACGGGACGAACTATGAAGATTGTTCCACAGCTGAGTATCAAAAACCCTGTTGTTCCACTGGTTCCACCTGTGGGCGTGGCTGTCGTCCGATTCTACCTATCCATAAAAACGGAAATGCCTTTACATCATTTCAAGTTGGGCTTAAGTAACTAAATATTGTCTTTTGAAAATTAATGAATATGATATTTGAAAATATCAACAAATACTGTATTATACAATGGTCACTTTATCTCAGAGTGGGTATTTTATTTCATAGGTTGTACCTATCTTAACAGAGAAAACAAATCCGATTAGGTTAGGTTAGGTTATTACACCGAGAATGATACGCCCAGAGAACATCGAGCTTTAGGCTAAGTTATTGACAAGAGTCGGCAACACTTGGAGAGTATTCATTGTACATACCCAGGGACACCGAGGACATAGCAGGGACCCTTTAATAGTTTTCCCTTTCATGGGCCTCTTTGGCCTTCTGGCCGCCATTGAGCTCTTTTGAGCTCCATGGACCCCGGAACAAGGTACTGGCTAAACCCCCCCTCCTCGCCTCAGGCCTGTACATACCATGTGACAGGCAATATTTTGTCAAATAACTGACCTGTAGAACACCAGATTGTAGAGGACAATTTGGAACATAATATTAAGTATAGTTCTCCCAACGAAGGATGGTGCATGGCCTTGACACCACCTATCTCTCTCTCCTTGTGGTAACGTTGGAGTAGTACCATTCTTTATTCTGAATCCCTTTATGGGGCATTTTTCACACCTAAAAATACAACAAGCAAGATCGGTGTGCTTGCAGACTGACCGTATGGTACCCGTTTGCTTTGCACCTGCTGGCTTTTTGGGGGAAGGGGGAGGGGCTTTAGGAAAACTTCTGCTTACTTGGCCATGAGGCCTTCCTTTGTTTGGTCGAGTATAGATGTTGCCATGTTTTGGCTATAGCAGGTTTCGATCGGTATGGATGCAATGCGGGATCCGATCGGAACTTTTTTTTTTTCCGTGGGACCCCTCTAGTGGCATGTGCAAGGCCCCTCCAATGGTGTGCATTTTGTTTACATTACATATGTGCAAGTTGGCATGAATTAGCATATCTCAGAATTGAGATTTAATAGAGCTTGAAGTTGACTATTTCTGTCCAAAAGCGCTGGACCCTATTGAGTCTAATCGGTACAATCTGCTCAAATCCGGCCCTCTTTTAGCACAAAATCGAGAAATGGACTTATGATCATCCGAACTGAAAGAAATTTGTAAAGTTTGAAAAACCGTTTTTTTTTTCATATTGATCATGCCTTATTACATTGTTGAAGGCAATATAATTGTCCTTCTGTGAATTTAGATTACCGAAGCACAAAAGTAGCGGATACATTTCCGAACAACATCTTGAGCTGTCAAACTACATGTACTATAAGAAGTATCATTCGACATAACCTCCAGATGCCATGGGTTGAGAGAGCGATAAACTCTGGGTAATTATTGGACACTTTAAAGGAACTGCCAAAACATCAAAAAACATATCGGAAGATTAAGATAAAGATTAAAATAAGGGGTAAGGGACGTTGGCGTCAGTTCTTTACCAATGTGACCGCACATTAAATACATTCTGCGATTGTTGAATAATTGTATCTTTAACAATGCTTCAAAGAAGGCTGTTAGGGATGCAAACAAGAAGTTTATTGCTACCCTTGCTTACACTCTTAAAAATGCGTATTTAAATAAATTAATGCGTAGTATACAATTTAAGACAGATTTTCTAAACACTAGGGGAAAATGATACTTCTATGGTTTATTTGCAGCTGAAGATAAAATCCAGTTTTCGAAACATGCCTGGGCATTCCGTGACCATGTGCTTCGTGTTGACCCTGAGCGAGAGGCCATGTGGAATGCGCTTTACGAGGTTCTGATGGCAACCGGCTCGCGATGGAAATGGGAACCGTGCAGCCAATCACCAGGACGAAAATACAATCTGCCCACGAATCGGAAGAACCCTCCTGATGGCGATATTCCGGAAATGGAGGTTGTATAACACAATTTTGAACTAACTCTGGGGTTGAACAAATTATATGGATAGAGACCACATAGTTTTCGTTGGACCACTGTTTGCTTTTAATCTTTCGTGGAATAGTTTTTGAATAATCTCTAATGTAATATTAAACTTTTCTCCACTTTTCCCTTCCGATATTGGAGGGAATATTTCACTATAACAGTCGTCCGATAAAATTCAAATTGCTCTGTTTGTGCTGCTTAGAGAAGCTGTTGAAGATCATTTTTTGCGTCTTCAAATCAAGACTGATATATCTGCCTGCATGTAAGGGCGCATTATCATCTTGAAAAATGACATCTTTGTTTTGAAACAACATGTAGGCCACAGAATGCTAGCATAGACTTTTCCATATGTGCTGGCAATATCATCATGGTTTGAGAGTAATGAGCCAGTCAAATATGAAGATACGCTACTGAAATCGAATGGATCCAACGCTACAGTTGACCTGGAACTTGACAGTGTAGGTTTGCTTGAGGGGTTCTCCAAATTTAACTCTTTCGTATAGGTGGAAATGTATTTTGTTCAACCCCTCTATTTACAAATAATAACTGTACCTTGTTGAGTGTCCAACCAGCATAATACTTGTGAAAAATAGAATGAAGAAGTTATTCCAAAATCACAAAAGAAAAATACTTTTTAGGGAAGCTAAGTTCGCGCAGAAGGTAGTTGAATACAGTGTAAGTATTCCTTCTCACTTTGGATATTGCATTACCAATAGATGTCGTTGGTAATGTCATAAATAACAAATGGGTTGCACACGGCCTTTGTTCAACTTATGTTTGGAAAGAATGACACGTCTCTGGTTTTTAAGAATGCCCTAAATATGTTTAGACAATAAAGAGGAAGTGATGGGTCATGTACGCTATTGATCTTAATAAGACATTCTCGAGAAATGGCCGCTAAGTATGGTCAAACGTTGTCCTACGGAAAAAGTGGTATCGGAAACTTTAAATGCATGTATGTAGTAAAATGATTTGCTAAATGTTTTATAGAGGGGTGTTAGGGATCTATGGTAACAAGTTACAGAGGGCCAGAAAATGTGGTGTAAACCCCTTTCACCACCCTCGAATCTGGTAGTCATACATCGCTGCTATTGCCCTGCATCGCGGTTTCCACTGCAGGAGGCTGGAACGCCGAATACAAAGATTAATTGACAGAGGCTGGAACTCCTGTTGACATGCATTCCAAAGACTCTCGACTGTTCGCGGTCGTCTCTTTTCCGAGGGTCCGTTTAAGTAGGGCAAAGCCACAAAAATCCATAGGCAGTGCGTCCGATCTACTAAATCCTACCGTGCTGCCAGGCTCATTAGACTTTCTCATCATTCAAGATATGCGGTGAAAAACTTCATCACGCATGTCCATTAAACTTTGTTTCTCTAACTCCATTTCTTTATTGGTAATATTAATTTTCTTAGCACAGTTATCAAAAACAGGCTATAGTATAGGCTTTATTTTCATTATACCGGAATCTACGAGGGGATAAGTTTTCAACCAGGAACGCTGCACGCATCCCAACAAACTTGTTTCACTTTCTCCAAGTACTTCATTCAATCATATGGTCGCGTGCAGAGTTGAGCGTTCATGGCATGCTATGGTTTTCTATGATTATTCCAAAGCCTTAGAAATATCGGGTTGTTTTGAAAGTTTACAACAGACACTTTCTCGCAGAGCTCCCAAGTAAAGCCACGGTTTTGTTCTAGTATCGTGAGTTTGAGGGGAAGACGGTCACTTGAAAACTAACCTCGCAGGATCCCTCGTTTGTTGACCCAAGAACAGGAAGCAGCCCGAGTCGTGCTAAGAAATGATCGAAAGGTTAAACATTTGCACAGGTGAAGTAACATGGCTTTATTATTACGACCCCGAAACTAAGGAACAATCTAAACAGTGGCTCCGTAAGGGGCAAAGACCACCGCAGAAATGCAAATGTTCTCGGAGTGATGGGATGGTGAAGGGGGCAAATTTCTTAGGTTCTGCTGGCCATGTATGCACTGTTGTGCTTGAACACAGAAAGACGTTAAGTAAATTGATGAAAACCAATAAAACTGTGGATAATGCTAAAATAAATGGAGGGCTGTAGAGACCACAAGTCCTAAAAAGATGGAAGGAGAAGCTTCCGAAGACCGGAACAAGAGATTTATTGTGGCATCATGACAACGCCCCGTACTTGTTAAAACAACTGAGTTTTTCTATGAAAATCGGGTTAATATGTTGACGCATCCTCCTATTCTCCAGACTTGGCACTCTGCGACTTCTGTGTTCCCCAAAATCAAGAGGAAGCTCAGAGGGTTCCATTTTGATGACGTCCTGGCAACGTACGACGAGTACATTTTGGAGCTCACTGCTCAGGACTGGAAAAAAAAATGCATGTCCGCCTGGTTTAGGAGGATGAAACTTTGTATAGAAGCCGAAGGAGGGTACTTCAATGAGTGCTGAAAGAATGGTCTTCTTAGGATGCGTGCAGCGTTTCTGGTTAAAAACTTTAGAGTATCCCTCGTATGCTATCATTGTTCAAACGAACGTGCAAATTCAGTCATGGAAGATCATGTCAGTATGTCGAGGTTAACAAGTTTACCATTCAAATAAAATTAATTTGTTTTTTATACATACAAGTCTGTTAAGTGATTATATGTGATTTTTCTGCTCTATGTACACTTTTAGGATGAGATTATCGGAGCCACTGCAATTGAAACCGTTTCGTTGGAAGGAGGATGCGACGATGGACGCTTACCACCAAGTACCGAAGATAGTAGCGAGATCGTGAGCATGTGCCTCGTGGCCGAGGCGAGTTTATTCGACGAAGAGGATGACGACGAAGCGCAACCAGAAGCAAGCAGTCATGTGATGCAAGCCAGTAATGTCGATTCTCTTATTGAACAGGCCGTGCCTTCGTTTACCTCTAACCCATCCCCAGTGACTGGCTTTTCGACTTCTGTTGTTATAAATAACGAAACAAAGGAGTTAATTCCTATCCTGGTAAGCTCTGGATGTCATCCTAGTGAAAAGTTAGAAAGTAAAAACGTCAACATTTGGACCCCTCATACTAGCAGCTGCGTTGATGGCACTTTTTCTAAGACTTACCCTTCAACATCTTATCGTTATAAACGTGTAAACGAACGGACGAAGGATTATAGTTATTATGATATTAGTGATAACTTAGAAGATAGCCCCGAGCAGTTATCTTCATTTACCAATCCGTTTCTATACCAACTAGGGCTACAACCTGTTGGAATTAATGATGAAGATAGTGCTCACGTTGCCGTTTCCAATGACGGAATTACTTTAAAATCAGCAAAGGCCTCGATTGACCTTTCTTCGTTATCACATGGCCCAATAGAAAACGAAAATCTTGACTATTGTGTTGTTGATAAATTGCCTGCAATATCTTCGAGTGAAGATGAAAAAATTAATGACAGTTTTCTTCTTGACGAAGAAGAGTATTTTTATTTGAAACATTCTAGTAGTAACTCGATGGAAGTGAAAGCCAACGCGGAATTTAGTACCTGTTGTTTAAGTAATTCTTCTCGTGAACTCGCTCGTAATAAGGTATACAAAGAAATCGCAGTTGTCAAACAAGACAAAAACCTGACGAAAGCAAAAGACGAATGCAGTAACACGGGTATTCAGCAAGTCGTTGCAGAGGAAGTATTGAGCCAGGAAAAAATTTCTCAGTTAGCCCGGGAAGTGGCTTCATCCGTAAGCAGCAAGCTCAACTTGGACTTACCAAGCCAATTCGAAGACTGCAAGAACATCTTGAAAAATGATTCCGCTATAAGTTGGCCTAATACGGAGTTATTACATGAAACTTTAAGTGGGCAGTCAACCTCAGAAAAAAATGAATCAAAAAATGCACGCATATTTCATTCTGATCAAAACAATAGCCCTGATTTGAACGTGCCTGATACTAGCAAACATCCAGAGACTGATAAGATAAATTGGTTGAAACTGATCACCGATGATAATAAGGAGCAGCTTCTAGGGCCAGCATCACCGAAAAGTTCAGGTAACCTTAATAAATATTAGATTAAGAACAGTCAAGAATGATTTTAATGAGAAATTTCGTAAATCGTAGTATATAGTTATGGTCTTATGTATATACACATACGAATACAGAGAGGATGTCCCTAAAGTCCGGTCTTGTAGGAAATATTGAAATGTTGCAGATGTAGAATACACATAGTTGAATAAATTTAATATATTATAGCCTTTGTTTCAGGAAGGAATATTTGGAATAATGAACAAGTCAATTTTGTGTTGTGCAGAACGAATGAAGGTGAAATGGATGCTAGGGATGGAAAGTACACAATGCAAGAGAAAGCTGAAATTGTGATGCTGCACGTCTCCCCAATGGGAAACACGTGAGAAATTTCACAGAAACAGAAACCTGGTCAACGAATTTTCAAACTCTTCCAGCAAACTGATTTAGTAGCAGATAAACCAGTCACAGGGCCCCCAACGAACATCCACCAATGATAATACTGGGTGTCCACATGAAACCTCCCCGATTTCGAATGCTAATTGTAAGGAAACTAATGGTCATGAAGCTTTCTGATTTCAAAGTTTTGCGGTTTGTATTGTCCAGTCGATATTCAATCTCAATCCACTATTGTACAGAATATCTGTACAGGTGTAGACCATATTTTTGACGATATAGCCCCACAGGAAGAAATCCATAGGGGTTATGTCTGGAGATAGCGGTGATTTTGTTTCAGTGTACCACGCCAAGCACTGAGCTCTTTTGTGATGTTGTCATCTTTGCTAATTATTTAACACCTGCAACAAAAGAATATTCTTCTCAGAACTTTGAGTTGCTCTTCATGACACCGCAAAGTGCAAATCTCTAGAACTAGTATTTTCATTATTGTCCTTGTCACAGTAGCAGTAAGTCCCAACCGATCATTGCGAAAGATGGGACAAGACTTTGAATTTCCAGTTTGCATTCTGCAGAATTTTCACCCTTATAAAATGCAGTTTGCGCAGGGATTGCATGATGATGACTTTGACCGTCTAGATGAATTTTGTAATTAGGTTATTAACAAAAATGTAAACCGTGGTGTACGTAAACAAATATGGCGTTCAATGACATAACGTGCTTCCATCTAAAGGTCATGTGAACCGGAAGAACATGGTGTTCTGGGCGCAAGAGAATCCCCACTTAAGAGAAGATATTCATATCCAAGCGGATTCCAGAATACGTGTGGTGTACCCAGAGACAAATGAAAGTAAGAGACTGGCAGTGACCTCCCCTCTAGTGGTGCCTTCGCGCCGCCATATCGGGATTGGCAAGAAACAGCTGATCGCCGTAGGCAATGCATGTGAATCAATCGCAAACATTTATTTTTTCTAATATCTACCTAAGATATCTCGATGAATTTATTATGGAACCACCAGAAAAACTTGCTCTATTAAACAAAAAAATAATCATTCAAATCGGCCCATCTGATAAAAAGTTATTTGATGATAAATAAAGTTATTTTTAAACATAAATTAAAAAAAAAATAGTTTAAATGAAAAAGGAGGAAGATATTATATTAAACAATTAACTAGGAAAATTCTCCTCTATAAATTATAATTTTAAAGTAAATAAAATCAAATATACATATCAACAATAATTTGGATTATAATTAATGAACTGTATATTTTATTTTATTTACTTTAAAATTATAATTTATAAATGAGAATTTTCGTAAATTAATTGCTTTTTAATAAAAATATAAAGAAAAAAGCAAAAAACAGATACAGATCGAAAGGAGACCAGACAAGCGAAAGTAACCTCCCCCCCCCCTTTTAAAATAACCCTCATTGTTGTTCTGGCGCGAATCTATTGTTTCATAATTTCTGAAAGAAAAAACATGCCTGTCAGTTGTTGTGCATATAATTGCACAAATCGTTTTTTAAAAGGATCCAATATTTCATTTCACAAGCAATCATGTGTATTAATAATATGTTAATAGTTTATTACAATATGTGGATTAATAAACTGATTATTATCAGCTTACTTTCACTTGTCTCTGGTGCAATTATTTTATTCAACTGAGAAGTATTTCTTCCTTTTTTTTGTTTAAAAAAAAATTGAGTACCTTTTAAAAGTATTTTAGGTTACCAGATTTTCTTTTAATTTAAAATTTTAAAATCAATTAGCTAAAATTTGATAAATTATGTTAGGTTTGTTTATCAATAGTAAGAAACACTTTTAAATATCTTCCCAGTTTAAATGTTCTGACTTTATCAACATTCCATTATTGTCAGATAAACAAAAATTAAAATGACATTTTTTTTTATTTTCTTAAAATAATTTTGTGACACAGCTTGTTACATTTTTTAAAGTATAAACATCTAATTGATATTTCAATAAAGATAAGTATTGTGATAAATATTTTTATTGTGAGGAGTCCATTAAAAAAACAACTGTCACTCAATAAATGAGCACCAAGCTCGTATAACCAGGTATAATATTTGCACAATAGATTTCCAAAGGATGACATTCTTCGTAAAAAGTGGATACATCTTATTAAAAGAAAAGTCATCAAATGAGGAGATAAAGTACATGAAAATTATTAACTGACATTGACACTCATTGAAAACAGAAGATCTGACAGAACTGACATTGATTCAAAGACACTCATTCAGAACATCATAAAGAAGAGCAAGTAAAAAAAAAAATTAGCGTAAGAATTGGAAGCCAAACTCTTCTTCTTCAGTTTTCTTCATCCATGCTTTCACTTGTCTCTGGCTAAGCCTCCATTACGCGTATTACAATAAGGATAGGAGTTGCGAGTTGTAAGCGCTCTTTTAAAAATTCGTAAGGCATTGAATCAGCTATTGAAAGTCATTAAAAGTATACGTTATCGTTAGTTAATGCAATAAAGTTTTTTTAAAAAAATCAGAAAACAGGTTACGTTTACTAATACCTCTTGAAGTCATCTACAAAAACAGCTGAAATAACATTGAGAACATACGGCACCTTACGTTTCTGCCATTCCCATAATGGAGATCGCTGCACTTCCGGTGGCACCAGTAGCGCTCAGCAAAATGAATAGGGCACTGCCAGTCTGTTACTTTCATTTGTCTCTGGGTGTACCATACATGGACAACAGATAATGGCACCATATCTGTGCGATATCTGCAAATGCTTTATGAAATAAGACCGAGCCAACACCATTTAAATGAAAGCCAGCGCACGGAAACGTCATTCATTGTTACATCTTCATACCTAGTCATAATTTCGGGCTTATTAGAGAGGTTCAGCAAAGCGTGAACGTGAACGCGAAAATGAGTGACATCATCCAAGTTCACGTCCACACAGGCGTTGGCCTTGAAAATCTGCTTAAGCAAAGCGTTACTTCCCCCTTACGAGTCCAAATGGCGTCACATACGTATGACATCATATGTTCTTATTACGCATGCGCAGAATACAAATATCCGCATCCGGTTCTTGCCTCATGCGTGTATTTTGAAAGTTCCTTACTATAACGACATCGTACATTTCTAACCTTATATTCTAAATATTGTTTATACAAAAAACGATTATTTAATTATCGTAAGTCTAAAGAACACGTGTGCTTAATAACATAGCATTTTATTTGTTCGTTTTATGAATAAAAACATAGGGAATGGCAAACGTGAACGTACCAGACTAGGCGTTGAATTCGCCATGATTTAACGTGGAGACGTGAAGCAATGACGTCAATAGCTCAGACGTTTTTGTTTTTTTTTTGTTTTTTTTTTATTACCTCATGTCGACGTGAGGCAGCGTGGAGCGGACGTGATTTAGATTAACGTCATTCCGGCGCCCTACGTCATTGCCATGCCACACGTTTGTTTTGCTGAACCTCTCTGTTATTGGTAGAAATACGATTAAAGATGACTACTTATGACGTTTTAACAACGTATGACGTTTCCATGTGCAGGCTTTCTTTTAGGTGGTGTCATAGTATTAGAAGAAGTAAGGAAGCTTCACCGACTCCTCCTCCATCACAATTTCGCCATACCTGTGAATTTAAACAAATTTTGAACGATGAACCTTTTCCCATAAACAGTAGGCATTCCGGGCATTCATCCATTTCAATAATTCCGATTTTATGATGACTAATTTTGGAGCAATGTAAAAAATACTATGTTGATGCATCGCTAGCTTAAGCTACGCCCATCTGTCTTACGGATTTTTCATGAACTAGCGGCGCTGCGGTCAATTTGGGCCCTAGCTGAGAGTGAAAATAGGGCTAAAGTGCAAGCTGTTTCACCTCAAGAGCTGATTTTACCGTTTTTTCCCACATTATTCTGATACTGTTCTGTTATGTACACTGTCATATCAATGAATTATGACCAGCACCCCTTCAAGGCACACGCATGGTTCGCCCCAACAATGATTACACATTGCAAAATTTGCATAACAAGCTGAGAAAGCTTTAAAGCTAGTGCATCAAACGGCAGGTGCACGAGCCTCAAGATGGGTAGACGTCCGGATTTAACGGACATCCAAAAAGGGATGATAATGGGCTATCGCAGCAAGGGTGGCACCATCTCCGAAACGGCGCGATTTGTGAACTGTTCACGGTCCGCTGTAGTGAAGATGTACAAAGAGTGGACAGCAGGAACAGAAATCGCGTCCCAACGCCATCACTGTAAAGGGTAACGAGCCATCGACCAACGGGGTGAGCGGCGCCCACGACGACTCTTAAAAGGTGACAGGAGAGCCACAGTCCATGAACTTGACAGTGGTGCCAACAGACGTGTATCCGACATTACCGTTGAACGCACCCTGCTACGGATGGACCTGAACAGTCGACGCACCCAAATTGACCAGGGGTCATCGTCAACGACGCCTAGACTTTGCACGTGAGCACCGCCATTGGACCACAGACGAGTGGGCTAAGGTCGCCTTCTCCGACGAGTCAAGGTTTTTGCTCCATAAGATTGACGGGCGATGGCGAGTGCGTCGTGAACGCCGTGAAAAGGAACTGCAGAAGGCTATTGTGGGCCGGAAACAGACTGGTGGGGGTAGTGTGCATGTGTGGGGGATCTTCTGTTGGGAGCAGTTAGGTCCACTGATTCTTCTAGAGGGCAATTTGAATGCCTGTGGCTATCTGTCAATCGTAGCGGACCAGGTGCACCCGTATATGCTCACGATGTTTCCAATGTGATGGTGTTCCCCCAATGGGATGGTGCACGTCTCCTTCTGGATTGGTTCGAGGAACACGACTGACGTTCGAGTGCTCCCTTGGCCCGCTAATTCGCCGGACATCAATCCAATCGAACATCTGTGAGAGCACCTTGATCGCCATGTACGGCAGCTGGACCCTCCACCTATAACTCTCAAAGCTCTGTGGACAGCGCTTCAAGCGGAATAGACTGCCATACCATCGGACACATATCGCGCACTTCTTGCTTCCATGCCACGACGCCTAGCAGCAGTTATAGCGGCGAAGGGTGGCTACTCCCGTTACTAAGCGGGTGGTCATATTTCAGTGATATGACAGTGTATATAACGTATACAGATAATAAACGTTTCACTCATTACGATATTAATATAGTTTTTATTTAATTAGAAGATGGCTAAGTGCTTCGTTCCCAAATGCTTTTCTAGAAGCACGCACTCATTATTGCAAAAGGTCTCAGAAAAAATGTATATAATGCTAAAAAGAGCAAACGAAGCAAAAAATTGTCATCTTAATTAGTAATAGCATTGTCTGATAAGAGTTTAAAGGAAAGGAGTTATTTTGAAATTATTAGACTAAATTATTTTATGAAAACGAATTATTAACTTCTTGATCTTGGTGGCGGCATTTTTATTTCTGTTCATATATTAATTAGCGTTCAAATTCGGACCCACATTGTATTGAAAATGTTCATTCTGGTCACCTCTGTCATTGCTTACAGTTATACACACTTTTTCAGAATCACCCTGTATATCCGGAAATGCTGCGTTTGCGTAATCGATAATGCCGTTTCATATTATTTAGTAGTCTTAATGTAGCAGCAGCAGCGTGCGATATTGTGGGTTTACGAAACGTTTCCAGACATGTATTCATAAGATAGATTTTGTTCCTTGTCAGCTATCTCCGAAAAGCTTATTCCCCTAGTTTTGTAACATCCTGTATTGCCTTTAATGACGGTCATCCACAGACGGATCGTTCGTACGTCATCGGTAGCCTCAGTAGAAGCATAGTAATAGAAGGAATGTAGTCTTTTCTATTACTATGGTAGAAGTCTTTATCACTCAGTTATTGAAATGGATGTATGACGAGAGCTGAGTTGGATGAATGGGGCATGTTTGTTGGTGCCACCGAATTGGTCATTCCATCCAGCGCCGGATCGAGTCGATGCGGGGCCACTCTAGTGGCGTGCATTTTGTTTACATTACATATAGATAGAGTATGTGTAGATATTTTTTGCAATAGCATATTTTATCACGGAATTGTGAGGTTTAATATACAGTAGCGCTCAAAAAATAGTACACTTTCATGTTTATTGCTATAATACTTTCAAAAATTAAGAACATATAACTAAACTTTGTATACATATTATCTATATAAATATACAAAAGAAAAACTAGAAATAAGGTCACTGTTATTTGTATTTGCGAGGACACCATTCAACTGCCAAAATACAAAAATCATAAAATAGTACACACGCAAAAAAAAATCCCAAAAATGAAGTAAATACAATGAAAAAAAAGATCAATATTTTGTTGCAAAACCTTTTCCCATTCTTTTCATAAAATTTCAAATTTTTCCAGTGAATTTCGTGCTTTCTGTGACTTGCAGCTGCGGTCTAATCCTTCCCACATATGCTCAATAGGATTTCGTACCTTCTTTGACTTGAACCAGTCTTTGACCACACAAGCGGTATGTTTGGAATCATTGTCTTGCTGATAAATCCATCCATGAGGCATATTTGCTTTGGCAAAAGGAAGCATATGTTGCTCTAAGATATTCTTATATACTATTTTGTCCATTATTCCATCGATCTTTATCAGCGGGCCTACCCCTTTATGACTGAAACAACCCCATACCATAGTGGATCCTCCACCATGTTTAACGGTTGGTAATTGGTATTGTGGATCAAATCTATGGTTTGCTGGACGGCGTACATACTGGATACCATCAGATCCGAATAGTAAAAACTTCGATTCATCACTAAAAAGCACTTTATTCCATTTTTTGGAGGTCCACTTCAAATGATCTTTGGCAAATTTGAGGTGGGCTATCCGGTTCTTCTTGGAGATCAAAGTTTTTTTCACGGGACATCTGCCAAACAAATCTGCATCCCTCAGACATCTTTTCGTGGTACTCACACTAAAGTTAACATTATGGAAGGTTGCCATTTCGTTATTAAGGTCAACTGCAGTTTTCTTCGGGTCAGCCTTAGACAGCCGTATCAAGACTTTATCTTCTCGTGGAGTTGTTGATTTTGGTCGGCCGACCCTGGCTTACGAGTTACATATCCTTGCGTGCAAAAACGCTGAAAAATTCTTGCCACCGTGGACTTTGGAACTTGAAATTGCTCCGAAACTGAGGTGTACGAGTTGCCATTGTTGATTGCATCTATAATGTGCTTTTTTATTGAAGATGGCAGATGAACTCGAAGCGACATGTTAAATATTGTCAGCAACAGCAAAATGTCAACATCAATATAGAGAATATGAGAAAAATCTACATAAAACTCAGTGTGTACTATTTTATGAACTCACCTCTATCAATAATGGATGAGTCTTCAAATACTAATTAACTCTAAAGAGTTTGAATTTCTTTCAATATTCAAATATTTATGCAGTCTATATATTATTACAAATTCTTTAATTAAAATTCAATACTTTAGAAGTTATAATGATAAAACATAAAGTGTACTATTTTTTGAGCGCTACTGTAACTTGAAATTGATAATTTCTGTCAAAAAGAACGAAGCCCGATTGGGTCCAATCGGCTCATATCCGGCCCTCTTCCATCTATTAGATTTCTAGCGAGTTTCAGATAAAATGTGCAACATTGAGTGATGAAACGGAGACTAGAGAGACCTGTAAAATCCAAAATACGACTAGTAAAGCTGCAAAAATTGAAAGATTGGGATGTTAACAGGCATGCTGCATTGAAACTGTGCCCACAGAATTCCGACTTGATTACAGAGTGGCAGCTTTTTGTACTGGATGGAGTGATGTCTTTAAAAGAAAGCAAGAAAGACATGGTTTTTTAAAAAAGACACGAACGATTCGGATCACGTGGATGGAAGACATGTCAACAATGGACAAAGAAGAGAGTGAAGCAACAATGGATATCTCAAGAGACCTTCGATATCACAAGCACAGAAGGGACAATCCTAACATTTTATATGAAGTGAAGATAGAATGGCTTCTCTATTTATGGTAATTTTCTAAGAGAACTGATAAAAGTTTAAAATAGTGATGGTGAGGCGAAATTGGATGAAGTGCATTCGTTATCATCTTTCAGACTTTAAATTAATTGCAAGCACATGAGCTTAAACAGAAAATATTGTCATTTTGAGATGGAGTGTCTATAATTTATTTACAGCAGTTAATCATTAAAACGGCAATAAAAAATAATAAAATAACTGTTGAATTAAAATTATTTATCTTTTGAGGTAGATGGTTTTCATTCATTCTTTTGCTTATAGATGGTGCAACACAACTGGAAACTCTGAGAAAAAGATCGCACACATTGATCGAATCTCGTGAGATAATATAGTTATTATTTTTAACTTTTTCGCTTATTTGAAAATTTATCAAATCTTATTTTGAGATGCGTCTAATTCTAATCAATTTTTTTGTATTTGTAATTTTTTTGGCTAGATGGGAATCCTTCCTCCATAAAACGTCGGAAATTGGATGCGTACTTGACGGAAAAGAATGAGACCGAATGCAAGATACGCCGAGATCGAATGTGGACAACGAGCACATTGACTCGGCGGACGATGGCAGATGTAGCATTAAGCACAGCGCACTACAAACGGGATAACTCGATGGTGCATGGCGAAAGTGACGTCCTCGTACCTGTAATGTCTGTTCCAGGTTGAGTAAAAACATTTTATTAATTATGAATCAAGCTTTAAGTTTAATATATATTTAAGAATACAGGGTGTCTCAAAAAAAACAGCGTGTCCACCCTTTGAATGATTATAAATGTTTATTAAGATATAACTAAGTTTTATAATTCAAGTTAAGGAAGACAAGTGTAGAATCTTTTTGTTATCTCATGTATTCGAATGGGTACCATTCAGGTTCAGACACTGCCGATAACGTAGGTAGCTGCAATTGTAAACATCACATATTTCAATTGGGTGCATCCTTTTCGAGTTGCTACCTTCAACGCATTTATTGTTGTAAGTTTTGCGCTAAAAACCTTATCTATGAAGTTTCCAAATTACAAAAGACCTGAGGTTTTAAGTCTGGTTAACATAAGTGGGTGTTCAATGCTACCTCTTCATCCAATCCATCTTTTGCAGATTTTCAACAGCATAGGCCTTTACATTATGACACAGAGCAGGTGCTTCATCTTGCTAGAAATAAAGTTACTCTTTCCAAAACACTTCAGGAATGGGTAGCATAAACAAATCATGTATTAAGTTATAGTCATTCAAAGGATAGTAACATTTTTTTGAGAAATTCTGATTAAGATATGTCTGCTTGAAAACATCTGATTTTAAATTAAGAAAAAAAATAGCTAAGGGACAGTCAAATAAAAGAGGCCAACAAATGTCTTGGCGCCCAAGTTGGTAACACTGGGGACTTGGGAAAGCACATTGATGCAGAGCTGGGTTAATTTTGGGGTTGACCGAGTGAGGGAGAGGTTCCTTGGGGTAAAATTGCGGGGGCTTCAAAAATAAGTGCTTATATTTGTATCTCATTTAGACTGAGAAATCATAGCCATTTTATAATATGGCTAGAAGATTTAAGGCTTTAATGTAATAGAAAGAACTGAAAACGTAAGGGCTTCTGCAATTTTGTAAAGGGTTAATTCGTCCACCCTTTTCAAAATATGATTAACTTGTAGAGGATTCGTCACAAGAAATCAAATAGATTTTAAACTACAGGATTACTCCAAAACTAATGCACAGCGTTTTCACTTGTACATCTTTACTATTTAGAGTTCATAAAAGCATCCCTCTTGCTTGTATTAAAATTTAACTCAATCTATTCCCGCTGGTGGTAAAGACATACCTCTTCTTTAAGATGGTTGTTGCCCTTGAATTTCGTTCAAAACCAACTTGTGGTTATAGAAGGCCCTCTTTTGCGAGAATGATAGTGAGAAACATTCGGATGAGTTTGTAAAAGTTCTGTGAAAATGATGCCGACCGCAGTTCGGTAGTTGGTGAAAGGGGGCAGTCCAGTGGATAAATAAATTAATAGTTTTGGAGAATAGTTTTGAAGTAATCAATTTTCAATATGTTTTTGCATTTGACCAGTTTTCATCTATTAAGTTCATTAAAAAAATCCTTCAACTATGAATAAATTTATTATTATAAATTAAATGAACTTTGTATCTCTTTGTGAAATAAACCTTGGCTGTTAAATACTTGAACCAAGAGAATGGAGGAACATTCACCTTACTTTTGATAATTTCCTTAAATTTTAGCATTTTCAGGTTGCTTACGCTCGGTTGCTCAAATTTGGCTTGGGCATTTTTATAGAAGCTTATCTTTTGAATAAATTTTTAATGTTACGTGTTCGGGAGTAATAGCTCAAACTCCGTGAACGCGAGTCTTCTTCTTGTCATGACAAGCAGCGCATTGCAGAAACTGGCGACGGGGTCTGTGCTTGCATCAATAGAAAAATGAATGAATATTAAATTTCTCAGAAAGGCAGTCCTGTCAATAGAAATTGTTACATCCTTATGAAAATTAATTGAAACAAAGCATGTTTTCTACATTACTCGTAATCTTGTACTCAAAACAAGCACGAAAAGTCAGTTTGATCATTTTTTATGTTGGCTGATGCACGACCGTCTATATCAGGCCTGACAACTGAGGATTGATGACATCATGCTAGAGGTCGGTTGCCATGGGAACCCCCCTTCTCAACGGAAATACTTTAACATTGAAATACTTTAATTGATGATAAATTATGTTTACTCAAATTAAACGAATATGAAAAAAAAATTATCTCCTCCGTCAAAATGACAGGCAGACGACCTCATGCCTCGCCAACCTCTAGCATGACGTCAGTTGTCAGGCCTACGAGCCCAACGAGATAAGTCCTGGAAGCGAAAAAGTCACCTGACCAACTGGGTGCACCTGTTATTCTCCTACATCACCGACAAGTTAGGTCTTAGGGGGCTCCATCATTCAAATTACAAAAGTGATGTAGCAGAATAACAGAATGAAATTTTTAAAAAAATACATAATAAATAGGGATTAGTGTCAGTTGTTAGAAGTGCAGGATTGTCTAATTTAATGAATATATAATATATATAAAGTTGCAGATTATCTCATTAATACATTGGCAAAAAATAAAGTTATTTAAGAAGATGAGTGGCTGAATGTATTAAGAAAGGGCTTTAACTTTCTTTTAAAAGAAGCAGGGGTTGGAGCTTGCTGCAGATGTTCAGGCACACGGGCCCACCAATTTATACCAGCAACAGAAACAGTTGTTTTGATAATTTCCACGGGCTAATGGGTGTCTTATTGAGGAAGCAAATCGGGTGGGGTAACTGAGAATTTTGCTGATGTATTATTGGGGGATTAGATACAATTAAATGTCCATTAATAATTTTAAATGTAAACGTTAGTAATTGTTGGATATATATTTGAGAAATAGTTAATATTTTATAGCATCCAAAGTAGGGCGATACATGAGAACGTATTGGGAGCTTCAGAAGAATCCTAAGAAACCTTTTTTTGGATGCGTAGGATTTTTGTTAAGTTAAATTTAGAAGTAGAGCCCCAGAATTGTATTCCATAGCAGCTAGTTGAATGTATCAGTGTACTATACAACTTTTTGTCCGCCATTTTGTTTAAACAAACAATCGGTTGTCATGGCAACCGGAAGAATAGTGCTGCATTTGCATGACAAGCGGTAGTTGCCATCCCAACAATGAAAGTTTAGATTTTTACAATGATGAAATTTACAAAAAATAAAGTTTAGGTTAAATATGAACGCCACTCGTAATTAGATCTACTTTCATTTTAACCATTTATGTTGGCTTTTTAGTTCGATTATTTTCGTTTTGTTTACATTTCTACTTCGTGACTCCGTCCCACACGGCGGCCTTTTTCCCCCCCCCCCCCCCAAGTCATCCTCCCCCGCTAAAGCCAGAAAAAAAGAAAGGGCCCTTAAACAAAAGCCAGATAACTGAAGTGGCCTGAGGGCAGGACGAAGGATCTCGTCGTTTTCCTCCTTTTAGTTCCTTTTTATTTATTTTTATTCTTTTTCATTATTATATAATTTACAGCAAATGAATAAACCCACAATTATTAAGCAACCTTTAAATGCATTAATTTGCTAAACGCTAATCGCAGTAATGTTTAAATCGGTACTAATTGGCTGAAATACCCCGGTCGCTTTAATAAATTGGTTGAAAATGAGATATAAAAAAATGAAAAGGTTTAAAGCAGAGCGAAGTCGAGATCAAAAGACAATGATGAAAAAGAAACAAAAACAAGCAACCACTACTAAAAATAGTAGCATAAAGATTTTAAAAAGCTTTAAGAAAAAATTAAATGAAACTTTTCCTTGAATAGATCTCAAATAAAAAAAACTGTCTGAGATGTCTATTTTAAATTTTACGTTTTATTCTATGTTTTTACTTTAAAATAATGCTTATATTATATGTCTCTAATAGATGCGAGCGCAATGGCCGATTCCTTTGTCGAGGTAGAGAGTGGCACCATCGATGATGCTGTTCCTTTACTAGGAGGAAGATGGAAATCGAATCTTGTTTTCAGTAGCCTTTCAGAAAGGAGTGCCCGGAATTGTGACTTTGAAACGGTTAGTACTCCATATTTTGACAATCCCAGAACAATGCAGATGCAAAACAAGACAACTTTGTCGTCAACACCCGAAAGCACGATTACCGTGCTCGCCAACGAAGGCGGCAGTGCACGTAAACCCCGAAGGCCGTTCTCTGCAACCACTCCGAAAGCCACGTTCACGATGGAAGCGAGCAGAAACCACGAAAGCCCACCTGCGCTCTGTAATAGCAGTGACCAACAATCGGAGAAGATGGATACGTGGTGGGTTGTCCAATGCACGCGTCAGCGTGGAGCGGAAAGAGAGGCACCCTCCTCCACATGGAGTAAGTCACCTGTGACGGGTTGGGATCGCTTCAGGAGACAGTTATCGACATTAGAACCTATCAATTCGATTGAAATTAAAGAGCTACTTGCACCGTTTATCATTAGCCCTTTTGATGAATTTGGAGAGAGGAGCATCTCTGACACGTCTAAAATGTTGGCTTTGTTAATTGAACCCTTGCAACGGAAAGCAAACGAAGAGGATCATCTGAAATTCTCCTTGGATGAAAAGTGTTGTGAAACTAGCAATACTTCTAGGCACGCGCAGTTCTGCAAAACATTTTCTTGTGGAGCTAGAATCCATCGTAAAATTTACCCAGGAGAGCAACGCATGCACTTAAAGAAGAAACAAGTGAAACATTGTGCATCCTCCCATGTTTTAACGAATTCTCCGAATAATAATGTAGCCGCATTTAACTCTCCTGGACCGAGCCACGCGCTTCAAGCTCCGGTAGGACATTCAACAGAAAACCGAATGGAAAGCCATCAGTGGATGGATCGAAACAGTGGTGAGTTGACATTTAATTTTGTTAAAACTTCTATGGAGTTAGTCCGTAATAGTTGGACTAATAATTATTTTAGTAATCATAATTAATAATGATATAATCCGAAGGGTTGGTTCATGTTTATCGTGAGGAGAATACACTTATTCTCCCGAACCCAACAAGGGTGGCCGTTTTCGTTACTGAGGCTTCAGCAAGACGGCCCCAACAATCATGCTTCTTTCGAAATCTGAGAGGTCAGCCATAACGGGGTTTTAACGCCGCATTATATTTAGCGTCCGCACTCTATCAGTACTATTAATAGACTGATGCGTGCACATTCTCACCCGCTAGGTGGCACGGTTCAAAAGTAGAGGACGGGACTATACGATAGATTCATCTAGATCTTTGTATTTATATAAATGTTCATTTTACTGATAGTAGGGAATGCTTTCGGAAAACTCTCCTTGCATTGACGCAGCCAGTCAGATCGAGTCGTATCACCCTGCTGTCGATAAAAAAATTACCAGTTTGCCATCTCTCGATAAATAGATCCAGTCTCATCCGAGATGAATATGTTCTTCCATTTATCACCTGCTAAATACACTCCCAGACAAAAATATGGAGATTTTTGAAAAATTAATAGATTCATCTCAGACAAGTGCTATTAAAATAAAATAGAACTGCACTATACATTACACAGCAATGTATACTAAGTATACACCATCTTATTAACTGCACATAAAATTTCATGAATAATAACTAATTTCGTTGAACAAAAAACAAGAAAAACAACGACTGCATTGAAGTCAAAAGTTTGGAGATTTAAATATACTGAGACATAAGTTTGGAGATTTTGTTAAAAAACGTTAACATTTCAAGTTTCTAGTTGCAGAAATTTAACCATAACGCTGTGAAGCAAAGGTGCGGCAGAAAACTCATCACAAGTAAAGCCGAAGATAGACATCTAAGAGGTAAATTGTCAGAGAATCACGCTTTCAGACAGCAAGAGAAATTACTGCAAAATGGAATGCAATCACCAAAAAAGAGGTTTCGGCAAAGAACAACAATCCGTCGTTTGAAAAAGAGGGTTACTCCTTTCGTTTTGCAGCAAAAAAGCCTCTCCTAACTAAACGATTGAAGAAACAGAGACTTGAGTGGGCACATGAACATTCAACATGGACTACAGAACAATAGCAAAAAATCATATTCAGTGATGAATCTAGATTTAGCCTTTTGAATGATGATAAAACAAAAAGTTGTGTGCAAGCAAGAAGAAAAGTTGCACCCTAGGTCAAATTTCCACCAAGCATCATAGTTCATGGAACAATAACTGCATTTGGGACCGGAAGTATAGCTATTGTCAACGGAAACGTCAACAGTTCCTATTACACGGAAATAATGGTTGATCATCTGATACCAGGTGCTGCATTATACTTTCCTATGGTGACTTTATTTGTCAACAAGACGGAGCAGCTTGTCACAGAGCAAAAGTGACACTAAACTCTTTCGAAGAACAAAATATTCACCTTCTAGAATGGCCAGGAAATAGTCCTAACCTTAATCCAATAGAGACAATTTGGGGTAAAATGAAGCGAAACTTTGACACGTAAAATTCTAAGAAAGAAGGATTTACTCAAAACTGAGTCTGATGTCTGGTGTGAAATATAGATAGATGACTGTCAGTTTCTCATTGAGTCTGAGACAACGTATGCAAGCAGTTGTTAATGCCAAAGGGGGCTGGGCTAAATATTAAACAAAGAATCTCCAAACTTGTGTCCCAGCATGGACAAATCTCCAAACGTTTGGCTTCAGTAGTGTTTGTTTTTCTGTATTTTTTGTTGAAAGGAATTTTTTGAAGTACATAAAATGTTTTGTGTATAGAAAATAAACTATGTAACGTTCGAATAAATCATCGTATAATGCATGAATAAGTTCTTTTTATTTTTAAAACAATTATTTGAAATGAACCTTTCATTTTTTCCCAAAAATCTCCATATTTTTGTCTGGGAGTGTAGTGTTCATGCAGTTTTCTGCTGTATATCTTGGCAACAAAGCGTGAATTCGGAGCTTAGCTGACAAAAAGACAGGCACTGGCACTGAAAAGTCACTTGGCCATCTTATCCAAAGCAACAATGTAATCTTCATGGCCCTCTTTACTGTTGGCGGATTTTTCATAAGCGCCAGCCTCTTTACTGTTCGAATGTTAGCCTTAAACGGGAAAAACGGGGGTGCGATTTTCGTTAGCAGCGCTGCACTGTTAATTGTTTGAATCCATTTGTCCTCTCCGTTTGATAGCTTTTGTTATATAATTATTGGGAATAATGACACCTTTTCCCTTGCACTGATCTATTATTCCCAGAACGACTCAGTTTTGAGGGCATTTTGACAGCAAACTCAAAAATAAAATACGGAATGATAAGTTCGATTGTTACCGAAGTCACGTATAAAAAATTAACGAGCCTCGTACATTTACAATTGATTTCATAAACATGAAACAACCCTCCGTAATTGATTTTTCTGTTCATTTGATTTTATCTCTATTCTAAAAGCATTCAGACAAATACTGAATGGAAATCAGCAGTTTTTTATTGTTATAACACTGTTTGGACCATATAGTGGAAATCCTTCGTACAATACGAGGATTGATTCATAAGTCATGGCAACTTATTTTTTCTCTCGAAAATGCTTCAATGTAAACATGAAAAACTTATTTCGGGTTACTTTAATCTAAATTGGTTTACATTGTATTGATTTGGTTCACATGGTCTGAAATAAATTATATTCGGTTGATTTGCTTTGGATTAATTTAGGCTAAGTAGCTTTGGTAAACTTAGCTTTTATTGTCCTGATTTATGGAGTGCATTGTTTTACACTGTTTATTATTGGCTCCCATTATTCACCACAAGTGTTGATCGTTGGAGTCTCGCTCTAATTCTAGTCTCATCCCTTATGCAGCAAATACTCAGTAAGCAAATATATATCTTTAGTCTATTTGATAATATCTTTTGGTATAAAGAAGGGATGCACCATCTAGACCAAGTCCGATTATCTTGTAAATAATTCTTCATGCTAAGCTTGGTTAAAGGCTTTGTTGACAGCAAGAAAGATGATCCGTTGATGCTCAAATTTTCGACGAGCCTCCATTCTTACACTTGGCAGAAATGTTTGGTACGAAAACCGAACTGTTCTTGTTGTACTAAATTCGCGATCCTGAAATCTGGTCAGGGTTGTCTTCTCTAGAACTATCTTTTAAGGTAGATGAAAGCAAGCTAATAGTCATTCTTGTAAATTCCGTGGAACATGCCTGGAAACAATTACCGTTCACTATTTGTTCAGCTAATGGAATTTGAGCAGGCTTGGTCCTTCGGGAGTCAAGTTCAAAGTTGGACGGGAAGTGTCTGCAGTGCATGGCATTTGGAAACGGGGGAAGATGAAGGATTATGAACCCTCAGACATGGTTCAAAACAGCGGACACTTTAGGATGAACGTGAGATCGGCGCATTTGAAGGGCCGAACATTCACGTCCACTTAAATTAGACCCACATCTGTCAGCTCGGATCATCCGCAGTCGTCTCCTGGAAACAGGACTGCAGCCATAGGTTCATTGGGCGAGACTGCCATTTTCACCAACGGTACCAAAAACGGGCTGCTTCAAGGAATGAATGAATGTCGATGGTCTTCAGTGATGAAAGTCGTTTCAACATGAACGTGTACGTGTGCCCATCGAAGAAGTAATGGTATAGTGTGCTGTGTCTTTCAACAATAGCTCATGGCTGGCGTTTTTGGAGGGGACATGGACTGCTGCATCCTGCGTCCAGAACATCATTCAGTCCGTCCTGATTCCTTTTTACGACGACATGGGAGACGTGCTGTTCGAGCAATATAGCATACATCCACATGCAACTCGCGTAACTCAACATGCTTTACAACATGTCCGTCAACTTTTCTAATCTTTCTCCAATCGAGATATGTGGGGATTTGTATCATCCGTACCCACGAACTGTCTACGACTCTCGCCCATTTATGCATACACGTGGAACGAGCATGGAATGACATTCCTCGAGATATTTGTCAACTGTATGATTAAATGCATGCCAGAGTTCAGGCTTGCATCGTGGCAAAGGGAGGGGTGATACGCATTACTAACGTTCGGGGACAAAGAAAGTCTCAGACTGTATCTTCAGTAAACAATATTATGAGATTGTAATTGTGATTAGTGTTGTTTCATTGGCAGGATTCTGAACATAAAATGTCAGTAATGTGGTATCTTCTTTTCTGGGTGTTCATTTTTCATTAGCCAACAGAGAATGTACAATATTCATTGCATTTGCTTTAAATCGGGAATATTCCATAATTAATCAAGAAGCCATTCTTAGTAATTGATAAATATCAAGCAATATACATTTTAATATTTGAAATAAAAACTTGTTTAGCAAAGCAGCATAAACTCGCATTATATCCGTATCTCTAACCACCCCTCGGATGACGATGTGTGTGATTTTGAACGGGCGACATGCGTGCTCTCTTCTCAAAATTCAGGGCTATTTCACTTGTTGCAATCCATTTATTGTATTCAATTGAACGGTTTTGTCTCACTTAACGGAATCGACATTGATTTCGGCCTCGAAACCAGAATGCTTGATACGTTAGCATTTTTTACTTGCTTTTCAAATTGTTGATGCGTTTTCTCACTTTAAGCGATAAAAGCTTCAAGAATTGATGGAACGTTTTTTGAATTGAATCGACACGACATTCCATGGATAAACAACTACTGGGAGCTTCGCAGTTGGGAAGCTTTACTTGGAATTCTCCTGTAAAGACGATTTCTCTTATTTACAAGAAGGAACAATCGGGGAAGAACAAGAAAAATTCAGTGGACTACTTTTTGCAAAACCCACTTGAATAATTAATCTAATAATTTTGAACAACAACAGAAGATCTAATAATTTTGAAAGAAGATAAATGAAAAACTTAAAAGAAAACCCAGTCACTTTTTTAACTGTCTTTTATTGTGGCGGTCTTTTTGAAAAATGTAGGAATGTATGATTTTTAGAAGATTTAACCTAATGAGAACCTACTGTTCAGACACAATCGGTATTTTTTTTTGTAGACATGTGAAATTAACGAAAAAGATTAACGGTTTTCGACCAATCCTCAATTGGACCTGTCGGCTTTCAACCATTCAGCCAACGAAGTGACAGACCTCCCAAAAATTATTTTATTAAATAGTGTTATTAAAGGATGTTTAATTTGCATATTTTGTATTTTGAATATGATTTCGTTCAACAGTGTTTCACAGAAATTAAAATAAAAACGAATTATCACATAATTTCATTATTGCTTTGTACAATAATATCAAAAATGCTATTTTTGTTATCTCTAAACTGATAGCATAGAATTTCTGGTTGGTTTGGTTTGTTTGGTATTAACATCCATAGCATATCTGACTTACCCACCAATTAACGTAATCAAGTAAATAATAATGATTATAAACTGGAGATGCTCTCCAAGCATAGGTAATGATTTTTCGATTGAAAAATGGAAGGAAAAATTCTGCGAACTGGATTCGAACCAGGAACCTCTACTACCATGGCCGACGCCTCTACCTATTGGGCTATCTGCGGGCCAGGTTCTCGTCTCCCATTGGGCTTACAACCGTGACAACTTGGTTGTCTTTAAGACACCTTGAGACAGCTTGGCTGTCCAGGTGTCTGCGATAGCCCAATTGGTAGAGGCGTCGGCCATGATAGTCGAGGTTCCT
>JAHWFO010057280.1:7598465-7614272 GCA_023313115.1 Rhysida immarginata | reverse complement strand
ACAAACGAAAAAACAGATTGTTAAAACATAGAGACAATGAAGGATGGATTGTTACTCGGACCCCGATGGTCAGGTGATTTTTGAATGCCCTGCTGGCCTGTCTCTCGTTGGCCTCGGTACTAGTACTTATTAACAAAGCACTACAAAGCACCAAATTTAATGAACTGCTGGTGCGGAAAGTTCATAAATGATGTAACGATGCGATTTTTTTTACATCCCCAATTTTGAGTTTTCGACGTTTTCGATAAGGAACTTTTTGCTTCGATTGATGGATGGAATCGCGCTGTGTACTTGTTGTCCTTCCATTTAGATACGCCCTATACAGAGAGTATACTTATGGTCCGTCATTTTTGGTCAGCCGCGCAGCGCATGATGGTCATTTGAAGTTTCACTTTTATGTTTTTAAAGGATTTAGACCAGCATTTCTCAACATGTGCTCTGCGGAGCCCTAACGGCTTCGAGCGCACTTATTGAAAAGTAATATTTATTGAACTGAATAAAAAGATAATAATAATAATAAATAAGTTATAAAATAAATAATTATTGTGGCTTATCGTGTCACTAACCAAGTGATTTGTCCCGATGGTGACTTCTTGTCTAAAGGGCTCCGCCATAGAATTTGATTTTAAAAAAAAAAGTTGAGAATCGCTGCTTTAGACTTTTTATACTTAAAAAAAATGAAGAAAGGAGAAGTATTTGGCTACGAAATTGTCAACCTGGCAACTGGAAAGCAACAGCTAAGTCTAAACTTTGTGAGGTAAGCTTTACTTCGTACCATGATATGTAAATTAGGTGCGTAACGACCGTGAGGTGGTGTTGAACTAGGCAAAAAACCAGGGTTAATGACTTTCTCTGCCACCGGTGGTGTGCTAATCTAATAGGGACCTAATTTTATTCATATTTCTATGGTCAGCAAATAAAGATTTATTTATATGGCCTTACTTATTGATCATGTTTTAATTAAATTGCTAAAATATAATAAACGACTACCTTAATTTACAGATCATGCTTCGTATATTTACAAAGAAAACGCCTAAAACGTTCTACCTAGAGGCTTTTACAAAAAATTACAAAACAACAAAATTTCTTATCAAACGCTATTTGTGAACAAATTTAAAAAGTAATTGTATAGAATTAATTTAATAATTGTATATTTGATCTCTTTTAAAGTCGTCAATTTTATTTATTTTATATATTTTTAGCACTAAACTCGTATACACTGGCTGACCAAAAACGAGAAGCACCCAGAAGGAGTGGTCCAATATTATTTCGGTGCACATGCATACCATTGATGTGTGAGTAAACGATTAGATTCGTAAGGACCTATAATGTCTAGATCGCTCACCAGAGTGCATTCGTGATGTCGCCGCCATGTTAAGTTGTTACCAGTCAACTGCTGTGAGTCCGACAGATACGCAAGACGTTCAGAGAGGATTACTGTACTGTACAAAGCACCCGCGATGCCTCGCAGACGCGTTAGACATCCTGTCCACCAATTGACAGCATTTGACAGGGGCCGCATTGTGAGACTGCAGGAGGCTGGTTGGTCGTATCGTGCAATTGCCAGGCATGTGGGCCATTCCAGATGTCACAGTGGTCCGATGTTAGCATCAATGGGTACATGAGGGACAGCTGCAACAACTGTGAACTGACTTGCCTCAGGAGAGGATCCAAAGGATGTTTGACACTATTTCGAATCGCATAAGGGCATGAATTGGGGCCAGAGGGGGTACCAACATTCCTGTACTGCCAATGGTATTGTCTGTTTCATCCCATGTAATCAGTACAGTAAAGTCGTTCCATTCACTTTCGACCACTCCTTATCGGCCTCGGTGGCTCAGTGGTTGCGTGATCTCCTCCGATGCCCGAGGACGCGGGTTCGACCCCGGCCGAGGACGATGAGGATTTTTTCAGGGGGGAAATCCTGAGATCATGCACTTCCTTCAGGGGGGAAATAAAGCCGTTGGTCCCGTGTAGTCGCTTGCCGGCTGCACGTTAAAGAACCCTTGCGTGGCAAAATTTGCGGCCCCTATAATGCCGTCCTGAAATGACCATAGCAGTTGAAAAGGACGTTAATACCAAACAAACCAAACCAACCAACCAACTACTTCTGGGTGCTTCACTTTTTTTGTCAGCTAGTGTATTAAAAACTTCCAATACATCGCTATAAAAATAATGACCAAAAATGGCGGATTGCGTAGTGCTCTACTTGTACCGTTCATCTTCCATTGCTTTGGCATTGCTAGAAATAATCGCTATTTGCACTATATCATTCTGTACTGCATAGACACCTATTTTTACTGCATTTTCTTGACTAATGACCGAAAGAGTACGATCGCGGTTTCAAGCAGCCGAAATGAGATTCCTGACAAGAATGGCAGATGTTACCCTACTAGCTAGAGTGCACAGCAGCACAATAGAGTCTTCAGGTGTTGAGTGCCCATTGTATTAAATAAAAGGGAATAACTGCAATCCATTTGATTTGCCAGAAGCCAGAAAATCGTGGATTCAAACTCATAGAAAGATGAACATATTTGAGAGACCTCGTGAAGAAAGTTTTGCCCGTCCGATAGTCAAACGAAGAAAAAAGCATCTACATTATATTGCTGGAAATGCTTAAAAGCTTCGGAAACGACTAGAGTATTAACTCATAATACCAAAGAAATGCAGCATCCAAGCCTCCATTATGACAGGCGACCGGTAGCTTGGATATGGCCCACTGATACCAGTGCATTGACGTACGGATGTGATGTTTGTTTTGAGCGTAATGGCGGGTATTACTGATATTTTCTTAAAAGTCATGATTTAGTTTCCTCAATGAAAGCGCATGATCTCTCGTGATGGCGGATTATTTTAGTATGCCGATGTTTCTTTGGAACGCAAAACATTTTAGCATCTCGTGAATTCTTATCAGCTACTGTTGGAGAGTATGCCATAACGTTTACAGGCAATTTAAGACCGCCATTAGCTATTATTGGAAAGAAAGAATGCGTAGGTGTCCGGTTTCAAAGGATCATTTATATAGTAAATCTTAATTAAATATAACTTAATTTTAAACAGTTTAGATTTGAAATGTATAATGAATTTTTGTGTTTTATAGTCTCGGATAATACGAGGAAGAAAAGAAAGTTCTCCGAAGCCAACTCGCCCACTGAAGATAAAACTCACGACGCCGGAAAATAGGATAACCGAATTTAAGAAACGGCTAAATTTTTAAATTTAATGAGGGGAAAAAATTGATGAAAAAGCTCTGTGTTTATAGAAAGAAAAAACTTGTTTGAAAAAAAATAATTAAAATTTAAACGAAACTCCATAAAAATGTTTTGTGTAACAGTTCCTTTTTTCTTTAATCATCTTAAATTACCCTTATCAGATCCATTTTAAGCTTCTTATAGTGTTTTGTTGCTGTAGCATCATTATTTCATCAGACAAGAATATTTAAATGATAAAAAACAAGAAATAAAACTTGGGTTAATCGTTTCTGGACGTTTTTAATTTACGTTAGTCAGAAATGCAAATTCTGTTATGCTTTATATCATTGTCACACACTGAAATTAATGAACAGGTTTCGCATAATAAAATACAAAAATACATGGATAAAATTAAATTAAGTTTTCACAAAGATTTTTCATTAGTTTAAACAATAGCATACCGAAAAAACAGGTTACGGTAAAATGTAAAACAATCGACAAACTTATTAACAGATTAACAAGGCCACCTTTCCAAATAAAAAGTTCTTGCCGTTTACTTAGCTCCAGCAATCTGCATAAATGGTTTGAAGAATATTTGTCAGAACGGCACCATTGAGACGAGAATTCGTCGTACGAAAGTGCAGAATAAAACGAATGCTTACATGTTAATGCAAGTTGCGGCGTTACTACTTCATTTGTGTTTCTCACTATACGATCATGTTCTTAACCTCTGTGCTAAGGGCGCGTTCGACATCGCGCACTAAACGTCTTTGTGCGTCCACTAAACGCATTAACGTGTTCGTCATAGAACCCGATCGTGTTCGTCATCGCCAGTGCGCGCACTATAATGACCCTAGGTTAGGAGTAGAGTCGTTTAGTGCGTTGCAAGATGGCGCTGCCCTAGAGCTTGAAATGTAGCGATAGATAGTTCGGAATTTGTTACCGTTAAAGAGCCAACAGGTATAAAAATAATTAAATTCTGCATATCGTTTAAACTAACATTGAAATCTACCTGTGTAATGATCGATTTCGGCGTGTTATATGAATGCAGAAGTTTTATTTTCAGCAATACGCATACTATTCATGGTAGCACGGGTGAGGTGAACATCCCACTTTCGTGCTCTTTCCTGTTTTTCATGACACACACAAAATGCACTACACTTTTTTCACCGCTCGCACTGTCTATTGTTAGTGTAGGCGCCATTACTATGGTTGTCAGAACAACATCGCCAGCCAAAGCGCCATTACTATATATCCGCGCTTTGTCGTCAGCTGAAAAAGCACCCCTCCCCCACGAACATCGTGCTTTTAGTCTGAAATTTCTTAAGCGACCTCTCCCAAATTTAGATGCTTTTTAATAAATGCGGTATATAATTTCATAAATACCTCTAAACAATCATTCTAGTATCATTGAAATGACGGTATCTTGGTTGAATATCGACATATTTTATGTATCAACAAAAACTATATAAAAGATGACCAGGATTTTTACATGAGAAAAACATTCTAAGACGCAGAAAGATAAAAACACACCTGTTGAAAGGTCAGTGGTGAACCTTTAATATATCTATTACTACAATTTAAAGCTGGACAAGAAATCGGCATTGAGTTTTACTTTGTGTACACAAACTTCAAACATAAACATACGATGAAGGCCATTTTTTGCCAACCAAAGCAATGGCCGACTGGCTTTCAAATGGGGACGCGTTGGTGGCGCTGTAAGCAGCGATCTACTCATTTCATATCGTTGGTTATGACCACAGAGTAAACAGACACTCCCGTTTCTGTGGTTTACTCTGTGGTTATGACACTCTCGTTTAAACGCGATCCCGCTATTATTTTGTCCACCAGATGGCGAAACATCAGATATACAATAGAACTGAACATATAAAGCATAAGTTATTGATGTTTATTTTAAGGCACAGCTAGTTATACATTTTAAGCTTTTTGTCTTAAATGATTCAAAATGATTCATAAAAATTTAATAAATGAAGCATAGATTGCTCGTTCGCCATCTACTTCCGGTACATCTTCTGGCTCGCGCCGATCACAGAGGCTGTGGTCAAAAACCCTCACCGGTGAGAGAATGATGACGTAATTTCTCACTGGGCTAACCGTCTTTTTCTCGGTGAGGACGGTGAGACTAACCGGTTAGGCATAGCAGCACTAACTGGCTTTTCTGTCCGTGTTAAAATGACGTCACAGTTTTCTCACTGGAATTTTTGACCGACCAAGCGCTAACTCTTCTCACCGGTGAGAGTTTTTGACCTTAGCCAGAGTAAAGAAAATAAGTTATTTCTTTACTCTGTGGTGCCGATAGCATTGAAACCACGGTCATCGAGCTTCGGCCATTTTCCATTGTTTCGAGCATTCTGCTGGGTGCCCACTTAGCGCGATTCTATCGCTTTGTGAAGCACGCATGCGCAGAGTGACGTCACGAGGGCAACTCTGTGGCTCATCTGAGGCGATTGAAAAGCTCTGCATGCCAGAGCTTTTTGATCGCGCTACTCTATCACACCCAATCAGAAAACAATTTCGAATCACGTTACACATGCAATCATGGCAACGAGATAGTGAAGCTATAGTGGCTAGAAGAAGATAGTTAAGATAGTGAAGAAGACTATAGTTCTTCTAGCCACTATAGTGAAGCGAAATGATCGCGTAGATAGCGCATGCGCATTCAGTAACGCGGTCGTCGCGCTATAGTGGCTAGAAGAAGCGACTATAGTCGCGTCAAGTGGGCACCGAGAAGCGAATTGATCGCCTGGCGTTTGTTGCGCATGCGCATATGACTCAAAGCGATAGAATCGCGCTATCGTCGCAGCCAGCATAAAGGTAAACAGCTCGCGCCAGGTTCCGCATAGATCCAACACCTCCTAAAGAGAAAGCCTCTGCACGGAAACCGACATACATTGTTACATCATAGTAGTGCAAATTCAGGGTTTATTATTGGTAGAAATACGAATAACAATGCACTACTATGATGATGTAACAACGTATGACGTTTCCGTGCAGAGGCTTTCTCTTTAGGAGGTGTTGATAGATCGCACTATAGCCGACCGCAACCTGCGATAGAGATTTTCATTGAAACTGAATACGAAAGTAAAGTTTCTGTCTGCCGATAGGTTGGCGCAGTTGGGCAGATTGTACATGCAGCGCCACTTTTCAATAGAGTTCCAGCCCTACCGGGAGCTAGAAAACAGTGCTCTAATAAAAACAAGGGTGGATTCAAGCTTAATCTATGGAAGCTGCAGACGTTGATAAAATTATTTCGTGAATTTAGAGGAAAAACAAACATTTCGAACGCAGTTTTTTTTTATTAATTTATATTTTGGTTTTCATTGATTATATATATTTGTAATTTATATTTTTTGTATTCTCGTTGAGATATTTCGTTGTTTTTAAAGTGCTAATTCGTTGCGCCCGTGCACTGCACACCTTTGCCTTCATTAACTACGCCCCTGATTCAGTGTTAGTGTAAACTTGCTTGTTTTCAGAGGCCATGTGTTATTAAATTAATCATTTAATAAAAGTACTTTATTTTGAAATTATTGAAATCCAATTTCGCTTTATGCTGTCATCAGCCCGAAACCTACATTAACAGTTATTTAGTTGTTTTGTTTTTTTGAGTTGAATGTACATTCAACAGCCTGTTGTTGGATGTATCAATAAAATCGATAATAGTACAGACGGGTAAACCTATAAAGTAACGTCCCCAAGATGGCCGCGGCTGTGAGCAACAGGAATAAATTGGCAATAATGCAGTAATGGGAAAGAACTATTTCTGAGTCTGAACAAACAATTTTATTAGTAATATATATCAAATAAATAAAGTTACTTAAAATTATATAGATGCCCTCCCTATCTCCGCCATCTTGGGGACGTTACTTTATAGGTTTACCCCGATTTTTCACTTACATCGAATATATTGTTCATTATGATAAATGCAGATCGATTTGTATTAAGATTCGATTCAAAAGAAAAACCAACAACAAAAAACAGTACTACGTTTTCATTAAAATGTGCGAGCGTGACGTTTGAAAAGTGTTAAAAATATGTTGGAATAATTTCGTTTCATTAATTTCATTCAGTGCAATGAAAACAAGACCAGATATGGATCGCGTCATTTGCTCTTGCTGAAAATTATACAATAAACCGGTGTAAAGACAAATTCATCAATATTACATAAAGATATGCATAAATGTAAATGAATAAAGGAAATTCAGTTAAGTAATGATTTTTCTCTAAAGTTTTAAAGTGATAATGTTCTTTTATAACAAGGAGAACCTCCCATAAGTACAGGCAGGGATGGCTGAGGGTAGGGTTTTTTTTCACATACTACTGTCAATTTGAGCATATAATAAGAATTTCCCTATAAAATCATTTCCATGAAAGATAGTTTTCTTTATTAGATCTAATTTTGTCGTGAGAGCCAGAATTTTGCGAGATAAAGTCGGATAAATTAGCATAGCGATGAGGTAGAAAGTAGTAGTTTATCCCTGACGAGCGCCAGCTAGCGGTCAAAAATTGAAACTGCCTCGGCACGCTATGCGGAGGCCTAATATCTCGAAGGCCACGATTTTAACCGCAGCCTACTATATAGATAAACTGTGATTTTAACAATGGAGCTCGATGACCATGAATATCTGTAGACCGTGATTGAAACAGTTACGAGTGTCATAACCTCTTCAAACCATGTCGCCCGATTTTAGCATTGGTTACTACGAGAGTAATCACACTTATTTATTCTATTCGTTATGCTACCAACCTACCATTCGATGTCCGGTAAAACAATTTATTGTGCATTTAGGGTGCGTTCGGAGAACAGTCACTTTTTCCACTATTTCCACTTTGTCGTTCGAGAAACCACCATCAGAGAATTCTCGGTATTCGGGAATACAACGAAAATCCACTTTTTCATTTATTTCCTTCAATTTTTTTCCACTCGACAAAAGTCAGTGAAAAAAACTTTCGATCAACCACTTTGGCTGCCGCAAAAGAACTGAAAGTGACTTCTTAAAAACAAAAACACTGGCAAACGTATTCACTTTGAATTCACGGAGAATTCTCTGATTCTCGAGAAATTCACCAGTGGCTGTTCTCCGAACGCAGCCATTGGTCATAACCTCTTCAATTAAAGAAACCATGTCGGGCGAGATGGCGGTTGTTTGAAACAACAGCGCTGCTGTCGCTATCGACCAACTTCAGAGCGAATCAAACTAACTTCATAAAACGGCATTTTTTACTCTTATTTTAAAAATGTACTCGAATTTACTCGTGCATGTACTTTATGACAGCAGATAGGCCTACTTCATTCCTTCGGCAGTCAGCAAATGTCAGATAGGCGGTCGTTGTTCTTGAAAATTACCAGAATTAGGCCTCTTTAGAATTGGAACAGAATCCGAGTTTAAGTAAATTTCGTTTTAACTGACAATGAATTTAATACGGCAGGATCGTAGAAAGCACGACGCTTCAAAATGAACTGCTATTCGCATTTGAATACTAGTTCTTCGCTGACATTAAAAATTGGTACCATACTACGGCTTCTTAATCGATTTGGATTGTAGAAATGTAATGAAACGTGAACTTTCTATCGGATTTCTTACTTACACAACCAAACAGAACATTTTAAAGGCATTCATGACACGTTATAAGTTTTTTGATATATTACATGCCATATCTTAGTATTGACAGTTCCAATAGTGCCATAATGGTATAATACAAAACGTACCATTGAACCAATTTCAACTGATTTTGACCACCAAAGAAAACCATCAGGTGTCCTCACTGAATTCATTCTAAGCATATTCTAAAGAGATAACAGCTATCGAAGTGGATAATTTATCGAAAAGAAGCTGAACATATGCGCGGGCATGTTCACATGTTTTAATATTGAATTTTTCTGTTCTCCCGTTCTTATCAAAAATCGCTAAATTGTTCAATTTTGAAATTTACAAAGTGAACATGAGCTCATAGTATTGACATGAGAAAATTATATTTGTTATACATTTTATTATAATTAAAATTTATTATTGTAATTCATTTGCTTACAGTTAATAATTAATTACCTTACAATACCACTATTGAGCCGCAGTAATTAAAAAGAGAAATTCTTTTACAAATTTTGCTAAAAGATAGACCGTTCTTCTTGGAACGAGATAAAGGAGTGCTGCTGGGAAGTGAATGCCTAACAGTCTTCTCGAGTTCATTAACGATGAATGATTGGGAGTCGTTAAAGCTCGAATTGTTCGTGAAATGATCAATATTCAAGTTGTCATGGCAACCTTAGACGATGCGTGCTGTGGTCACGATCTATTGTCTCCATCTGAACATCCCAAGAAACAAGAGACTTAACGTTTCTTTCTAAAGATCTTGGAAATCTTTTTTTTTTTCCTTTGGCCTATCTCTCATAGTACTGTAAATAGTTTTTACGATTTTCTTTCCTTATGTTTTTTTATTTTTAATTTTGTTTAAACCTGTGACGAAAAACTAATTGGTTGTAGTAAGCGAAGTTTGTAAACAAAAAATGCTGTTCGCGCATCAAAATATGGTCAGCACAAATGAAAGTTCTTTTCACTTTCATTTACATATAACATTGTATGAAGAATTAAGTAAAACTTTCCTGGATGGAAAGAATCAATTGAAAAACGCATTTATAGCTTGAGTTATTTTTTAAATTGACTCCACTTAATGCAGCACGAATGAAAATCTACATTTCTCTTCTTTGCAATTTGCATACGATCCCTTCGCGCTTCAAATTGATTCTCGAATTTCAATTTTCACTTTCAAATTCGATTAAATTTTTAAACTTGGGAAACACGTGAAATGATTCCGTTCGATCTATCTGGTTCTGATTTCTCTGTCAGAAAGGAAAATGAAATGAATTCAAGAATATTATTTTTTTTTTGGACAGAAAATTCAGGTCGTCGAAGAAATATTCTTATTAAGAAAATGAATCGAGATCTTAATACACATCTATAATAACAGTTATGAAATTGCAAATTAGCGAAGTTAAACGTATCTAATCAGCCAATTAGAAAATTGTTAAATTAAAGGCAAGTTAGTTAGGTTTGGATTGGCGCTTTTATTTGAATTTCGATAGTTATGAAGATTGCTTATATTCAGGATCGGTACTACTATATAAGCCCACTAAGCAGTCGTTTAGGACGCAAATCTCAGAGGGTGCATTATCTTGAGTCTCAAATTGCCTTTGCCTAGGGCGCAAATAAAGTGGTGTCAGATTGCATTTATGTTGACTAACCACGGTACATCGACACACTCTTATCTTCCTCGGAATGCATTAGTGGCGCTCAGGAGTAAATTTGTGATTTTTTTTTGTATTCGTATGTCTGTTGTCATAAGTTGCATGCGGATATTCATTTTTAACTCACTCGAAATAGAGATCTTGGAATACAATTGTGGGAGAAGATACTCTTTAGGAACTATTGTTGAGTATGCATAGACGCTCTTGGAAACACACAAGCGTAATGTAAACGTTATGATTAACTTCCTGATTTGACTATGGAAGCTTTCTGATATATGGATATTGTTTTAATAGCTTATGATGGAATGGAGAGTATTTTGAGCTCCGTTGGAAGTTCGTGAGTAATTTTGACAGCTTCATTTGCTTTTCAAAACCACTTAAATATTTGCTTATTGCGAAGATCAGGTATCAAATTGGAGTGGTATAATGTAGGTACAAATATTTGGGTTGGTACATCTACAACAATGGGTCATTTAAATGTATATTCGAGACTAAAATAATTTTTGCGAATGTACATATTGTAGTTTAAATGTGGCCAGTCTCCTTTTAATGAGGAAAATCGTAAAATTAATAAAAACAAAAAAATAAATAAATAAAGTCTTGAAAAATCTTTAAAAACGATGAAGAAACTTGTGAGATGAAAGAAAACTCAAAGGATGTAGTCTATTGAAGATGTTGTTGATAGCAGAAATAAACCCAGTCTATTGAGGATGTAGATGAAGTCTTGTGAAGATAATGTTGATAGTGGAAAACGATAATCTTGAAGGAAGTGTTGGTTTTGAAATACAGATGAAATTTTGAAGAGGATGATCCAAATATTTGGGATAAAATTTATATAAAACGTTTTCGAGAATATTTCTCATTATTTGTTAAATTCTTATTTCAACTGTTTTCACCATTCAAAAATGTTTTATTCTTGATGATGAGAAATATTCTCGAAAACGTTTTATATAAATTTTATCCCAAATATTTGGATCACCCTCTTCAAAATTTCATCTGTATTTCAAAACCAACACTTCCTTCAAGATTATCGTTTTCCACTATCAACATTATCTCCACAAGACTTCATCTACATTCTCAATAGACTGGGTTTATTTCTGCTATCAACAACATCTTCAATAGACTACATCTTTTGAGTTTTCTTCCATCTCACAAGTTTCTTCATCGTTTTTCAAGATTGGTGACTTTATTTATTATTTATTTTTTTGTTTTTAATAATTTTACGATTTTCCCCATTAAAAGGAGACTGACCATATTTAAATTTAAAATTAATCATTTAAACTCCTTAGATCAATAATGTACATATTGTAGAATTGTCTGGAGATGGTTGCAAATTCTCTATTATCCTTATTACATTATTATAATACAGTATGACTTAAAAGTCCTTACCCGAATCCAGAATGTATTTTTATATTAAAATACACATACAAAGATGCGGTGAGATATTAGAGGTCGTTATATCTTTACTACGTCTCTGCAGTGATGAAGTTGATATATGATAGACATATCAAAAAGAATCCGAAAGTTTATCTGTCTCAAATACCCGACGGAATGGATTTTACGAGGTAATGTCGGATATTAAGAGTACATTCGCCTTACTGTACTCTTTTAAAAAATTATATGATCGCATACACTGATTTCCGAATTTTGTGCGGAGCAAGCACATGCCCTCTTCAGAAGAGTTTCCTGTCGCGTGGTTCTGTTTTTGGGTATTTTACGATCATCTGCTATAAAGGGATTCTTGCTGCAAGGGTAATTTATACCGACATGGACGTGTCGTTTCTTGGGAGTGTCTAAGCTTTACCGACATCGGAACTTCTTCGTTTTATGATTCGAAGCAGTTCTGATGACTTTCGTTTGTAAAGCTGCTTCTCTCGCTTTCCTTAAATGAGTTCCGCTTTCATGCAATTATAAATTACAGATTCCTAAGGTATTAGTTATAAGGTAAATTGGAACATCTCTTACTAACGATGCTGCGTCTAGTGGTAAAGAGACGAAGTTATAAAGGACGTGGACTTGCTTAAAAATTGGCTCATGCCACAGCTGCAAATGGATTGAAAGATGATGAAATGATACTCCACCACATTCCATGCCAAACCCCTGGATTCTTGAACATGATCCTACCAAGTCCATTGTGATTTTGTCAAATCGCTGCAATCCTTTGCAAACACTACGTAGTTTGTTTTTCTTTCGTGACAGTAACAAAAGTTGTCGCAAAAGTTGTTGAAGATGCGCTAGCCAAGAAGAAATGGAGGTTCTCGAACATCCTTCTTAGGGAAGCAGTTACGGACTGGTTCAAAGAGCAACCCACATTTTTTTCGCCTCCCCAAACAATGAGATCCGTACCTAAATGCCATGGATGGCTTCTTTTGAGAAACGTGTGTACAATACTGTTCATTAAATACTACTCTTTCTATTTGCTTGCGTTCCCTGCATTCTTCTTACGACACCTAGTCGTCTCGAAGGGGTTTCATTCGAACACGCTCGTATGTTATATAAGTCCGAAACAATATTCTAATTTCCGTTTATATCTTGATACTTTTGTTTATTCTCTTCTTCAGGTATGTAATTTTATTGGCGTTCCTGAGAGAGTCTCGTTTGTCTAGCAGCAAGATATCTCTATAGTGCTTTTCTTTCTCGACTCATGGCAATCTATTTGCAAAATTAAATTTCTGGTGTTTGAGAGCAGCGTATTTAATCTTGAGTAGAGGTTGTTGCTCTGAGGGATTCCATTTCCTGACTGGGTTTCAATCGTAAAATGAAATACAGTAGTTGCTTTGTTTGCAGGGTGCTTAGGATTCGGTATTATATCTTTTTCAGTATTGCTTCTTTGCCAAAGTCGTGGGGGGGGGGGGGGCTCGAAGCCGTAATTGGCATTGAGTAATTTTTCGTTTATTTCGACATGTTATTTGTTCGACTAGCGACCACATACGATTTATTCTTTAGGAATCAACTTTTTTATAGACAAGAAACTTCCAGGGTGTCCCAATTCTTTTTCCCGTTATTCTTTTCCAAACATTGGAATATTTTCGGCGGAAAATTTTGTGATCTTTTCGTTTTATGCTTCATGTTTTTTCTTTATGGTTTTCTAATGAGAAGGAAAGCTTATTTAGATGAAATTTAATTTTGTTTTAGCTTTTTGCCTTATCTTTGTATGGCCGTTTAGACAGTTAACACAGTTCTCTTTTGACTGCCTGATAGCTTTTAGTTGTTGAATACGGGCTTTAGGGGAAGAACATTAGACTTGAGATAGAGGCTACTGAGGTAATAAAACCTCTAATTTATTAATCTGAGGAACTGAGTTTAGAATAAGCAAATACAATGTATATATAAATAAAACATTATTCTAGTTAATAGGGGTTTTGTTTCGTGAGCATAGATGAAGAATGGCTGATCCTCCGATTACAAATGGAAATAAAAACTGAAAAGGAAAAAAATCGGGTTTGTCCATTACAAAGCTTCACCATGAGGCGTCCTTGAACATCTCCGTTTTAAAGTAGCCTTCAATCTCAATGGAAACTCATCCAAGTGCTTCAGAAAGAAAAAAAAACTTGACATAGATTGAAAGTATCGTTGGCGAAGTTTTGAACTACCACTCCCAGACAAAAATACAGTGGCGGACAAAAGTTTTAAGATAACTGGTTGATTTGAGTTTTTTAATTTATATGATTGAGCTTATTATATTAGAAAATAGTAACAATAATTAAGTGACGACAGAATTTATTCCTTTTTAGAGCAATAAAATAATGCAAAAAAAAACAAACGATAGTTTGTTGGTCAATAATTTTAAGACATTGTCCCCTTTTTTGTAATTGTATCGTTCTAAATTTTATTTCTTCTTTTAACTCCCCTCTTTGTCTCTACGAATGTAACATTCCAATCAAAAGTTGCAAGGTGCTTAGTTCCTATTTCAAAATGGGTAAAAATGAACCAAATACAAGCCCGTCTGTCAGAAACTCGATAGTTGACATGATGAAGGGAAAAAAACCCTGTTCCAATCATTGCCTCAACGTGTAAAGTATCAAGAGCAACCGTTTATTATACCATTAAGAAGATGAAACAAGGTAAGGGGTATGCTGATGAAGTAAGAAGTGGAAGACCGCGCAAGACGGTCCGCATCATAATTCGAAAATCAAGAACCGACTTTAGACAAAATGCTGTCGAAATAGCACGTGAAATTAATGAAGAAAATGGCGTAAACATCAGCAGAAAAACTGTTTCACGACGTTTAAATAATGTTGGCCTACATGCTCGTATCCCAGTGAAGAAGCCGTTGATCTCCACCAAAAATCGTCAAGCTCGACTAGCATTTGCTAAGTCTCACCTCTCGTGAACACCTCAAATGTGGGCTAAAGTATTGTTCTCAGATGAAAGCAAGTTCCAACTCTTTGGCAGTGATAGTAAAAGATATATTCGGCGCCCTAGTGGACGGAGATTTGATCCAGCTTATCAATTACCAACTGCAAAACACGGAGGAGGTGTGGTGATGGTGTGGGAGCGTTTTCATCTATTCTGAAATAGGACCTTAGCACTACATAGAACGGAATATGGATCGGTTTATGTTCCAGGACATTCTCAAAGACAAAATGCTACCATTCGCAAGACGAAATATGAAACGAGGTTGGCAGTTTCAACAAGATAATGATCCCAAGCACCGTTCAAAGCTACTTCAGGAATGGATTGATGCGAACAAAGTTAAGGTAATGGATTGGCCAAGTCAATCCCCTGATCTTAACCCAATTGAACACCTTTGGGAAGACTTGGGGGAAAAAATTGGACGAGAAAACCACTCTTCCAAGGCATCACTGCTTGCTGCATTGCAATTCCAAAGTACACCTACACAGCCTGGTCAATTCTATGCCGAGGCGATGTGTTGTCGTTATTAAAGCTCAAGGTTATGCCATAAAGTGTTAAATTATTCATTTGTTTTCGTTTTTTGGACATTCTTATCATTGGTTTAGTTGCGTCTTAAAAATTTTATCCACCGAAATATCATCTTTTCAGTTTGTTGCAAGAAAGTTTTTCTGTCCATAAGAAAATTTTTTGTTGTAGTTTCATTATTGTTTGTATTATTTAATATAATAACCGCAATACATGCTTATTAAAATTAAATTAAAAAACTCAAACCAGCCAGTTGTCTTAAAAACTTTTGCCTGCCACTGTATGGAATATACACCATATTGCCATTAATGACAGGACACTTTCGATTTTAGACGTTTTGTCGAATATCTAGAAAAATACTTGACGAATTATCCTGAAATTTCAGGGGTGTAAAAAGGATGTTACACCTCATATATTTCAGCGGAGGTTTTCTCCCGAAGGCAAATAGGGGACCAGCAAAGAAGTGAACCA
>JAHWFO010057280.1:7543684-7598065 GCA_023313115.1 Rhysida immarginata | reverse complement strand
TTCTTTGCTGGTCCCCTATTTGCCTTCGGGAGAAAACCTTCGCTGAAATATATGAGGTGTAACATCCTTTTTACACCCCTTAAATTTCAGGATAATTCGTCAAGTATTTTTCTAGATATTCGACAAAACGTCTAAAATCGAAAGTGTCCGGTCATTAATGGCAATGTGGTGTATATTTCCTTCATTCAATCAATGTATGAATAACTCGTAATTTAATGTTAATGGTTAATTAATACAAGAACTACGGATTATTTACTATTTTTATGACAATATAATTTACATCAAAAAAATTAAGCATATTGTTTATTTATTCCACATTTTTTATCATATGAAGTTTTTAAACAATGGACAAAAATATGGAATATGGAAAATCATGGGAGAGAAGTTTGGAATACAAATCACTTTGTTGTCCCTATCCCCTTTTTGCTGATATAACGGATGATAACCTGTCGGGCATATCAATCTGTTCAATTTGGTTATCAAACACCAACTTTTCGCACGTTTTTGGTTCAATTTGGCCCAAACACTTCATAATTCATTCTTTTAATTCAACTAAAGTGTAAGATGTTTTCTTCGACAGTGTTTTTTAAAGAATTGCACACAGATTTTCGATGGGAGTCATATCAGGGATCTTTGTTAGCCATGGTAAACATTCTAAGTTATAATCTTTCATTCACTGTTTTACCAGCTTAGTCCTAAGACATGCAACATTATCATCTTGATGTATAAAGATGAAGTTACCGAAATGATCGTCTGCTGTCTGCTGCAATAACATTTCCAAGACGTCAATATAAGTATCTACGTTAACTGCTCTATTGATAATTCGCATCTCACCTATGCCCTTTGTATGTCGTACAGACTCATATCTTATAACTTTTAGGAAATTTAATTGCTGAAAGTAAACTAATTGAATTTCTCATGTGTTTGTCAGTAAATAAGAATTCCATCGTTATCAGTGATAAAGCATCACAATAATCAAGGCAAATTCTGGACTCATCTGTGAACATTACTTTCTTCCAATCTTCACCAGTTCAATTTTTATACTCTTTTGCCGATTTAAGTCCGGTTGCCCTAACAGTTTTGTGTGAAATAAGTACTCTGGTATGTTTCTAAGTATCTAAGTAGTATTTAATTCTCGACACGATAAAAACTTTTATTTCGTAGAATTTTGATCAGATTGCTATTGTCTCTTATCACTGTTTACACTGGCGGTCTTCCTGTTCTATTATGATGTTTATGTCCTTCTTGCTGCTTTGTATATGGCAATCACTTTGGAAACACATCCTTGGGAACAGTTATTGTTGTTACAATTACACTTCGTGTAGTTTGTTTTTTAAACATATTAATTATCAATTTTTGTGGTACTTTTGGAGATTTTATTGAGAAAATAAAGTTTCAAGCTTGCAGCTATTTTATTTATTTTATGACCTCTCCACTAATTATTTAACTATTCTTTTTCACTTCATTAATTGAGTATTCCATATTTCTGTCCAATGAGATTTTTATTCTATACTTTTGTCCATGCATACTCAAATTAAATTGGTAATATTAAAATAGCAAATTGCCAAATCAATCCCAAGTTATGATATTTGCAATTATACTGAATTTATACAGTAAAATTCGAAAGTTGCTCATTTGAATTTGACAATAAAACGAAAATCAAGACAATTATTCATTCGTTTTGTTACTACAGTTTGTCTAATTTTTGGCATTATACCATTAGTACTAGTCAGAAAACAAGTAGGATATTCCATACTTTTGTCCAGGGGTTGTAGCTGTTTGTTTCTTTAGAAATAAAACCCTCGTGGTCCAAAAATACGTAGATCAAATGGAAGTTTGGCTATGGGGTTGTAAATACTAACCATGACATAAATTGGTTAGAAAATTCATTCATGCTCGCCTTCGGGTAGACTAAGTAAGTGCTTCTGGGTATCTGGTTTTAATCATATTTTCAGGTGAATTTTTCTTTCTTTTTTTTTAGAGGAAAAATTTTTTTCAACTTGATGCCTATCCAAAGCAGACCCAAAACAAATTATCTGATATGCAGGGGGAAATTCACCTTTTAAGAAGCAGGAATCACCATTATTAAAAAGAGATAGAAATCTCTTTAAAAAGAGGTAGAGAAAGGCGTCGCGAAAGGTGGGGAGAGAAGAAAAAGCGTATAAAAATAGCTTTTTGTAAACATATGGGGAGTGAAATTGCTTTTACATTATGGAAAAAATCGAGCAAAAATAAAGAAACAGGGAAGGCTGAAGGCAAATAATAACATGTTTTCAATTTATAACTTGACATATAGCAATAAAAAAGGACGATTCAATTAAGAAAATTAAAAAGAAAAAAACAATTAATAGTCATAAGAATAAACTACGTCTTTCGTTATTTAATTTTTTTATAATTCCTCTTTTGAGATCAGCTGAAGACAAAAATCTACGAAGTTCTTAATGATATGCATTTTTTTTCTCTAGCAAAGCTGTTTGCTCACAAGATCATATGTTTTTTTATTTTTATTTTATTTTATTTTATTTTATTTATTTATTTATTTATTTTTTTACCGAATTTCAACTTAAATTTCAACATGAAACCAGTAAAACTCAGCTCTTCTAAATATTTCAAGTATTCATTCACTAGTTGTAAAATGGGATAGAGGGGACGATATATTTAATGTAAAAATTTGAATCCCAAAAATAATATCTACTAAATTTTTTAGCTAAAAATTAAAACAAAAATGCGGATACTTTTGTATCGATAAGAAATTCATTTGAATTAACGAGTTACCTCTAACCTCTTAAATGGTTCAGTCTACTAAGCTTCGAACCATTCTAAAAGATATAAATATTTGAAATTTATGTAATAATTGATTTTCAATATTTAATGTGCGTAGTTAATTATGCCTAACCGATCTTTTGTTTGGTTAATTAAAATAGAAACCTCAGCTTGTTAGCAAATTCGGTTAACGCGTATTATGAACATAAATAAGATTTGAAAATGCAAATTAATTAATGAAAAGCTTTTAATTTTTTTTAACGAAATCTGTTTAAAGATATTAATACGAGAATGCATAAGCGAAATGCTCTACCAAACTTAAAATAGTTGATAAGTGGCGTTTGAAAATATTTGGACCCTGTGTGCGAAAAAGTTTTGGCCGCTTAAAGCCTTTTTATCAGGAGCTTTAGCAAAAAACTACTTATAAGAATTAACGCTTGGTCTGTATGTTTATCCGGCCGTCCGCCGTTTGCACGATAACTTGAAAACGGATTAACTTATTCAAATTCTGTTTTCAGAAATATGACCATCAAGGTCTTAGCTCGGCCGTATGAACTTTTCAGAATTTTTCGTGGACCCCTTCAAGTCGAATTCACGTGCTAAAACAGTGACTGTAAAGAATACCAAGATAATGGCATGTCATATAACAATCGATTTGTCAAGAATGAATATATTGTTACTTTCTGTTCATCTTTTAAGCATTATTGACATCGGCACGCGCACGTGAAATCGCTTTGTCGACGCACGATTGCTCAAGTGCTCATAATCTATATTACTTAAGTAGCGGAAGATTGGAGCTATATACTTATTGGTTTTATAATGTCCATCCGTCTCCTTCATAATTTCTACATTTTCTGAGGTAGAAGGTTGAAATTTGGAATGTAGCTTATCTGGGCATGTCCACCTTCACTATTTAGTTTGGTTTTGATCGGTGAACTAGGGTCGGAATTACGGGAGTGGGAGTCAGAGAGGACAAAAGATCTATGCGTTATTTAGGTACGTAAAGGAGTGAAATTCAGTATCCAGATTCCTCTAGGCAAGATCTACATTACTATGAAGTTTAATTTCTTGGAATGTTTACAAGATTTTATTTAACTTGCTTTTCTAGCATCCGTGTGTCCGGGTCAAATCTTGTAGTCAATATTAAACCAACTTCCCAGAAGCTAGAGAGCTGAAACTTGATACACATACACAAGACCGATGATAACTTAAGTTAAAAAAGAAATTTTTCAAATTGGTTCACTGGTTCGTGTTTTAATGGTACTAATTCATTATTACGAATTGTCCAATTGCTGCAACAAACAATTTGTTATGACGAGGGTTATCGAGGGTTATAAATGTATCCGCTGTTTATTGTTGCAAAATTAAGCTTTATTAATTTTACAAATTATTGACGCCGGCTCAGGGCCGAACCCAGGGCTGCAGCCCCCTCAGCCCCCCCCCCCCCGAAATAAAATTCTGGGTACGGCCCTGCGCGGGCTTGAAGAGATAAAAAAAAACATAATAAAAGCGTGCTTTGAAAAACCCTTTTAAACTATCTAGCTAGAGAGCTGAAACTTGATACACTTACACAGGACTAATTGCCACAACAAACAATTTGTTATGACGAGGATTAAATGTATCAGTTTTTGATTGTTGTTAAACAAGAATAAAAGCGTGGTTTGAAAAAACAACAACATTTATTTCCTTCTTATCTTGTTTTATTAAATAAATTTGAATGGTCCTTATGATAAACTCAAGTGACAAGCGACTAAAATTTTATTAAAGTTCTTAGTTCGTTTTGGTTTTTTTAAATTGGAGCTACACTTAAATGAAGTCCATTTAAAATGAAATTTATAAGTAGTAGAATTATTTTTTAAATCGTCATTTTTAGACAGGAGATTATTTCCGGGCGAAATAAAAAAAAATGCATTGTGGAACACCGATAATAGCTAGTAAATAGCTTGAAAAGAAGAAAAGATTATGAAAACAGCCTCTACCAACATAATTTGTGAAAGAAGAAAGTTTGAGAAGGAAAAATTTGATAGCTTTGATAAACATATTCTTGTTTCATTTATACCTCCGTCAATATTATTTTTTACTTTATTACATTTACAAAAATAGAGGTAAATGGCATTCAAATGTCACTGCTGAAAATAATTAGTGCTGTTTTTTACTTCTTTGTAGTAGCGAACACGTTTTGAAACTCTATTGATTTTGATTATTATCAAAGAACAACCGAAATTGAAAACCCATTTGCTCGGATTAAATCACTTGAAGATTTTTAATTTCCTTTCTGTTATTTCGCTCTCGCTACAATAGCTTATGCTGATCGGATCATTTATTAGCGTATTTACGAAAAAAGTATTATTTTGCAAGTGCATTTTGCTGTTGTTGCAGAGGTGTGTAGTCACCTCGAGCTTGTCTCGCTCCTGATGGAGTACGACTGACGAAGGCTGCTCCGAGCGATCAACTTCCCGTGTTTGTGCTCTTCATAAATCATGGATGGAAGCATTCCATTTTTTAATCTAGGGAGCCACAAGAGATAAGGAACACGCTCCCACCTCCGAACTTAAAATGTGCGCGTGACGTCAAAATGTTACCATCGCCATTATTTTGTTGACAATTGTGGCAGCTGCGCTCGCATCTCGAGATGTTCTTCACCACCACCACCGACACATTTGGCGCTATTGTCAACGAACGCCGAACCCACCACCCTGGAAATCGAGCCCCTCGGGCGCCTCCTCCTCCTCCCGTAGATTGTGTTGGCTGAGACGCTCATTCGTCGCCATCTGTTGCCTCTGGGTTCCGTCGAACGGAGCGAGCCATGCAGGCGCACAGGCAGCGATGAGACGCACCTTTTTTCTAGCGACGACGACCACATCGAGCGGAACTCGTCGAGCGTTTCTTTTCTAACCGGAAGTGAAGCAAATCTCGTCCTCACCTGCCTCCGACCATCTGAGGAGACGGAAGGGGAATTTGTTTTCACGCCCCCGCACCACGTGCAAAATACAACTCTCGCCACACATACGTACGCACACTCACATCGCAGCCATCGAACGATGGGAAAGGGCGCAGGCGAGTCGCTCGGCAACGAACCCAACAGTACGATGGTCACAACAACGGACAAGGGAGGCACTCGTCCCGTCAAGAACAGGTAGGCAATTCGAGTCTTTTATAGACGAAAATCAGAAAAAAAAATATTTCAAAATCTGCTCTTCTCTCTTCTCCCCTTTCATCAGTTCATTCCTTCGCTCTCCTCCTCCTCCGCTGTCTAATGAAAGCACTGATGGAATGAGATGAGGGGTTCGGGCTTTGCAATCTGCCAATATCGGGCCAATCGAGTCAGATGACTGCGACCGCTATCACTCAAAGAGGAAATAAGTTTGAAGCCACTAGAGGGTTTTACAATTAAGGTCACGAGTTTGATTGTGAGCGGCTCGTTTCTTTTTGATTTTTTATTTTGGAGGCGCCAAGTTTTAATTCCTAATGATAAGTGGCAGATTCCTCATTTGACTTCTTGAAACTTCTTAAAATTCTATCCGGCTTTCTTTTTTTTTAATATTGTGGGGGTGGGGGAAGTTAGCAGACTTGATTTTTACTTTCATGTTTCCTAAGAACATCAAGCTTATTAACCAAAATTTTAACCAGACGTTTTATTATTGATAAAATGTTTTTGATTGTTTGAATTTTAAGTAATTTCCTTAAAAAAATTTTTTTTAATATCATAGCCTCGATTAATATAACGTTCATTTCAGACCATCCTTTCATAGTTCTATAGTTTTTAAAAGTTTTCCCCCTTCTGATATCCTTGTTTATAAGGTTTCTTTTCATTTTTATACTAATCCCGATATTGGACTTTGCCTATTTTGGGACAGTATCCAAAACTATCATGAACGTTTGTAATTTTAAAAAAGAATTTAAATATGCTGCAATATTTTTATTGAGTTTTTTTATGAAGCTTACCATTCATAAAAGCTACAAAACTCTTTTGTTGTTTTCGCGCATATAACTTTTTAAAGATCAAATGAACTGGGGGTAGTTGATCACCTTAATTTGAATGTATTTTGACAATAAACTGGGGGTCACAAATGAGTCCTTGATACATAAAAAAAATTGTCAGAGGCTGTATGAGGACTCTTCACAACACTGCCTTTCTCGTTAATGTTTTTCCAGAAAACGGAGAAATTAGGAATCTTGATAGTGATGGTCACAACGTTTTTAGTAACCAAATACCACATGTTTGTAAAATTACAAAAGGTGTTCAAACTGCATGTCTCACAGCGTCTTGTCATTGAATTTCCGACACGGCCAAAAATCCCTGTAGTGTCTCTTACATGGTCACTTGAAGCCACAATTTGCGCTACAGCTCCTCTTCCGAATCAAAAGGAGATCGTTCCACCACAGATGTCCCCAGAAAAAATCTAAAGGGTTTTGGTCCGGCGATCGATCATTTTTTTTATGTATCAAGGAGCCATTTGCCTAATTTATTGGCAAAATTTATTCTAAATAGTCCCCTGAAAGTTCGTTAACATTCTGTATATCTGCATATGGATACATTAAATCATATTAAAATACGTTTTAATAATAAGATGCATTTCTAGGTCATATTTTCAGTTAAATCTTATAAAATGTTGCATAATTAAGTTACTATGAATCATAGTTATCTGAGTGCCAGATGGTATCTATATATACTCATTAATCATACTTCTCTTTTTCAAGAGCACTTTACTATCTGATGATACATCTTCGATTATTAGTACTAGAAGACCTAAAAAAGAATTTTTTTTATAAATATAAGGAGATTTTTGCCTTATCTCTTATTTGAATTTTATGCTGTTATTTCAGTTTATGTATTTTTCACCGCATTAGTAAAACAAACACTAATCAATTGGTAAAAGACCTTATCCGATACTATTGATGGAAACTACTTTTAATAAATGAAATTGAAAATATTTAACCACGAAAATAACACAAATTGAACTTTGGTGCTTTTATTTATTAAAAGTAACTTACATTATTTGAAATAAAATAGATGGTGAATTGCATTTTAGTTCTTAAAATCGAATTGCTTCGACTATTCAAGAACATTGTGTTGCCTTAATAGCAAGCTAAATAAATTACTCGTAAGTTTTTCTCTCTTCCGTATTTTTAGAAGTAAAGTAGTTCTTTTTAACGGCTCTCTAAAATTTAGGAGTAATTTCCCCTTTTACGCAAAAAAAAAAGTAATTTTCAGCCTTTATGTAAACTGCAAAGGCAACGGAACAACAATGTTTTCAATTTAATTTTTTTTTATACTTAACAAATTGTGCGAATACGCAATTTGTCTAATTAAAAAAGGAGGAAAATTAATGAATGTTTTAAAGAGTTTACTTTTCTTGGTCTGGGGAAAATGGTTTTCCCATCAAGCGCCGCAAACTCCTTCACCAGAATTCCAGTGGACGACGGCAGCGAATGTTGGCGTTGGGCTACAACGATCGATTGGTAATTAAAGAAAGAGCGCGCGCCAGTGACGTTGCACACGCGGCCGTTAAAGTGAAACATTAAAAGTGTAGAAAATAAATGAAATTCCTGAGGTTGTGGGACACTTGTACAAAATAAATAAACATGCTGACTACCCCTGAGCATTCTTCGAAGTTTTTCCGTGAACTTTTAATGTAGACGAAAATCTGCGCACTCTGTATGGTGCTAAGTACAGAGGCAACTCTGCAATTTATGTTGATCCTCGCACGGTCAAAATACCGCATCCAGCTAAGAGCTTTCTCATTTCTTTCAATGTAGCTAAAAATGGCTATTTCAGTTTTCGCAAAATGCAGACGCTTATACTACACTTCACAAAATATGCAAATTTTGATTACATGTCACATGATCATAAATCACTGTATTAATACTCTGAAGCACCTTTTCTATTACTTGTTAAGTGTGAAACCATAGGAAAAATGGAGGGAACCTGTGATCAGACAAGATGGCAGGTGCAAAACGGGCTGGAATGAGTATTTCAGAAACGGCGACTCTCCTGAACTTTTCACGTACCACAGTTTCAAGGGTTTGTCCAGAGTGGGGTCAAGGAACAAAAAACATGTTGCTATCGTAACTCCTGTGGACGGAAAACCCTTATTGAAAAGGCCAGAGGAGAAGTCAAGACTTTTGCGCGAAAACAGAAAGGCAACAATCGCACAAACCACTGCTCACTACAACTCAGGTAGCCAGAAAGCAATATCAGAACGGACAACTAGTCGCACTTTGACTCAAATGGGTTACCAAAGCCGAAGACCATCTCGGCACCAATGCTGCCAGAGAAGAACAAGAAAGCGCGCCTGCTGTGGGCACAGCAGCACAAGGATTGGACCATTGAGGATTGGAAAAAGGTTGCCTGGCCATACGAACTGGGTTCCTGCTACCATCATGTTGATGGAAGGCTTAGAATATGGCGAAGCCATGGACTCCTCATGCCTGTGCGGACTTTGCACGGTGGTGGAGGCGAAGTAATAGTTGTGGGAATAGTGTGGGCGGAGTTTTCTTGGCATGAATTGGGTCCTCTAATATCAGTAGACGGTCGTTTGAAAACCAACGCATACAAAAACATTGTTGCAGATCAAGTTTACCCCTTCATGCTCACAATTTATGGCTCCTTCCATCGGGATAATGCACCAGCACACAGGGCCAGAATCACTATGGATTAGTTCCTAGAACATGACAGTGAGTTCTCCTTGATGCAGTGGCCGGCTTAGTCCTCAGATCCCAACCCCATTGAAGATCTTTGGGATGAGCTGCAAAGGACCTTTCGCTCCTTGCTTACGCCTCCATCGAATCTCATGTCTGCATGGGCCAACATTCTTGTGAACGATTTCAGCATCTCGTTGAATCCTTGCCCGAACGAATACAAGTGGTTTTGAGAGCTAATGGAGGTTCAACACGCTGTTAGACAGGTGTACCTGACAAAGTGGAGATCGGTGTATAAGCTCCTCAAATTAACGAACTAAAAACAAATGGATGGTGATAATATGGATTGTCCAGTACTTAGGATTTATTTTCGATATCGCCTAAAATTCTTTAAAGTAGTAATTAAGTACTGTAGGAATAATACTTACTACAGGGTGATTATAATTAAAGTTTAAGTTTCAAAACGCTATAAAAAAAGAACCACTTAGTAGAATGACGTCCAATTGGAACGGAATGTTATTGAAGAAGGGGGAAAGCTTATGGCATAAGAAAAAAAAGTAGGTCCAAATTTTAGCAACAGATGGCGCTGTAAGCGTCAGAATACGTAAATGAAAATACCTGTCAATGTTCAGTGTTCCGTTTGCAAACTTAGCGGAATTGAAGGCACGCATTGCGCAACACATTCTGAACGTGACGCCGGAGACAGTTCGATCAGTTATGGAACATGCTGTTTCTCGATTTCAACTTGTTGCACAGAACGCTGGACAGCATATTGAACATGTTTTGCGCCAGTCTCCCGCAATTTAAAAAAACGATTTGATGGATGCTTTGCACACTGAACAGTACAGTGGGTTTAACGTGTAACTTACAACTTAGCCTTTGTTTTACGATTCATTTGTCATTTGTAGTCGAAATTCTGACGCTTACAGCGCCATCTGTTGCTAAAATTTGGACCTACTTTTTTTTTCTTATGCCATAAGCTTTCTCCCTTCTTCAATAACATTCCGTTCCAATTGGACGTCATTCTACTAAGTGGTTCTTTTTTATAGCGCTTTGAAACTTAAACTTTAATTATAATCACCCTGTACATACATGCAATAACAAGTTTATGTGAAAAATAATTCTGAAAAAAGTACTTCCCATTGCTGACCAGTATTTATCGAAACTTGAAGATTTTGCAGAATTCTAGTTGTCTAGTTTTTTTATTGTAATTTTTCTTTATTTTCCTAGAAATACCATGCCAAAAATGATTTAGGCTTCTGGACTTTATCTGGTTTTATCTTTTTTGTGAATTATTTCTTGGCGAATTAATTAATTTCACAGAGATGCTGAACATCAGAATACTGTATTCACTTCTGACGATGCGCATCTTAAATGTAGTTATCTTAAGCCAAAAAAACAAACCAAAAAAAACACCCTCTAGTAGAACGCAGTTTGCTCGCAATAACTGTATGGTTCGTAAATTAGTACTCATCTGGCCACCATCTGCATACACGGTACTTAAGCTGCAGTCGTTTTATTGCTTCATTTAAAATTCTTCAAAGAACATAAAAGAAAGCGATACACTCGTTAAAGAACATTCATATTTTATTGCATTGTTTTAAAGTTAAATAGTTTTAAAAGATTATGCTTTATCGCCTGGAATGTTTTTTTTTTAGTTGAAGAAGAGTTACTAAATACATTAAATAAGAACAACTGTAAGTGTAATAAATGAATAAATAAAGAAGAATTTATGATTAAGTGTAATTCTATTTTTAATGGCATTATAAGTTGTGTAATTATGGGAAAGATCAAAGAAGAAAATTCTTGAAGTTTCAGAATGACATTATTTATTATCTATGGTAATATACAGGACATCCAAACAGTTACTGGGAGAAAAAACGTATTTAGTAATACGTGAATATACAAAAAAACATTAAGTTCTGAGATTACTAAATAGTAAGGCTTTGATGTGAATTTATTTCCTAACATTAATGGAAAGGTATATTTTTCAAAATTTTCATCAAGTCATCGTTTAATATCTTAAGCAATACGGTTAAGAAGGATTTTTTTCTTCTTTTTTTAATATTCACAAAATTAGACATCATCATCATCATCATCATTCTTCTTTCATGTGTTTTTCTTACTTGATTTACGAAGTTTTTCCCCAGAAATGGTGTGCAAACTTAAAACAGGCAAGCGTCGGAAGACGAGGTAATTGCATTTGAATGTAAATAGGATTTTCCCGAGGAATTTTCAGTTCCCTAAAGGTTGACTCGGTTGAAACGGAGCCGATCCTACATCTCTTATTCTTAAGGAGAGAGAGAAAAAAAATGTTCAGAGATGAAGGAGGGAAAAAAAAGTTACATAAAATAAAAATAAGCACCGGCTCTAATAAACCGTAGTAGAAACGGTTTTGCTCGTTTCTAATCATATAATAATAATGAAAAGTTTTGAAGAATAGCTTGAAAATAAATTACGACGCATTTCATCTAAAAACCCGTGGAATTAAATGAAAATAGAAACAATTTTCTCATCACGTAATTATTTTTTTCAGTTATATAAATTTGTAATCCAAAATAATGAACTTCACTCGTTCGTCGATATGTGGAATAGCGGACTCGAATATTTTAATGAAAAGAAGTGGAAAGCCACATAATCGAAGATACCAACGGAAATGAAGGCATTAAAACTTGAACGTCCTGGCGATGGAGACAATTATCAAAAAATAAAATGAAGATAGAAAGATCAAGGGCAGAGAGAATGAATCCCAAGATGGTGAGAGCAATTGAAGCGTTAACAGAAATTTAAAAAAAAAAACGTAGAGAAAATAATGAAATTGAAAGGAAACTTAGGAGGGGAAAAAAAGCGAAACCGTAGTCTCTATGAGTGGCTGCTGTTGGCTGATATGCTAAGAAGTTTTCTCAAAAGGAAAAAATGTTTTACCCATTATCAGGCTTAAACAGGAGCGTGCAAGGGAAACTCTATCCATTCCTTCTTCCCTTCCATTTTTTTAATAACCCTTTTTGCATTTAGAAGTAATTTCTACGATAAATGAGAAATGACAAGAAGGCAATAAAAATTCCCCAGAAACAGTAATGAAAAAAGGGGAAGTTAAAAGAAATTCTCTGCCAAGTTCCTTCTTGAGTTACCAGAATCAATTAAATAGGTGAATTTTTTCTTGTCGTTCTATAAGAACTTTTTAGTTGTTCAGAAAGTAATGCCCATTTTTTCCTAGGAAATTGTGCGCAAAATGTTTGAAAAGTATCCACAAAATAAATAAATCAATCTATATACAGGGTGACCCAAACTTATCCAGCATAATTGTTTAGGAACATTGTATGGTTCAAATGGAACAAAAATGTCCTATAAACATTACATCTAGTTTCGATCGTGTGTGAGATATCGAAGTTTGTCATTTTCTTGTAGCGTTGTTAAAGCAAATAAATAAAACACTTGAGAGTGCAGATCACTTTTATTCTGCATACTGACAGAACATCACATCGAACTACCAAACAAAACTAAAATGATACAAGGAATAAGAAGAAAGTAACAAATGAATGTCGAGGAAGCCCCTCAAAATGGTTGCCCCCAGCTCCAATCCACTGATTACTCTTCGGACAAGTGAGGTGGTAGCTGCCACAATCTGGTCGGGTGTATTTGCTCGACTACAAGCATGAATGGATGAATAAGGCAGCGTCTGTTGAGGAAGCATAGGTATCACACGTGTCTCCCTTGAGCTCCCTATCAAACGTCTAGACGACTGGCAAAAATTTGTGTCTGGAAAGGAAAGAGAAAGTACGAGTATTGGTCAGAGAAACTCTGAAGCTATAACAGAAAAAGCTATATGGACATTGGAAACATGCGAACAAGGGGAGTTTCGAATAGAGCAAGAGGGTATAAGAGCTTCTACGTCAAGGGCAATAAAAACTTAGGTCTAAAGTATCCAGTGATGTTCCCCGGTGGTGAAGATGGATATCACTTGAATCTGATTGGTTTGGTTTGTTTGATATTAACGTCCTTTTCAACTGCTATGGTCATTTCAGGACTGCGTTATAGGGGCCGCAAATTTTGCCTCGCAAGGGTTCTTTAACGTGCAGCTGGCAAACGACTACACGGGACCAACGGCTTTACTTCCCTTCCGAAGGAAGTGCGTGATCTCAGGATTTCCCCCTGAAAAATCCTCGTCGTCCTCGGCCAGGATCGAACCCGCGTACTCGGGCATCAGAGGCGATCACGCAACCACTGAGCCACCGAGACCGATACTTGAATCTGAGGCAAGTCAAAAAGAAGTTAAATAAAGTCCCGGTATATCACCTAGAATTCCTGTTTTTCGGATTTTTCTTAGAATGGACATCCTTAGAATGGATGCTGTATTGATTGAGTTATTATTTAACTAATTTGGAGTTATAATTTAACTTTTTGAGATTGTTCTGCTTACCTACAAGTGTAATTATCCCGAACAATGCCGGGTCCTCTGCAAGTAAATAAATAAATGAAAAGGTCCACATAATAATTTTCAGTTTATATAGCCTTATGCCAGCGCAAAATAAAGAGATGTACCAACTCTCTTAATTGATTGGACAACTTCGTGCATAACACAAAATTCGTAATGTAAATCGTTTAGAGATACCATTTTAACAGATTATTACAGCTGTGTTATCTGTCGGGAAATTTTACTTCTCTATCTTTATTATTGGCTAAGGAAAAAATGCGGAACATTACTTTTTGAGCAATCACCATATTTTTTTAATTTGCTTTGGTCCAGAACATTTTCCTTCTAACTTAAATACATGTTTTAAAATCATCACTTTGTTAGGTTTTTGGTGCATCAACTTTTAAGGTGTACAGGGTGTCCCACAAAGGACTCCCTAATTTTAGGAGTAAATATCTCGGAAACTGAGATCGATAGAAAAATGAAACAAGTGGCATGTTTATCTCGAAAGCCTAAAAATCTGTTACAGAAATTTCAAAATTAGTTACAAATTAGTTGCAAATGTTCCCGCAGGTGGCGCTGCATGCTGTAGTCGCAGTACGGAGTCCAAAAAATAGGCTACTGTCCTTTGCAAGCAGCCATTGCAGTCACATCAGAATCGATTCAAAATGTGCATCTTTCGCAGCAGAGAGATGGCGCAAACGAAGGATGAAAATTTCAGTCACTTTCTGTAGTGTGTCAACAGTAATGGGCGCACAAGCCTCACAGAACAACTCTTCAAGCTCGTCCAATGTTGCAGAATTGTTCCGGAAAACACTGTCCTTCAATGTACCCACAAAAAAAGCCTCAGGGGGTAAGTTCGGGTGAATATGGAGGCCAGTCCATGCCTGTTCCAGTAAATGTAGAATAGTTCAATGACTCTATTCCCGAAATATTTCTCAAGAAAAGCAAAAACCGCTGGGGTATGGTGTGGTAGAGCCCCATCTTGTATGAACCACGAAGTGCCTGGTCGATCCTCCAATACTTGTACACAAGTTGTTCCAAAACCGCAGCCCGTAGTGATCGTTTCTCGCAAGAAAAACGGGCCAATGAGGCCTTTGCTGGATATTGCAGCCCGAAGGTAACTTTTGGGTGGTCGTGCTTGACACAAATGCGGGTTTTAGGTGTCCCCAAATCGCCAGTTTTATCGCACGAAACCATCCAGGTGAAAATGGGCCTTATCTGTGAATCATATGCAGCCAACATCGAATTCATCACTATCAACCATGGTGAGCATATCGTTTGCGAAATCTTCTTTATTACGCACAGCTGGAACTGTTATGGCTTGGTTAAATTTGGATCTTGAACGGCAACATTTGTAGGGTGTTCCTTAGTATTCTGTGCGTGCTGGATCGCTTTAATCTGGATTTCGCTTTAAACTGCGATTTAGCCAATATCAGGACAACACGTTGCTCCACGTAATACACGACTTCATCCAATTCCTTCAATACGCTACGTACAACGCCACCTGTCGGCAACATTTGTAACTAATTTTAAAACTTCCTTAACAGATTTTTACGGCTTTTGAAATAAACATACCACTTTTTCATTCTTCTATCGATCTCCGTTTCCGAGATATTTACTCTTAAAGTCAGGGAGTCATTTGTGGGACATCTTGTATGTGCCCTTTCACGTGACTAGTATCTTTAGCAAGGCTCGATCAAACCCACAACTTCAAGTATTAAAGAATTTCAATAATAACCATATTAAAATGGCTTTCTTAACTCGATCTAACTCAATAACAAAAATTAGTTTAAAGCAAAATGTAACTACTCGAATTCAAAATCCTGCAATAACTAAACTTTATAATAGTGGCAGATTGGAAATGTGCCATGTTTATCGATCAAATATAGCATTTCACTATTGGAAATAATTGCAAATGTAATCGAACAAATTGAAAAATTTCTAATAAAATAATGAACAATGTCAGTGTTTCAGGTCAGATAAAATTTAATAACATAAATTTTTTGTTGAATCCTCTAAAGCAACGTTTAAAATTTCTTTTAGTTAAATTTTCTTTTATTTGTAAATTGATTTGCCTCCGCTGAATGAAAACATGTATACTATATGTACATGCGTCTAGGCATTTTTCATTATATCATCTATTCCCATAAACTCTGATAATACTATAATGGATATTGAACCCAGTCAACAACTTCAGGACGTTTCAGTCAAGATCCTTATCACAAAAAATGGATTTTGTTGCATTACGTTAAATAAATTTAACATTTACAGTTCGTTTGGGATGGTTATTAATTTTTGAGGGACATTGGAATAATGATTAATGATTGCCATAGATACAGTTGTTCTTAAAAATGGGGAATGAAATCGCGAAATAACAATGGATAACATCTGTTTCATTAAAAAATATTCACTAAATAGAATTCCATCATAGTGCGTGGAACTTTTAAGTTAGTTAAATTTTAGTCTGTTTTCCTGAAAGAATTTCCGACGGATTTCAATTAACTTAGTGTTACAGTGATAACTCTTCAAGTAACCTTGCAGTCATCCCCAGTTAATCAATTTACACTATGTAATTAAAAGTTTACGAACTCCCTTCCAAAACAATGGTACGTGTCCCAATTTACATGTCTGTCATGTCGAAGGTAATAGACCTTTATTAGACTCACTTGTGATTCATATTGGTGCAGTTTAGTTCCCTCAACACATCTCAGCGAGTTCCAACATAGTACAATCATAGAATGTCACCCAAGACTGCACGTGTGATTTCTGTCATTCTGCAAATTCCCCATTCAATTGTGAGTACCACCATTAGTGAAATCGCGAAGTGATAGGGCAAAGAAATGACAGAGATCATCGACCACGATGCAGACGGAAGTCAGAAATGCCACTTCAAATACGAGCACTAGAAACCACATTCGTCGGAAACCCCCTTGGTATCTGTGGTCGTGATCAGCGAATACTGCTCAACGGTACTGGATCACGGAACGAATTTCGGTACGTACGGCAATTAGATGGTCGAGTTTGGGTCTAGGAGATTCTGGAGAAAGTTTCAAGTCTGACTGCGTGCATCTGTGAAGTACTGTCATGATATGGGATTCATTTTCATTGTTTGGATTGGGCCAACTTGTTCCAGTAGCGGAAACTATAAAATGTTCAATTGTGGCAACTATCCTCTACCAGCATGACACTGCTCCTTGTCAAAAGCAAGGTGTATGAAGAAATGGACTGACCTGTATAGATCCCAAATATAAATCTATTGAATACCTGTAGGATGAACTGGGATGGGCTAGGTTATATCGCCTAACATCTGTGACTGAATTCATCAACGTGCATCAGCCTACCAAGCGAATAGCGATAGAGAAGTTTTCTATTTTTCTTAGTTTTTATTATTACAAAGATCCATTTTTAAAATTTTATTCTCATTACTTGAGCCTTAGTCAGTTTATCAAATTCTTAAAGACGTTCAGTTTTACTGCCTACATAAAGCTCAGTTGTTCTACTCAGAACTTTCTTGTTGTTACGTGTATTACTCTTCTTTTTGAACGAACAAGAATATAAAAATTGAAAACATCTTGAAAATTGAGTTTCAACTTGTTAAGTTTATATTTCGGTAGAACGAGAGATAAATTTCCGATCGTAAATTTTGTTGATTACGCATGCTCAAGCATTACACAGAACGGAAGATTGGTGGTTTGCAACATATCCATTTGGAACACATTTTAAGGTGAAAACTCAAAATCGATTTTCTGCCGTGTGCAACATTTTTACTTTGTTTTCGTAAAGTTAGGGAAAAAAACCCAAAAAAAAAACAAAAAAAAACAAGAGAAAAATAAAAATGCGTTGAAGTTTCCGCGTCCTTTTCTCTGAAATATTTTCTCAGAAACCACAAATTCTTTGAGTCTTTTTTTTTATGTATATTTCTTGTCTTGTTCCTTAATCTTGACTTTGCAAAGTAGAAGAGCGCTGTTCATCACAACCGCTAGATCAATGAAGACCGACGAAACAATCGGATTGGCTATTCAATGAAGAACGTGCGGCGAACGGAAGTGAAAGGCAAACGGAAATCAAAGAAAAATGTAAGACGGTGGAGGTGGATGCAGAAGAGAGAAGATCGAAATTGTTCGACGACAGATTTGCGTGAAAAATGGAAATGAATTCGAAGCTGTCATGAAGGTAGAAAAGCAAAATTTGGAGATGGCTTCAAAACCAAACAAAAAAAATTAATAAATAGCATGGAAGCACATGCTCTTACTATTGATAAAATGCATTTCAAACAGCGTTAAAAATTTAAGAAGGCATGTTTTCAGTAAAAAATATTCCAACAGCGAAAAAGATGTTTCAGAAATAAATAAGAGATTCTATATTTGTAAAAAAAAAAAAAAAATATTCAGATGTTTTTGAAAAATATGAGTTGAAAATACATGAAGAAAAATAATTTTCAAAAACATGTTTATTTGTTTTAGCTTATTTTTGGCTCTTCTTTTTATAAATATGTAATTACGAAAAAGATTTATGAAAAATTATTTTTAAAATGAAAAATAAACTAAATAAAATAACAGTTAAATTAAACTTAGGTAAAATATCTGCTGAAATATAAAATAAAAGACGTAAACTTTAAAAATGCGATTTCATAAGCAAAAAATGATGGCTGCAAATTTTCTGAGAAATATGATATCTATAATTCATACCATGCATTAAGTCCTTCATTAACTTCTAATTTTTGTACCTTTTAATATTTGAACATTACAAGAATATATTCTAAGAAAGGAGCTGAAAGATGTCTGAATTAAGCATATGAAACTGGAATTATTGTCGAAACGACAGGCTGGTCCCATGAAAAAAAAGCGAGCATTGAAAAAACGAGGACCAGAATTTCATTTCTACCTCGGTGTTTTCTAATAAAGACATAGGTATGTCTGTTTGGAATAAAACATATTGAGGGCTAAGAAAATGTTTTTAAACTTGGCTAGCTAGACATTAAGGAGACGTTAAGGATGTAATAAGCAGACTTTAATATGTTAACTTTGATAACGGAAGGTGCAGTAGCGTCTTAAATGATGATCATAACACATCTTACTGGCCTGTTTTTATGGGGACATTTAATTTCAAAAGTAAATTTCGCCATGGCTATATCTTAAAAATTTACTCGTAAAGGTATCATATTAGCCCTTCATTGCTAACTTTGTGTCTAACTTTACAAAGATATTTTTTTTCTTATGCCTTTTGATTTCTAGATATTTTTTTTTAACTATTGCCCAGTAATTTGGTAAAAGCATCACAAAATACGAGGGTTGGAAATTTAATAATGACCACAATGTTACGGATTAGCACGGGAAAGGTGTACTACAGATACACTTTTACAATCCCTCAATATAGTCCCTAGCATTGTCCATGACCTGTGGTAGCTTCATAATTCTGTTGATGTCATAGATGAAGCGGCGGACTGCACGCATAACGTCGGGAACCGTGTGGAAACGTGTCGGGGTTCCATAAGTTTTGGGAATTAATCAAAGTCACAGGGGATTAGATCTGGAGAGTATGAAAATGAAGGCATAGCGTTCGAAATACGTATCCAGTGTTTTATATCTCGATGTTTTCTTGACGTAAGATGTTTTTCCTTCATATACAAGCTATTCCATACCACAGTTCTTTATTATTTCAAAAATATACAAACTTTCAATATTTTCCAAAAAAACAAGGGAAATCGCGTATTATCTTTTGAGATGACTGGAGATGAAACATGGCTGCACCATTTGAACCTGAGGTGAAGAGACAATCAGTGGAATGACATCAAAACCGTGCACTCGGTAGAAAAGTTATAGCTACAATTTTCTTTGACACAAAAGGACTCCTGCTTGTGAACATCCTACCACAAGTAACCACCAGTAATTCAGACGAACATTTGACAACCTTAAAGAAACTTCAAGCTCAATAGAGCCGTGTTCGACCGCATCGGCAGAAGAAGGATATTTTGCTGTTCACGATAACGTTGGCCACTCGTCAGTCAAAAAACCAAGGACGAATTCACAGAACTTGGCTGACAACGTTGCAACACCCGCCTTCCAGCCGTGACGTGGCATCCGCTTATTACCATCTCTTTGGTAAACTGAAAGAAGATCTTCGTGGAACGAGGTTTGAAGATGGCGACGGTTTTCAAACAGCGACTCGCCGAGTTTTACCGTACTGGCATACAGATTCTTGTTCCAAGGTGGCGTAAGGCAGTTGAAAGAAATAGAGATTATGTGGAAAAGTGACCTTTCGCTCCTGAATAATGTATCAACAAACTGTAAATACCAAAGGAATTGCATAAAAAATTGGATTTAAAAAACTTGCTGTGTATTACGTTTGTTGGTGGCATCCACGCATTTTGCATAAACTCGTAATATATGTGATGATGAAGGTTCAAATTCTTTGAATATTGTAAAAGCTTCCAGTCCAACGAATTTATCATCAACGACAAAATAATAATCGATCCTGTTTTTATCCTTCGTATATACCTTATAGAATTATTATACACTAAAACCGTTAGTCTTTGAAGAAAGATTCATTTATCGTAACGTGCGTACGATAAAATAGAATGTACATCAAATACTGACTCTTTTCAATGCCCCATAGTACTGACTTAAACTTTTGATATCCTCGCATTTTTAGCAATTCTAAGAAATTATAGAGATCGAAGTAGTGCGTTTCATGATAAACGTTCATAGAACCATATTACAGCTAAAAGAATAGCTTGGGTTTTAAATAGAACTATTAACTTATTTTACAAGCTATTATAAAACGGGTAAAGCACTTTCTCCAGTTTGGCGAGACGCCTGTCTCTAATTAACGATCGTACTTGAAAGAAACCAGATAATTTCATAATTTTCATCTCCATTGGTTATTTTTCAGAGTTAGTTAAGGAAATGGAAAATTTTGCCTTGGTTGAAAATACAGCCATTTTTACTGTATTTGGAGAATAAACAGATTAAATGTTATGGGTTAATGTTGTTTATAATTTAACCAATTAAATTATAAAGCATACTTTAAACTTTAAAACATAATACGGACTTTTAAAAATTATTATGATAATGCCTGAAATCATGAACAGTTTCTAAAAAATTTCGCCGATATTTTCCTAAAATCATAAGACGATAGTAAATATGTATTAGTATAGCCTATATTACAGTCCGTGCCAAAAGTTTTTTGTAGAACAGAATGCAGTATCCTCAACACGGGGTTATTAGGCAAAGATTCTCAGATCTGTTTTCTATCGACTTTCGTGGAATGAATTATCATCAAAGTAAATGCATCGCTGCAGGCAATGAAACATGGTGACTGTCACGTGTATATTATAGGCATTTTAAGAGAGTACGCAGTGGAAGAATATAGCACAGACAGAGGACGTAAAATTTGTATACATGATAAAGTTTAATAAAGATAACTCAAATAAAAGCCCATCACACTTGATAGGACAAAAGTGGAATATTGACTTATATTCAAAATCGTATAAATTAAATTAAGATACTCCTAATTCAATGTAAACAATAGGATGCTAACAAGTGTTAAACAATATAACAATAATAATTGTGAACTAACGCTAGGAACGAGAATAACGTTACATGCTAATATTCTGATCAACAACCATGAACAATAATAAACTATTAAATGGATGTAAACGAGATACCAATTCAAGATTGCGTATAAACACTTATATACTAGAATTCCAAAGTGCTTAACTAAGCATCAGTAACAAATAACAATTCAACACTGTTCCTTTTGCACACTAAAACAACACGTAGTTCAATCCTTCATAATTTGTCATTTTTCAAATGCACTGTTCCTTAAATCTAGAGTCAAGTCTTAAACTCAAAACAACCCGGAACATACAATATTGCGTAGTATAAGCATTAGAGTCATCACGTTCAGACTAATCAAAGAACACACTACGATTGCTTAATGTCCCGTCCGGTTAGAGTCATTAAAGACAATTACATCGGTAATAACAATACAATCCAAATATAAAGTATACGTCGCAAATACAGCTAACTATACACTTTAACGAATTAACACCAGCTCCTTATCACACACCAGCACTAATTTCAGTGGATCGACTAGCACACCTTTGTTGAATACTAATATAAGGTAAATACATATGAACCGCACACACTAGCACAAAACTTCCTATATTCGACCAATGGGTAGACTACCGTTACCACTAAACATATTTTAAATGCTTTGTGAGCTGTCAAATAAGGTGAGCTTATTATCTATCGTAGCACACAATGTTCAGTTCACTAAAATTCATCCGCACTCTTCGATGCTAAAAATAATGGGACACACACTTAAATCATGTGTTATGAAAAACACTATTTCTTAATAATGTGAATCCCAGATAATGGTCGAGATAGGCTTCAATGCTGAAAGGCCACAGCCCTTGCACTTTAGGCTGGACCCGTAGCTCGCAGTAACAGAGCTCCGGGAAACAACGTTTTATCAAATATAAATTACGGCCTACATGAAATTGCGCACTCACCAGTACGAATGGTCTGCATTCCAATGTCCACGCCGGTAGCCGAGGCGCATTCCCAGCACTGCCGTATCTTAGCTCGCTCTCGCTCTCGCTGACGTCTTGCCACGCTGGTGGCTTCGTAATGGCGGGGGGCTCGTGCATTTGACGCCACTGTCGCGGAGACCTTTCTCCGTTGTTTTCTCTCTTTCCCCTTATGGATAGAAGAGTTCTGCTTAGTTCAGCTGTCTTCCCCGTTTTTCGAGCGCCTTGCTTAGATCCAGTCCTGCTCGCTCCATTGCTACGAATGCCTTGATGATTGCTTTTCCATTCATCATGACGAATCTCCCGCCGCTCGCGCTGATTGGCTCTTCCTGCGTGTTGTCATGTTGACGTCCTTGATTTCGATATCTACCTTCCGCTTTCATTCGATGGAAGATACGAGTGCGGTAATGGTGGATGACGTCACCGGAATTCGTGATGTCATTCGAATTCCGTGACACGCTCGCCACCTCCAACCGCAGATCTTCCTGCGAGTTCCTGATGCCGCTGGGTCAATTCCGGTAGTGGGGGCCCATTGCCGAAGCTGCGTTGCCTGTGGGTTTGGTTCCAAAGCCTCTTTGCACATTAATATAATTCAGTTCGACGGCCTCCCTTCGGTGTCTCCGTCTATTTCGATACTTGTACTTGCCGGAGGATTGCTTCCTTCCGTATTCGTCCTTAAGCTGCTCGTTTTGAATTCCCAAAATGTCCAGTTTTCTTTTTGTTTTGTTCGTTTTTCCATAAACGAACGTCGACTTGATTATCACCTCCTTTGGCCCTTTCTTTGCTGTTTTGGCAATGATCACTTCTCCTATGTCTCCTTTGTCGATTTTTGTTATCGGGAAGATGATGCCCATCACACAGCCCGTGAATATTCCGTAATTTGGCTGTATTTTCTTATTACGAGTGCGGTAATGGTGGATGACGTCACCGGAATTCGTGATGTCATTCGAATTCCGTGACAGTGACTCTCTTGCCGATAACCATCAATCTTGTGATTGTCATATCTCCATTCCGTAAGATTATATATATCGGTCATATTTTCAAATGTAAAGAGACAGTGCTTAGAACATCCCATTAAAGAATATCAGTAATTAGGACATGGGAAGTAGACTTCCGCGAAAAAATTAGTTGCCAATATGAAAAATATGACACTATTTTTTCCCAGGTAGCCAATAGCTTACATAAAATGAATTTGGCTCGCTTATGTCATAGACATCATAGAGAGGGCCTATAAATAAAGGAAAATTATGTGAGACGTATCCCTACCGAGAGTCGAGCTCAATATACGTCGTTTTACATGTTACTTGTCAAGATAGTTTACCTGAACAGTAGCCGCTCTTCGCGAATTTTCAACCCGCCAAACTAGCGTAAATGCAACTTTGTCAGCTAAGGCAAATTAGGTCAATGATTTTAGGAAACCAATGCAACCAGGTGAAACTGAGGAAATTGCAACGCGTTTATCGAGATCAGATAAATTTTTTGCTGTTTGTATCAGTGTCCGTGGAGTAGCACGACAAGTGGATACGTTCGGAAGTGAACTGTTCCCTAACAGCATGAAAACATCCCAAAAGCTGAACAATTTTTTAAATTCCCCAAATTCGATTTTATTTATGTGATTTTTATATGTAAGATTACTTGAATAATAACTTGAATTTGGCAGCAGTATTGTGTGTTGAGAAACCGCATAATACTATTTTTGGGCCGTTGAAGACATGCGAAATTTAAGTTAGCCCCAAGTAGGTATTTGGAAAACTGGAAAGGGCGCCGATACAAGAGGATGCCAAACGGTGCAAAGAGGAGCACCAAAGCGGTGCCATTTACTGTTTTCCATAAGGACGCTGATGACCCTTCCTCCGATTCTGATATCTGATATACAGTATCAATTACATATTTTATATAATTTGATTAATGGCTTGCCAAAATTATGACAAGTATTTAATAATGAGAATTCTATATAAATACACGAACTTTAAACAAATTAATTGCTATTGCCAATCAATTCGTGCCAATGGAATCGTGCTCAAGCAGAAGATATGCTACGCCTCTTTGACACTGAAAAAAAATTAATAAGCATTTTCATTTCCGAACGAAAGTTTTAAAATTAAAACTCTCAATTAAAACTTTGCCTATTATTATCTCTTGTAACAACACTGTTCTGAAGTTGAGCATTAATTGCGCTACTCCCAAGTAATTTAACTGTTCAAAAACCAATTTATTTTACAGACTTCGTTACATACCCCTTTCAATCAAGACTGAAGAAGTTTGCGCTGGGAAAAATTTCCTTAAATAGCTCCATGTTTAGGAGCTACAAATGTTGAAATCTTAATCAATTAATTGGATTAACTTGAATTCAATTTACTAGTAATAACTATTGAATTAAATTTCGTGATTTCAATCAGTTATGGTAAATTTTGAATTCAAGATAATATAATATTGATAGATTTTTTCGATTTCTAGAGGGCAATTTAAAATGGAACGAAAGAAGCTTTTTCATTGCCAACATGTTGGGCACAATAAACAGGGTGATTCAGTCAATTTCTGACCATTTCAGTACTATGATTTATTGACCCGTGGAAAAGTCTTGATGATATGCTCAATGTGGCCACCACGAACGTTTTGAACTGCTCGCAGCCGAATGGTGGAGTTGTTCATAACTCTATCCAGGATTTCTGCATCGACAAGGGTGCAGCAGTCGACGATGTTTTGTCGCAGCTGTCTAGGCTTCTTGGTGCTGTAGTGAACACACTGTCTTTAAGGAATCCCCAGAGATAAAGATCACATGGGTTTAGGTCAGGACTCGTAGGGGGCCAAAGAAAGCCACCCGCGAATCGATCTGGAAACCTGTTTGAAATGACACGATTTCCGAATTTCTGATTGAAAATGTCTAGCACTTCATTAGTGGTGTGAGGCCTAGCCCCATCCTGTTGAAACCATTGATGTCGAAGCGGTATACGCCTCCTTCACAGCTCGGGGATGAAGGTTTCCAACATGTTAAGGTAAGCCTGTGACGTTACGGTGCCCTGAAAAAAGGACGGACCAATGATGCCTCTTTTGGAAATCGCGCACCAAGCCATAACCTTTCGTGGATGAAGAGGTGACTTATGGATCTCATGAGGGTGCTGGGAACCCCAAAAACGAACGTTGTGTTTATTAACGTCACCTGACAGATGGAAGAAGGCCTCATCTGACACCCACAGGTTGTCCACAATGTCTGCTTCCATTTCTGCTCCAAACTCCATCGCAAATTGTTGTCGCTTCTGTCTTCCAGTGTCTGTTAACTCCTGATAAACATGGATCTTATACGGGAACAGGTGTAAATCCTTTCTCAAAATTCGCCACGTCGTGGTATCGACAGCCCTTCTTCAATGGATAGGCGGCGAACAGGTTTTTTGGTAGGGGAATCGACCAACCTTGTGCTTCGGTCCCGCCTTTTTTCTTGCCTTTAACACATACAGTGGCACGAAATTGCTTGACAAAATCCATGATTGCTTGCCTGCCTAGTGCGTCTCGACACTTATACTCCTTCCGGAACTTTCTTTGCACGGTTACAGGTGATTTTGTCTCGAAATACCATTCGACAACCTTGCATTTCTGCTCTGTTGATAAAGCGGGCGTGATTTTTCAACAATATGATTTTCATGCAGCGCCGTTGTAACAATACAAACTCCAACTATTTAGAAATTCGATATGGCGCTCATATTCTTTCAATTGTTTATCCCTAATGCACGTCATTCGAGTGAAATGGTCAGAAATTGACTGAATCACGCTGTATACGAGGATGAATCAAAAAGTAAGTTACACTCAGCAAAATGTGTGGTCGAAGAGCGCCGAAATCATTCGCCGTTTTTAAGGATGTTGCCTGTATGTCTATAATTGCAACGTGGTATGATCCCACGTGTTCACGCGTTTACTGCGTACGCAAGAGTATTGTTGTCGTGGCGCAGCAACTGATCGAACACGCCAAGATGGAGATGTGAGCGGAACAATCCTTTTTTGTGAGCGAAAGGCTTAAATTGCACTGAAATCCATATGGAAATTTGCAGTGTCTACGGAGATAATGCGATTTCTCGTCCAGCAATTGTGAAGTAGTGCCAGCAGTTCGAAAATGGGCGCTCATATTTGACGGACGGAATACCGCGAATACATTCCCGAGCTAATTGCCCGCTTTAATCAGATGTTTCTGGACAATCGACGAATCAGATTTAAAGAAATCGCCAGAACGCTTAGGGTTTCTTATGGGAGTGTGCACTCGTTTATTGAGAAACGCTGGAGCGGATTTTTACCGCAGCGGCGTGGAAAAGTTAATTTCACGTTCAGACAAGTGTTTACAATTGTTGGGTGATTATGTAGGAAAGTGAAATAAATGGTTCACCGTTTCCTCAGAATGTCTGTAAGGGATCTTACATCTGTTTTTACTGTTTCAGAGTGTAACTTACTTTTTGATTCACCCTCGTAACTGCTGAGGGTAAATATTTGATTCACTTAATAAAATGTCTTGTTTTCTTTGCTTCTTGTGTCTTTTTCCTTTATATCAAATTCGGCCAATATTTATAAAACAACCCAATTTCACTATTTTCTTATTCGTGAATCTCTATCGAGCAGAAGAAAGCCTTTTTAAACCTTCAATAAAAATATTAGCAGGGACTCCCACGTTATTTTCTTACCTCTGAAGACCGAGCAGAAATTATGGAAACCGCGAGAAGACATCTCAAATCTGCGAATCTTGATTTCACGAGAAAATAAAAAAAAATGAAATTGGTTATATCGCTTATTTGATGATCCCACTAATGAAACGTTGATTAAAAATGACTGATTTAATGTTTATCTTTTCTAACTGTAGTACAGACAAAAGTGTTCACGAGAGGTGAAACGCGAGGGGAAATGCCACATCCGCGCGCTTGGTGATTTAATGGCGTCAGCAAAGAGGGAACTGTTGAAGACCGCAACACTTATAATTCTGGTAAGTAAGAGGTCGCGATTGTGTCCCCAGAAGAGCGTCAACCGAAAATATTATCCACTACTTTCAAACGAACTTAAACTTTGTTAATAACTCATAAACGATTAGACAAAAATTAATAAAAAAAAACTCACCCAAATAAATAGGGTGTCTCAAAGTCAGAATTCTAGAGATGGTCAAGGATTGTAAGCTAAGTATTTTTAGGTAGGCATCCAATGGTCGAAAATGCACAAGATCTTGAGCGAGTCATATGTACGAGAATGTTTTTGTAAGCTGCTTTTTTTCAGAGCAAAACAACATAGTTAACATTTTCACCCACAGATGGCGCTGCAGGCGATCTGTAACAGGTATAGTTAAAACGAAGTATTTCAGCTCGCCATTCCATAGTTCGTCGTCGTTCAAATGTTGCAGCAAATGGGGGTTACATTGAAAATGTCATTGTTTAGTTTTTTGCAACAGTCCTTGCAACATTTTCATACCGGTTTTTATTTTTTCATAGTTTTCAGCGCCACCTGTGGGTGAAAATGTTAACTAAATTTGAAATTTGGTGGGATAAAATTCCCTGATTTCCTAAGCATAAAGGTACGTTCACAAAGACGCGGTACATGCGGAAGCGGCAGCGCGTCTTTGTGAACGTACCTTTAAGCTGCAAAGGATACATATCTATCGCATTCCGTCTTTTTTTTATTGATTTTCAAAATCCATCAGTCATTTTTGGGACACCCTGTATCAACAGCATAGCAACAACTTATCTCAAAGCAAATCGTCAATGTGGCGACCTCCAGTCTTATTATTAATTTTTATTGATGGCTTCTATCATACGATTCAACACTATCTCCTTAAAATCTGGTATGCGAACAGGTATTAAGTAGCGGAAGAATGGAGCTAGTTATTGGTTTCATAATGTCCGTCTGTCCCTTTCATAATTTCTGCATTTTTTGAGATAGAAGGTTGAAATTTGGAATACAACTTACTATGAAAATGTACATCTTCATGACTTACTATGAGCATGCTTTTGATTGGCCCACTTGGGTCAGATTTTCTGAGGTGGGAGTTATAGGGGACCAAAATGTCTACGTGTATTTAGGCATGTAAAGGAATAAATTCAATATGCAGATTCGTCTCGGCAAGATTTACATTACTATGAAGTTTGGGCCAAATGGCCCGAATGGAATCGAAGTTGTGGGGGTGGCAGTCACTTGGTCTTTAGAACTATGGCAACATATGGCATGTGATCTATCATTCGATCGGAAATGATGAGAAACGAAAAAAGATAGAGCTCTTTTTGAATTTCTAAGTAGTACGTTCGAGAAAATCAATTTTTCGATTAAAAATATGGGGAGTGCTTAAAAAGTGCAGATAAAACGGTAAAAATAAATGATCTCAGCGCTTCCGCTACTTTCCTATACCTTCCTCGGGAGGATTAATTTCTTGTTTGTTTAACATCCTAGCCAGTTCTGTATACTTGAATGTCTATATCTCTTATGTTTCTCGCAATTCAGATGGCACTTTTCAAAATTGCAGTAACTTTTCTCTGGATATTCCGTGCGAATTTACAGGTACTATATTCTGATGTACCAAACATTAAATTCTTGTGATTTTAAATGGATTAAAGGGATATTCGGGGGTTATCTGAGAAGAAAGAACGAGATTAGCGGGCATGTGTTGTCAATGACGGAAGAGAGATTGCTTTGGGATGAAACCGATAACTCTTGCAATAGTTTGCTCCCATTGCGAATGTTGAGATAGTAATGAATGAAATAAATTCTGGAAGTAACTAGTGTGTGCTGGATGAAATAATAAAATCTGGTAAACATTCCAAGAAGGACCTTTAGCTGTAACGAAGAAGTAATTTTAAATTCGAGAGTTCAAATTTTAGCTAAAGTTCCTAATATATGAGGGAAATTCATTTATTTAATTCCTACCGAATTTATGTCTGTTTTATTGCTTAGCGTTCATGTTAAAATACAAAGCAATTCGAATTTACCATGTAATACAAATTGCTTTATGACTGCCATAGTATGACTCGTACAACCGTGCTGACGCAGTACAATTATAACAGTTGGATAATGAGTAATAGCAACAGTGCTATACTTTTGAAAAAGCTTTATTATTAGAGGAAACATCACTTTACAGTTCTTCAATGTAGTCGCCCTCTCCCCATGTTTACCACCTTCTGCCACATTCGTGGAAGGCGTCGTACACAATCAGCGCGTCCATCTCTGTTGATGTCCCGAAGTGATCGCCCTATGATATAGATAATGGCTGTTTTTGTGTTGGAATAGATGGAATGAGCACCATGGATGTTGCATTTTTTTCCATCGCCAAAGGCGCAGAAGATCCGTCACGGTGCTGGAAGCGTGACTCCTCTCACTGTCATGGCTCGGTTTTAGAAAGTGCCATTGCTTTCTCCTGAAAGTATTTTTCACGATGACTTCGTGCAACCTCAATTTGGTCCAAGAATATTGTTCCAACTTCGTAAACATGTCGCTAGGACGTTTGTACTTACCTCCGGTACTTTCAGGCCCCGCAGTATTTGACAGAATATCATACACCTGTTCGTCTGACCTTTCGTTTTCAATTCCACGTGAATACGTGATTGAAGTAGTAGTTATTGCCATTATTTTTAGCCAACTTAGTATTAGTGTAACATGAATAACTGAGTATCGGCCTCGACAAAGCGATCGTAACGTGCGTGTACTCACTTAAATTTTTATTCATTCATGATTCGTCACAACAAATTGATTGTTATATCACATGCCATATCTTGGTATTCTTAACGGTCACTACTAGAGCACGTGCAACTGACTTGAAGGGGTCCATGTAAAAGGCTGAAAATAGAGTTCATCTGGCCGAGCTAAGACCTTGATGATTATATTCTTTGATGAAAACACAATTTGAAAAACTTAATCTGTTTTCAAGTTAATCTGTTGCAAACGGCGGACGAATTTCCACACAGTCCAAACGTGCATTCTTATAAGTAGCTTTAAGCTAAAGCCCATAATAATAGGATTATATTGAATTATTGAAAAGAAGAATGGAAGACTTGATGAGACCGCAGCGCAGATATTTTGTGTCGTGGTAGACTGACTGACTAACGAAGAACTCTTTCGTTAATGAGAATGGGAATTATCCGAAATTTCTCATAATGGAAACCTTCAAAGCAATTTACCGGGAAGATATCTCCTACTGCTGTATAGCTGAGCACAGAGATATGTATTAGCTATCCAGAATGCCGGAGACCCACACGGAAAGAGTAATTTCAGTGACGAATACAATCATAGGCAGAATTTACATTTATTTGTGCATGTTTTATTGTATATAGTGCATGCTCCTAATACTTACAGTTTAACGTTATTTGATTTGTTTGAAATTGCATTTTGCAAGGACACTTGAACTTATAACAAATAATTCAAAAATAATTCATTACCATAATTGCGCCGCAAAGCAATCTTTATTCGGAATCTTTATTCGCATAAAGTCACGGCTTATCTTCAACATTTTATTGAAGCTATGTTCAGTATGTTAGTTCTACTGTTTTCTTTATTTCGTTTATCTTAATAGAACTTTTCATTCCACCACAAACTTCGATAATCTCTGGATCAAACTTTGCAGCTCCCTTGAGAAATCCTCTTAGTTGTTCCATTCCGTGAGCGGATGAAATTAATATGGAATATTTAGTGTTTACTGTCTTGCTAGATGTTTGTCATCTGTAAGAGATTGGAGTTTCAGACTATTAAACTACTTCAGAGTTCCCCACGGACTGATAGGAGTGGAGACTTCGTATTTGTTCCCTACCCTTCTCATTTGTATTCTTTGGAAAACCTTTCAACGCAAGCTACTTCATATAATTTATTTATTGAATTGAACAAGAAGTCTACTTTGTACTTATTCATTATTTATTTAAGATTTTTTGAAAGGTAATTTTTAGGTTGAACTTTTATTACTTTTCTTTCATAACACAAAGCCTTTTTAATATACGCGAGATAATAAGATAGAGGTGTCATACTGTATAATTAAAGATTAAATAACTTAATGTATCAGAGCCATAGAATTTGAAAATGAGCAAGTAATCTTGGAAAAAATAAGCAAGTGGGAGATAATAGAAGTAAAAAAGAAAATCAACTGTTTAATACATTTTTAGATATTTATCTAGAAAAGCCTTTAAGTGTTTTTATCTATTTTTAAAAGATGTTAAAAATGAGTAAAAATAGGAAGGAACCAAAGGGCTTTTCTTTTCATTTCTTACCAATAAATACAAGAAAGATTAACTCGACAAAAAAGGTTGAAATGATATATTGAATATTTGAACATTTTATAAATAAGGGAGAAACCCAGAGGGAAAAAAAAATGAAGAAATTTTACTTTTAGTAAAAATGCTGAAAAATCATTTTAAAATCAATTCCCTTAAGAACGACTTTTGTCCCTGAAGGGCCATGAGCACTTATCCAAATAGTGAACCTCTTTCTATCATGGGAACCTTCCAGATGGAGCAGTGTGATTGGTTTCCGAAGTACAATTAACTTTTCTTTGAGATTTGAAAAAAGCCGATTTTGATGAAAGATTTTATTCTTGTCAACTGCCAGGCTCTAATTAATTGCTTATTTTTTGTAATTTTTTAGCAAATAATAATAAATTGGCAATTAATTACAGCTTTAGCTTGGTGGTTGACAAGTAGAAGAAAATAACATAAAAGAAAAACTCGATGATAATAATGTAGATTACTTTTGATTGAACTTCCGTGTGTACCCATCACACGGCGAACTTCTAGAAATGTAGTGTCAGGTTTCCGTTTGAGTGGAAATCTTTTTTCCAGAAGAATGTCGACATGGTTCCAGTATTGTAATAAAGACATTTAGAAATGAATAACATTCCAAGAAGGAGTTTTAGTTGTGGCGCAGAAGCACTTTAAATATGAGAATTTAAATTTTAGCTCAAACCAACATTCGGATTTCAAGATCGGACACAAGTCGTCCAAACAATCTATTCAATTACTTATCTTTATCAATTATAAAATTATTGAACGTTCGATTATTATCAATTCTCCTCAGTTAATGTGAGAAAATAAATTTTGAATTGTTTGTTACTCATCCGTTTGTTCTATTCTCTTTTTCAAATGACACAATGTTTAGTATACTTATCAATTATCGTACCATACTTACTAGACAATAACTCTATCCAGATGTCTAAAAATTTTAATTTCATTTTATTTTCATTTCATTTACCTGGTAGTTTTGTCAGCAGACCCCTTTTATGGATTTGAATGCTTTCAAAGCTGTTAAATTGATTTATTGAATTGACAGACTTAAGTAGCTTAAACTAATTATTTAAACTAATACTATGTCCTTTATCAACATGTTTGGCGACACTCGTTCCTAATAAGTTGTTAACTGTTGACAAGGGGCAAATCCCAAAGTCTGTTCCATTTGATTTATTGAATCAAAAGTTTTAGCTCTCCTGTTTCAATTTTTAGAACTTTCTCTTGTTCTTTTCTAAAAATTTCTCGTGTGTTCTTTGTATATCATCTCTGATTGGCTCCGTCTGTTGAGCTCAACCAATGAAAATAATTCTAGCTCTTTACCCTGGTCCTTCCTTTTAGTCCCCTAATCTATATTGTTAGATAAATTTGAAGGAACCATCGAGAATCATGGATGTTCTTTTGTGATAACTTCATATATAGGCAAAGCAACATCACATTCCTTTTCATCGTAAAATGTTGGTGGAAACCTTAATATTTATAGTAATTTTCAAACAAGATTTTAAATTAATTATCTAATGTATTTATTGAGTTTACCAAAATATAAACTGACAAAGTAATAAATTGGAGTTGGAGTAGAGGCGACGAGCTGGATATTCATGGTTGCTGATTCGAATCCAGTTCGCGGAATTTTTCCTTCCATTTTTCATGTAATATGTTTATGGTCATTAAGAAAATTGTACATTTTTCACAATTAATATAGAGTGCTGTCCTACTCTACTACTGCTGCTCACGAGAATCGGAGATCTTGCAGCGCAAAAACGTAGATATTCTATGGTACAACAGAAAATACGTTCTTGTTTCTCACAATAAAGATAGAATTGCAACATTGTACATCTGATTCTGTTTTAAACGATTATCACGTCCCTGAATTGTTACGGATATATTTACCTCTTCATGGAGTTGGTCTTGAGGTGAATACGACCACGCTAAAACTATATAAACCGAAGTCAACATGGAGGGCGAAAGCGGAATAATAAAGTGGTTCATGGAACTGATGCCGTGGACTTAGTCGACAAAATCAGTCGTTCGAATTAAAAAAAAAAATGGTGTCGGGCTCTTGTGGAAATGCTTCCTCGATCACCAATCAACAACTGAAACATTCCAGCCACGGATGGACGACTGGAACGTGACCTGCAGATACCTCGACTAAAGAACAATTGGAGTTTTAGTTTATTCGTTCGTTCATCCAGCGACTTTAGAAAATCATTTGATGCGATCCAGTGAAACTTAATACAACTCTTTTGTAAATTCAAGAAAGGTTCCGCTTGAGCGGGACGCAATTCTGGTCGAAACACTCCGAGCGAAAAGAGAAGCATTAGAGGCATGAAGGGAATTCTCCTTGCAACGAATATCCGACGAGGGTTTTCGAATCACCGCAGAATGTTACAAACAAACCGGGTTTAAGTTGAACTACTCTTCTACCCTTTAAGATCTTCAAGTTTCACAGAATTCTTGTTAGACATGATTTTTATTAATCTTATTAAAATCTAATATCATTTGAATTTCCAGCATGCTATGGGATTATAGTAAAAAAGTATATTTTCTTTGCTGAGGATAGAACGAATTTAAGACATGTGTGAATATCTATCATATTCTACATGTAAAATAATATTCATTTTCAGAAATCTATCATCGATCACAAAAATTAACGATGAAATTAGAAATCTCGACTCGGGATAATAAGTCCAGCTTCAAAACTATAGAAAACAACAAACTTTGTTTTTGTGATTTACAGTAGACGAAATTATCTGAAAATATATTTATTTCTAGTAATAATCTTGTGTTGTTATTTCTGCAAAAGTCTAATATAAATATACGAGGGCGTTTTGAAAAGTAATGCCTCCATGGCTGTAACTTTTTTATTTGTTAACCGATTTTCAAAATTCTTTTTGTATCTTATACTCACATTTGTCCTCTATGTAATGCACTATTCACTTTTCGACATAGTCCCCATCCCTTTCCATGCATTGCGCTAACGCGTGACTAGTTGGGTGAACCCATCGGAGAGGAATTCGGAGTTGTTGTCGACACCAGGATTGAATGGCAGCGTTTACCTCGCCATCAGAACCAACTCATATCCCTTAAGGGGCTCTTTCTTCTTTGGGAAGCGGTGAAAGTGGCAAGGTGCAAAGTCTTTCATCTTTGAACTTCAGTCGTTCATCTTTGAACTGCAACGCCTCTGGTTATCGTACTCCAGAAGAGGGTCCAAAGCTGCCATTCAATCCTGGTGCCGACAAGAACTCCGAAATTCCTCTCCGACGGGTTCACCCAACTAGTCACGCGTTGGCGCAATGCGTGGAAAGGGATGGGGACTATGTCGAAAAGTGAATAAAGCATTACATAGAGGACAAATGTGAGTATAAGATACAAAAAGAATTTTGAAAATCGGTTAAAAAATAAAAAAGTTATAGCCATGGAGGCATTACTTTTCAAAACGCCCTCGTATGATAATTTTGATTCATAGGTTACTTTCGTTTATGTGAACGAAATGTTACAAATTTGTCCACTTCTCATTGGAAGTAGGTATATCCAAAGTAACACTGTTCTGGTCAGAAAATCAAATTTCGAGATGAACAATAAATCATAAAACATGACAATCCATATGAAGATGCTTCCAAAAAAATTATACTCGTACAAGGTGGACCCTAATTTATTTAGAGCAGGCATAATACAATGTTTTATTGGAGAGATGTATATATTTTTACATCAACTGTGTTAATTCAAATATTTTCAATGTACAACCGAATAAGTAGAACATTAGAAAAATTAAAAAAACTTGGTGACTTGTTTTTTATTTAGAAATATTGTATGCAAATTTTTCCACGTAAATGTCATTACTCCATACAAACACGAAATTAGTAAAGTTGTAATCACTTAAAATTTCAATGCCTAAATTTTCGTCGAGAATTTATTTAAACTTTCAAAATTAATCTCGTTTTGTGTAAAACAAATAATTTAATGAAATGTTAAATTCAGTTAAATAATGATTGAAGACAATTCTACAACTGTAAAAGGAGAAATTAAAAAGGAAAACGTGAAAAGCAAATGCATGCACAAACTAAGAAAACAGTAGATGTATTTAAAGGTGTATTAGAAGGAAACCTCCTCTAAAACTTTGTATTCTATATGTAACTTTAAATTGTACAGAATATAAAACTTCACGAAATAACTTTATAGCAACTATAAAATTCAGTGAACCATGTAGAATCGGATGTTTTATATATGAACGAAGAGGTGCTTTAGGAATTTTATATCTTATAACTTCATTTGCAGTAAATTTTATATTTGAACGCGCGTAGAGCGGAAAGAAATCTACGGCAGAAAATACGTTTGTAATTTTCTTTTTATGATAGACATCTCTTAAAGCATAAAAGTTTTGAAACACAGATTGACAACGATGCGGTTTAGGAATCTTCTAAAAACTTTTTTTAAAGGCTACAACTTTCAATGCTGTAATCTTTGGTTTCTTATTTGGAATATTCAAAGCAAAGAGTGTCTTTCGCCTAAACTTAACCAGTACGATGGGCTATTTATAATAACGAGCTTTTAGACTTTAAAAGATAATGCTATGACGAGAATAATGAAGCACTTGATTACTCAAATCAGTAAAAAAGTTCTCTTAAATAAATCTAGAGGTTCGTGTTCTTTTACATTCTTCTTATTCTATTTATGTAACTAGTATTACACTTTATTCAGAATTTATTAAATACGACGTTAATTTTTTAACAGAATATTTCAAGGATAATTTATTTTGCGTGCATAAATACATGTACATATAATAGTATCTCAGGATATTAATAATAGAAATAATTTCGTACAAAAGTTTCAAGTTCAAGATGATATGATCGTTCTACGCCTATCTGACATCGGGATATGATACTCTAGTTATTAATTCCTAGTTCTTTTTTCTGCAGTATCCTAGTTCTTTTCTACGGTCTTTCCAATTGCATTGTTTTTAACTCAAACTCAAGATTAATAATTTTTAAATTGATAACTATCTAATGATCTTTCTGGATCTGTTTATTTTAATCCCAATAGCTTAATCTTAATATGCTTAAATATTTTTGTCATCTCACAAATGACTTACAGGGGTTTGATGATGGAGTTGATCATTGAATATCCAGGTATCTGAGCTGTTATGCGGCCTTCCAGAATGACGATTGGTTCCATGATACAGCCCCCACCAACACCATATAGGCTTGTACGTTTCACGCGGTGATCTCCACACGTAAGCACGACTTGAGATCAGTAACAAAATGAAACTTGACTCATCTCACCATATCACGTTTCCATGCCTCCGCCAACCATTGTTTGTGGTCATTGGACTACTGACGATGCTGTTGTATGTTTCACGTTAACATTAAACGTTTGGCTATAGTTGCCCAACCCTGGATTTGTGCAATGTACGCCGTATGGTTTTCTCTGTTACAGGTGAATTTAAGCTGCCGTAATGTCGTCGCCATAGTATTATTTTTCGGGTTACATTATTCGATGGAATGTTCTTCTGCTTCTGTCATTCAGCTTTGTCTTTCGACTACAGTTGTGTTTGTCTGCAGGTGTTTCACCGATCTTTCCGTATTGACAGTAGATCTCGAAACGCCCATTAACTCGACGACTCGGGTCACATACGCACACACTAAGCGAGCATCAACTATCATTTCTATTTGGAAGTCTGTTAAGTCTGCAACAGCAAAACAAAAGGTCTCTAAACAGCAAAAGTATTGCATTTGTTAGGTCTGCCAAGTGATTTATTAAGAAACTAGCAGAGGACCCGGCGATGCCCGGGATAATTACACTTGTAAGTAAGCAGAACAATCTCAAAAAGTTAAATTGGTTAAATAATAACTCAATCAATACAACACAGAGCGAAGGGAGTATCCATTCTAAGAAAATTTCGAAAAACAGGAATTCTAGGTGATATACTGGGATTTTATTTACCTCTTGTTGACTTGCCTCAGATTAAAATGATATCCATCTTCACCACCGGGGAACATCACTGAATACTTTAGACCCAAGTTTTTCTTGCCCTTGAAGTTCTTATACCCTCTTGCTCTATTCGAAACTCCCGTTGTTCAGATGTTTCCAATGCCCGTATAGCTTTTGCTGTTTTAGCTGCAGAGTTTCTCTGACAAATACTCGTTCTTTCCTTCCAGACACATAAATTTTTGCCAGACGTTTGATAGGGAACTCAAGGGAGACTCCTTTTCCTCCTCAATAGAACTTATTTATGTCCTGTCACTGCATCATCATTTTGTGCTCATTATTTATAATTCTTGGGAACGAACGTTCAATCATCGCATTATCAGCCTCTCAGTTTCCAAGATATTCATATTCACACAGAATATAGTCAAAATGTATTTTTAGGAAATGTTTGGATCTGCTGTGCTACCCAATAAGCTAGGTGATAACCCCGGCGTGGCTCGGATTCTGTTTTTTTGATTAAATTTTGCAATATCTTAAAAATAAACACATGAAAACGCTTAGAATTAATACAGTAAAAATTCATAATGAAAATTCTAAAAAAAGTTTTTTAAATGCCAACAATGGATGGACTTCCTGTGCATGTAATCTAACGCACTACTGAAATTTGGCAAGAAATTGAACTTCAAAAATTTTATTATTTGTTTTTGTTCCTGCTTACAAACTTCTAATTGAACGCTGAACTTTCATTTCATAATTATAAGCTGATAAACGACCCGTTTTCTCTTGTTCGCCAACATAAATAATTGTCTAAATTTTCTCTTGTTCTAATCAAGGAAAGTTGAATAGGTAATGAGAACCGGAACGAAATTCATAATGGAAAGGTAAATTACCACCTGGTTGTCAAGTTCGTGCATATGTGTACATATGTATGGCGAGCCATCGGAGTCACAGTTTGTAATTAACCTGTTTGGCTTTAATGAACCCCGAGCATTGAAAATATTTATCATCGCCATCGAACCCGCTTCTCCGTGACTCTTGTTTAATAAAATGGATTTCAAAGAATCGATCCTGTCGCCAAATCAATGTATTCATCAGCTACGTTTTAGAAATTTATTAACTGGGCTAATTTTTAATTATTCATCAAACTGCTAGGTCATAAAGCGATGCTTCATGATATTGTCAAAGTTTCGGATGCTATATACCTGCAATTGCATTGTAGTTTTTAATTATACTCGTAGTATGCTATTTTAAATCCGAAAATATATTTAGAAGAAAACCGGGGAAACGAGCATGTGCCGATACTGTGTAGCTTAACATTAGATACAAATAAATGAAGATGAAAATTCCTAGGATACAATTCGGTTTGGCATCTGCGGCTGCGATGAATTCCGTGCAAGCATCCACTCCGTTTCCTTTTTGCTTATCTGTTAAAAAATGTGGCGCAAACCAATTGTCGCCCGAATTTTGCTTTTGCCTAAATCTTGCGTCAATATTAGGCGAATTGTCTCTCGGTTAATGTTTAAGACCTCTTCCATCATTTTCAGGTTCATTCGCCGATCACTTAAAATTTTTCTCGCCTTCTCGATCGTTTCCTGTATTCGAACAGTTTTCGGACGTCCCGTATGTTCGTCGTCTTTCAGCTTTTCCCGGCCATCACGAAAGCTAGCGATCATTAAACACGCCACGAGATAGTGCATCATCACCATACTCTGGCTTTATCAACTTTTACGTTTCCGTAGAGGATTTTTCAAGTTTAAAACGGAAGTTAATGTTTGCCCTTTGTTCCATGTTTAATATTGGAACGTCAACTAATGACTGCGTGCGGTTGAAGCACGAGAATATATAGGCACGCGCAACTTTATTGTTGTAACTTGTAGACAATGGCCACAAGGATAGTTTAGAGATCGAAAACACGCATCGTCGTGCTGGCACATGCTTGAACACTTTCAAAATAGCGTCAGTCTCGTTTTGTTAATTGTTGAATCTTCTAATAAATGTCTTCGTTTAAATTGATGAACAGTTTCTGTGTTTTGCCTTTTCGTTAAATCCAAACGTACACACTTTTCATTGCCTCAATTGAAAAAACACCAGGAATAAAACATTTCTTAAATGTTGTGTACAATCTGAAAATACCATTAAAAATTGGGTTTCCATGGTACATTTCAAAGTTGACTTTCATATTCGAAAATGGCTTGGTTTTTTTTTGGAAATGGAATACACATAAAAATTCCTCACATAAAAGTGCAATAATTCTTCCATTGAAAGTACTCTGCCAGATTTGTATTTTAGAAGTTGGCTATTGGTTCATTTCATGTGAGACTCCCTGTATAATAAAATATTTTCACAAGGTTCATTGCTTCACTTAAATGAAAGAATTTAATAAAAAGATAAAGCAAAAAAAAAAAAAAAATACAATAAAAACGCGATCAATTGTTCCAAAGAAAATATTCAGTAAACGACAGATGAGTTTACTTTGAAGATCCCCTTAAAAAGCTGTTAACGGGTTTCTGCCGGAAAAGCCACGAAACAAAATTTTGAATTCTCCGTTTCGCTTAATTCGATTGCGGGCGGAATTGTCGATCGAATTAAACTGCTAATCCATCAGAACACGGATAGAATCAAATTCAACGTAAACTGGTTTATTAAAAATGCTGATGGTTTCGAACTGAACTCCTTTTATGGCATCGTTCTTTTACCTAAAGTCTTTTTTCCCTCTATTAGCGTCATATAAAGTAAGAATAATAATAATAATAAATGGAACAATATCGAGGCCAAAAAGATAAGCTGAGTCAAACCAAACGACAATAAAAAACAATGCAAGAACCTGAGTAGAAACAACTAAAGATATGCTAAAGATATCCAAGCAAGAATTCAGTGTTCGAATTCAAAAACTTAGTGGCAGGATCGATCCACCCAGCATCTGTTCAAAAAATTAGGACAAGATAGAGTGAGGCTAACGCAATTGGCTACTCGAGAACAACAAAAACCAATACGCATCTGAAGATCAGGACCATTCATCTTTCCACAAGCAATTCTTTTCAGGACTGAAAAGATATTATTCTCGATGATTACTTTTAAAGATGGGTCTAAAATTCTTTTGTCACGCAGTTTCGATTGGAGAGAAATTTCAGAAATTTAGAATGAGTAATCATCACAGTATAAAAAAATAGGCGAGCAATATAAAATCTTTGATAATACCTGAGATATGCATAAAAACTGAAATAACCTTTTTTCTCATACAATACGTAATACCAAGATCATTCGAATAATGTTTGACCTCAAGAGGTGACTGTCAAGCTTATAAAAGATTTTTAAATGATAGTTCTTCTAGTAAGCTTAAATCGAAGATAAAAGATTTTTATTTATATTCAGAGAAAGGCTATTCTCAAGTGTTCAATGATGTATTTCACTTATGCTAAATTGCATATGGTGCGCATCATGATAAGTTCTGGAATGATTTTAAGTCATTCGCATATAGAAGTTTTGGACCTTTATAAGATTAGCTAAGTCAGCAGATTAAAATGAACAACAAAGGCCCTAATGGCGAACCCTGAAGAACGCCACTACCGAAGTTGTAATTCCTGACAAAATGAAGAACGTGGGATCTAACAATATGTACACTAGTCGAGTCAGTAAGATACTGTTCACATCCACTAGCGTTAATTTTACCAGGCGACACTCATGATTGACAAATTCAAAACATATAATAGATGTAGGTCTCAGTTTTCAGGTTTTCTTAGAAATCTCGTTTTAGAAATGGAATGACTTCCAGACTTTAGGTTAAATACCTTTTGGTACAGAAAGATTAAATAGTTTAAGTAAAGATCCAAGGAAAGACTTTAGGCAGTCTTTAAAAACATAGTCCGGGAAATCGCTGACAGTGCACATTCTTGAAGCCTTAATCGTTTGCCCAAAGAATAAGGGTCCTTTTTCAGTAATACGAGTATATAAATTTTTAAAGTGATAATTCAAAATGGAATTAATATTTTCTAGGTGTTTGATTGAACGCTTGAGAGATTATCTTTGGCTGTATTATTTAAAGGTAAACTCCACACCCAAAACAACTTTGTTTAAAATGAAAGATGAAAGTCTCAATAACAACGTAGCATGTATAAAAATTTTCAATTCGTACTCAAAATTGATAAAATATATAAAAAACTTTCATTTTTTCCCTCCCCCTGCAATAGACACTGGCGCCATGGTTCGACAACTGTTACGTCACAAGTTGCCGATAAGTGCGAAGGTGTTTCGAATTCGTGACGTCACACATTGGACGCTATCGGTTAATTGTCAGTTGGGCATCGCAATGGACTATGAATATGAAACACGACCGGTAATGACGACTGCGATTTTGATAACAGTGACAGCGATATATAAGGACCGTTAGCAGAATTAAATGCTACTGCAACTTCTGCGATATACAGCCCTATGCATTAAACCGTGAAACGGGATCTTCTGCTTGCCGCGTCGGCGTGTGCACATTAGAGGGGCGTGTGCCTTACAAAATAGATAGGCTTACCTCCTCATTCCTTTGGCGTTTAACGAGTGCTGTTGCGGTCGTTGTTCTTGAAGAACGCCAGGCCCGTTTAGATTTGGAAGAGCATCTAGTTCCACTTTATACGTGATCTAGTTTCAGCGAATTTCTTGTTTGAATTGATACTGAATTTAAAACGGCGGATGCGTAGGCAAAGCAAGACGCTTCAAAATGAGCACACGATGCTATTTGGAATTGGATACCAGTTCCCTCGCTGTCAAAAACTAATCCACTGTTTTTTAATCGATTCTGATTCTGGAAATCTATGAAATTTCTATCCGACTGTCTATTTACACATCCCAACAGAGGACAAATCGAAGGCATTCCAACATAAAACAGGTTAGCAAAATCTTACGATATGTAGAATCGTTCTAAGCGACTAGAATCTCGGCGACGAAATTCCCCGAGGTTTTCGCGACAGGAAATGGCAGCTTGTTCCGCCGTGTTCTGTAGAGAAGGAATGGAAGATCCCACGCAAATTTTCAATTTTCCGAGGCATTTTTCTTAATAAAATATTAGGAAAAATCAAAAAATTTTGAATGATATATACTCTATTAACATGGGTTAATATTATGATGCAAAAAAAAATAAAGTCGATTTTTTCCGTGGAGTTTACCTTTAAATTCATTTCAAAGTATTAGATCAGACGAAAATGGTTACCTGGTATTTCCAAAATATTTTCCAATTCAGAGCTACCCTTTCAACTAGTTAAATTTTTTGGCTGCAGACAAAAAGAAGATGGGCTCATTTTTAAATATGTTCGCATGCACTGTCACTGTCCTTATTCTGATAATAAAGTTTAACTAAGAGGGCCTTCTCGATTAATGATGGCAATTTCGTTACGACTAGACGGACTATCGGCTTCCGAAATAGCGTTTGCAGCGAGTGCTACCGTCTGAAAATGTGCATAAACCTGACAACGCCATCTGTTGGTCAAAAACGGAACAATTCTAGCATTAACCGACTTTATTTCTATAAAAACAGAATCTTTTTATCTGCATTCGTGTGCGTATTATTGAGTTTTAAAGTTTTACCTGACTTTTGGATCACCTTGTATTTCAACAGCATCATTTACGTCTTTCTCATTGTACAGGGTGTTTTGTTGCAGATAACTATAGGGCAGTATAACGGAAAGCCTACCCGCTCGATTGCAGGGGCCAGCTCGGTCGATTGGCAGAATGGAGGGAGATGAAGGTGGCCTGCAGCAGCCAGCAGTTTCCACAGTCGGGGAGGGGGGGGGGGAGTGAACGTCAAAACTGCCATGTTTTTGATAAAATTACCCAATTATCTTTTGATGTCGAGCCGGCCCCTGCAATCGAGCGGGTAGGCTTTCGCGTTATACTGCCCTGTAGTTATCTGCAACACCCTGTACATCTGAGTCCAGTCTATTGAGGAAAATAGGTTGTAAAGCTGAAGCTAGTCCCCCCTTTTATTTTAATAATCATAACTCTTTTTTTAATTTTATTTATATAGTAATTTTGCTTAAAGTTGTACTTAAAGTTATATCTATCTTCAATCACAATACTCTCATTATGTTTTTTAACTTTCAGGTTAATTGATGAGAAAACTTTATCATAAAACACAGATATTTTCATGCAGCTTATATTGATTTCAAGAATGTTTTTGATAGTTTATACACAGGCTAAGTTTATTATCAAATACACTTCACACTTATCACTTATCTGTAAGATATACTGCTGCATTGGATATCTAGGATATACCTCCCATCGACAGTTAAAAAATTGAACATGCGAATTGCATTAAAGTTATAAGGTACTAATACTTTTCGTAGTAATTGAAGCCGCCTTAAAAGATCCGGCCATTCGTTGGCGTTGAGTAGACAGGCACGATTGCACGAGAGGAAAGAGTGGTTATGGGTGACCGCCGGTCGACTGTGGAAGTGAGCGTTGCCGAAGGATTTTACACACACCATCTAAATGAAAGACTTGAAAATGAGGAAGGTTTCCTTCAAGCGAGTTCATCTGTCAGCATCCATTGCCTGCACACTTGGCAATTAATCAGGCGATTTTGACATGCTCCGCCCTTGCATCAGCGATTCCACACTAGATTCAATAGCCCTTTAAAGTTCTCAAGTGCCCATGCACTCGTGGCCAAATATAATTTGTAAGATCAAAATTTCTTGTATTAATTGATAAATGATCAAATATGGAACAACTTAAGTTCAAGGCAATCGATTGAGAAATACCTAACATAAGATTAACGCCTACTCTGACACTTACTGTGATTCAATAAATAGCACACTCAGAATCATCAAGTGCAGCTTATTAATACTGAACATAAATTAAGATTTCCTGACGGTAATTGAGAAACTAGTGTTAAAGCCCGTTTTAGAAACGAGAAGAAGAAAGATTTGTGATTAATTATGTATTCATAATAGTGTATAACAAATAAGTACGTAAAATGATTCTGTATTTCATAATAACAAATCAGAATTATAAACGACTTTCAGTCGAGAAATATGCCGGATAGATGCACAGAGGTTTTGTGCTTTCATATTGTGATGTATATAAGATTCTTTTTGTAATAAATTCCTTTTACATCACATATTTTCTGAAATAAATAAGGCCCTAACTTGAAGAAGTCCTCTTTACTAGCCACTACTAGCCTTTGGACTCTGTTTATTTTTGACTTAGTGCTTTTGTGAACTCTAGTGCTTGTGACTTTTCCGGCAAACGTCCACCCCCCCCCCCTCCAGGCAACGTCCTGGGGTCATTCATCATGTGTGTCCAAAATGCATTATTCGACCTATGGAGAAATCCGTCACGAATTGAACATCCTGGCTTCACATACCACCGAGGACCTAATTCCTCCTCCCGATTAGACCTCTTTTTTGGTTGATAATGCATTTGCTGATGCCCCTGGAACCATGGAAGTCTTTCCATGTTCTTTCTCGAGCCACAGTGCCATCGTTTGGTCTGACAGCCTCCAGCACTATCATCAATCTACAGGGAACGCCATAGAATCACCTCCTCGCTGGTTCTTGAACGTTTCTCTATTAGACAACGAGACCTACATGGGATCATTCAATTCCTGGAAGATCATCTCCACGAATTGCCTCCAACCCAAGCTTCGTGGCTGCTTCTGAAATCGAAGATCCGACGACTCTTCCGGAAGATTGGGATCAACGAAGCCAGAAAATGACGCTGACGTCTTCCTGTGCTGCAAGAGATCCCGAAACTCTTCCAAAATTCCACGACATGTGAGGAGTTTGCTGACGAGATCCGTCAGGCGAAAAAGAGATCAACGAGATGATTCGTAAGGCAGCGAGCGCAGCCACAGCCTTCTAGAAACTACCAGTCAATAATGCACAGTATTGTTTAAGATTGTGACGATGAAGCTACTCCTGTAATAGCAACACCAGAACGACATAACAATGTTTTATCTTTTCCATGTTCAAACCTGGTAGCTTCTTGAAGGCCGTGTCGCAGCCCTTAAATACAAAAGAGGTGGGTGTGGGGGGATTACCCGATGCCCGTCGCTGCCTCGTTGCTGGTTCTTTCAGCAGTCAATCGTGGTTCTTTCAGCAGTCAATCGTAGTTCTTTCAGCAGTCAATCGTGGTTCTTTCAGCAGTGCGACGACGACATGTTTCATCTGCACTCAGATTATCCGTGGGTAGCAATCCCGAAGGCAACAAAATCGATTGCCTTCGAAAGAAATGTCTTCAACTTTCAGTGGCAGTTGCTGCACCACAGATTTCACTCTCTCCAGCATCTTTTCAAGTTGAAAGTGTTCGGATCTGCAGAATTCTCAATTCTGTGGCGTGTTTTCTTCGAGTGCCTGTTCGCTCAGTCCATTTGGAGTCGTCTCAGGCAACATTATGAACTGGTGAATTTCTATACCAGAATGTGCGTTTCTTGTTCGAAGCCTCTACCGGCGAACTATAATAGCTGGACCTAGCCATCACAATTTCCTTCGTCATCCGGGAATAGTGGACGACACAGTTGGACAAACTACGTGGTATGGTTCACCTGCCATCGATCGCTTGGAAAACGTGACACTCCAGCCATTCCTTTCTCCTTCTGGAGTAGTAAGCCCATCAGCATTCAGACGGCGCTTCACGTCATCTAAGCATTTCTGCTCGGTCGTCGGAGATGATCGTACCTTCCATCTTACCTTTCCGATTGAGTCGGAGATGATCGTACCTTCCATCTCACCTTGACGTCTCTAACCACCTTTGAGTTCATAGACGATAGACAAGCAGATGAACGAACGCATAATTTGCCAACACATCAAGGCCGGTTCAAGAAAAAGCTGGGCCATAATGCTCGTGCGAAGCCTATTTTTTTATTTATTTTTTAATAAACAAGGGATAACTTTTGTTAATAATTTAGTTCATTAGATAAAGTTGTTATTATTTTTAATATTCTTAGAAAAAACCAATGTACAATACACAAGTACCGTACAATACGGGAGAAAGAAAGATCAAACAAATACGAATAAATTCCAAAAACAAGAAAATAAACATTTTGTATAATGTTTATATTTTAAGGTGAAAATTATCACTTGTTAAGAACATTGAAAAAGATAGATGGTTTTAGTTTATATTTGTTATGAGTTGCAATTTTCCATATAGGGATTCGATAATTGACAAGTTGCGCAAACATGTTATTGTAAAATCGACTGCATGTGATGGAGAAGAAAACAAATTGGTAACAAATCAAAAAAGAGAGGTTGTGATTCTTTGAGATCGGTAAAAAAGAAAAGATACTCATCGATTTCGGACACGACTTTAGTTTCTTTGGAAGTGGAAGTTCCGGAGAAAGAGATGGCGGGATTTTTACAAAGCTTGCGTCGACGATAGGCCAAACAATGAACTTTTAGGGACTTTTTAGGGGCTTTCTATTAATAAGGAATCATAATGAAGCTAAAGAACATAACAGCTATGCAAGGGTGATGACTCTCCAGCAGAGATGATGATAAATTTTAATCTATAGTTGTCGCAAGTGTTGTTAGGAAAAAATTGAACTCTTTCTGATCATGTAGGTTAATATTTTATGATGGGCACAAATGATTTGGAAGTTGGCGTGGCATTCCAATCAACAAAGCAAACAACAATTAGTTGTGGACATTCTTTTGCAGTTCCTTATATACGTCTAATACAATACACTTCATAATGCTACACAGTTTTACACTCATGAAGAAACTTAAAATCTGAGTATCTAAAGCTTGATTTACATTCCAATAAATATGCAGAATAAAAATTCAGTTTTTCAAATACGACGATATCTCAATAGATAAATTGCAAAATGGCATAGAAATGAAAGTTAAAATAGTTACCTGATGAAAATTGTTAATTTTATTTTTCAACTTAATCTCCATGAACATTTAGGCACTTGTCCTAGCGTTTCACGAATCCATCAAAGCCAGCAGCGAAGAAGGTTTGTGGTAACTCCCGACAGACCTCCTCTTATATCCTGGAACCTGTGGCCACCCAAGTGATTCTTCAGTGGGGCGAAGAGGTGAAAATCGGATGGTGCCAAATCCGGACAGGGATATTGGCACTGTGTGGACGAGGCGTTGTCATCCAAGAGAAGAACTCCACTGGATAAACATTTTTCCTGGATAAACATTTGTTACCGTAAACAGATAGCATTTCCTTGTCTACTTGCTCAGCAGATTTGCCCTGCGCCCACAGAAATCGAATTACGGCTCGTTGTTCATCACGGGTACAATGACCTAACAGACCTGCTATCTTACCCACTTGACCCTCGAATAACTCATCGCCGCACAACAAAAGCAGAGACCGTTAAAGAAAAAAAAGTGACTACTAGCGCCGTAGACGTTACAGGCTGGTGCTGCCACCTTCACCGATACTTGCGTAAAGGATCATTGCAACGACCGATATTCATAGCGCAATTTCACATTCCAGCAATTTGAAGATATTTCATTTTGCGACTTATATATTGACTTACCCTCGTAAATGACATTAAAATAAATACAAAGAAATTTTTCCATAGTGAAAATCAATATGCAGCATATACGGCATCACAAGATTTAGCGGGTTTCTCGGCGTTTGTGTGTTCAAAACGCTTGCCTGGATATCCTCGGTGTCACTACGACTTCTTATAAGCAGAAGAGTTCATTGTGAGCCCAGCCATTTCGGCAAGATACCCATGATGGCTCTTTTCTCATCAGATTGGCAGGAAGAACATCCATCCCTTACCTGCCGCTTTCTCATGAAGCCCGAGCCCGTGGGGGAGAGTCACGTACACAGCACGAAGAATTTAAATTCTTTCTTGAGAAATAGCTTTTAAAATCGATAAAAATCCTCCTTTTATACTGATATTAGTCACTACTTTTTCGTTATTGATTTCGCTTGGATCCTCCAAGTTTAAAGAGAGATGAATGTAATGGAAATCTTGCCAGAATGTTAATAGTCTCGAGAAAGACATTCCAAGAGAAATTTCGCTGTTAATTGGCTACCAAGTAGCTGGTGATCAGCGAGCCTTAACGCCAAAATTACGGATTTCGTTTTGATTGCTGTAAAAAAGGTCAACTCACAAAATGCTGATTCTCCAAAAGTTTTCCCGTTTACATCTTATTTCTATTAATAATCAAGTATTTGTACATAAGTTTATTTAATTTAGGGGAAGGAGCATTTGCATACAGTCATGTCCAGTCCGCCTCTCTTAACTCTAGATTGTGACTAGTCCTCTCTCTTGGATTTTGACAATTCCCTCAACGAAAATGAGCCCGTTAATGTCATCTCGGATGGTGCTGTTCTGGAACTAAATATTTTAGTGAAAACATGAAATATCTCACAAATACTGTATTATTTAGCAGAAATTTACAACTGCAGATTAAATTACGGGAGAGGAAAACACTTTTTATGCACCAACTGGTACAAGCAGTACAGACCTGGCAAAAATAATAGGACACACTGTGTTTTGTTTATTACTGCACAACCAATTGATAAATTTAAATGAAAGTTTAGGACAATGTGTATTATGGTCAAACACATTATCGATGCAAATTTTATGCAAATCTGAGGAGCAGTTTTTGGTTGATACCATAAACTTGAAATTAGGGGTGGAAAAAAAGATAGGACAGTTTGGTGGACGGATAAATCGACATACTGAAGTGGGCTGCCAGCTGCACTCTTGGTAATAGACTTAGAAATACAAAGCTAATTAATAAATTTAACAGCAATTTCTGTAAACATTTAGCAGGGGACGCGGCACAACACTCACCGATTCGGAAAAGGGCAAAATTACTGCCTATAACCACGATGGGAAATCTTTGGCAGAAATTGCACGCTTTATTGGTCGCTCTAGGCATGTGGTTACTATAGTTCTGCAAGATCCTGCAAGTTACGGTACGAACAAATCAACCGGACGGCCGAAATGCTTAACACCACAAGATAAACCTCGAGTTGCTAGGCTTGCCATCAATGAAATAATATCAGCAAGCGCTATTAAAGCAACAATTGGGACTCAAGCGTCCAGAAGAACCATCAATAATTACCTAAATGCTTGTCCACATCCTCGGCGTGAAAAATTAAAACAAAACCCCCCACATATAACCCACCACAAAAGAGACCACCTCCAATTTGCTAAAGAACATATGAGCTGGACCAAAGAATGGGACCAAGTTGTTTTCAGTGATGAAAATAAATTCAATTTCGACGGTCCTGATGGCTGGAATTATTATTGGCACGAGATACGGAAAGAACCACGCTATTTTGCAAAAAGAGTGCAAGGCGGGGATTCCGTGATGGTTTGGTCGGCCTTTAGCTCAACCGGGAAAGCCAACATCATGTTTGCTAGTAGCAGAATGAACAGTGCCAAGTACCAACAACTGCTCACCAACCATCTTCTGTCACTGGGACAACGCCTTGGAGGTAAAAATTGGCAATTTCAACAGGACAATGCCTCTAAGTCAACCAAAGAACGGTTTGCACAGAACAATATATCTGTTATGACTTGGCCAGCAAGAAGCCCTGAGCTTAACCCCATAGAAACCTACGGGGCATTTTGGTTAGGGCTGTATACGCCAATGGCAAGCAGTATGACAACATCGGAAGCTTACAGGATGCCATATACATCGCCTGGAATGAAATTCCGGTTTCAACCCTCCAAACCTTAGTCAAATTAATGAAAGAGAGGGTATTTGAAGTAATTTTAAAGAATGGCGGCAATACAAAGTATTAATTTTCCATTTCCGTCTATTTTTGTCATATATCCTATCTTTTTTTCCACCAACAATATTGCTTCTTTTTGTATAATTTGTAAAATTTAATGTCGAATTGTATAAAATGCTACAAACAGACATCTTTATAAGTAATGAAGCTTGTTCTGAAATTTCATTTAAATGTATCAATTGGTTGTGCTTTAATAAACAAAACACAATGTGTCCTATCATTTTTGCCAGATCTGTATGTGTAGGGATAGATTTGTCTTTGTTACAGGGACCCATAGAAAATAAGAGTATTATTAAAAATCAGCTCTTACTATGTTTTGTTCAGATTGATAAGAGCCTAAAAGATGTACTTCCAGAAAAATTCCAGCATGATGGAGCGCCTCCTCTTTACTGTACCAGTATTCGCCAGAGGCTTAATGTAATGTTCCTTAAAGTCCACATTGGGACACGGCTGATCTGATCAGCTTCCGCTAAGTAATTATTTAGCAAGAGAAATCCGAAACATGGTTGAACTTCAGTAAAGTATTGTTGATGCCTGTTCCTACGCTTTAATCGATGTTAACAATGGAGAACAATGGTCATTTTTCGAACAATGTAAGTTTATAATTGCTAAGAAAGATTCAGTTGAGAAATGTTTCTCGTAATATGGCCCGGAGGTTTGATGTACCATGACCAAAGCGGTATCACATAGCACGCATTTTGTGATGTTACTGTTTGTATATTGCCTTGAGATTGTTGCCTGTACATACTCCGACTAAAAGATTTTGACAAAAAATTATTGCACTACTTCACAGGGAAGCTTTCTCTGTTTTTTTATTTTAATATTATTTTCTTCTTTTATAAGAGATAATAAAATTCAAATATATTACCTTCTTCAGTAAAAAGTTATTCCACTTCGTAGCACTATTGAACACAGTTATCAGAAGAAATAGCAAATTTGACAAATGGTGAAAGAGAATTATAAACCTGAAAAATGTTTAATGGAATGAACTGCAAATTTTATAAAGTCAGTTGGAGGATTTCTGTATGCGAAATTGTCTACAAAGCTTTCCTATTTAGAAGTGAAGCTTCTATTTGCATTGGAAAGGAAGAGAGGAAGAGCTTCACGCAAATGGAGTTTGTCGTAATTTGTCCTCGTAGATTAGGCGTGTCCCCTGCTGTAACAAATGTGACAATGGAGCGGGGGAAAGCGATTGTCATGGGCGACAATGCGGTCACACCAGGCGGCGTGACATTGCAGCTCCCGCTCAAAATGAAACTGTGTCATCGAGTGGCAGCGCCAACAAACACGGGCGACACGACTTTAGCAAATTCAATGTAGTTCATGGAGTGGTCATGACTTCCATGACACCTAGTCCATCTCAACTCAATTACATCACTCATATGTCGGAAGCACTCGGGAAAAGGACATTGACAAATATATTTATTTATCGAACGTTTATCGAGAATTTGCTTAGCTCTCATAGTTGCCCTCTGGTTTGTTGACGTTAGATAAAAGTTTTAAGCACTCTCTGGAACTTTTGAGAATACTTAAGTTGAAGAGGGGTTCCAAGTGATCAAAATTTGCTTTGTATTTCTTTACATTTTTAAAAAAGCACGTTTTGTTAATTTTTTTTTGGAAATCAGGTAAAGTAAACCCCTTGACGATAAAGTAAATCAGGTTCTTATAAATAAGCTAACGGATTTCAGATTTTTTTAGAATACGATGTAAATAATATTTAAGATGCTCAGTTTTTTGAAGAGTAAAAATTTATATAAGTCTGTTTAGTTCCTTCTGACCCCACAGTTTTACCTGAGACAATAACCTAATTTCTTTTGTTAGGCTCAAAGATATTGCACAAGGAAAAGAGTGATTATGCACAGGGGGGGGGGGGTGAAACCTGATATACCAGGAAAAAAAAAAGACAATATCGTCATGGAGTTTCAAGTTTTGATGTTATCTTGCTGGAACTACTTATTCTTGTAGTAGTTTTACACCCCTTTACCGCTTGCGTTTTTCAAACGAATAATACCATCTAAAGAGCCATAGGCGCCGAATCATAGGCATGCCCCCTCAATATTTTTTCTATGCGCTATATTTTTTCAAATTTCTCACAGTATCATTCTTATTTTGGGCATTCTTCTGGATGGGTATACAAAAGTTGCCCCCCCCCAATATTTTCCGGAAGTCGGCGCCACTGTAAAGAGCTAAGATTCCAAAGAGACTCTAAAAATTCTATACTTTTGTTAATGCCCGTTTTAAAAAATGGGAAAGTAAAGATTTCAGGTGCACTTGCAACAAATAAATACATAAAATGGTGCACTTGGAAAACTAAAAAATTTGTTTATAAACATTTCAAACGAAATTCACATCTGTCACTGTTTCTCGGACTTAACAATTAGCCAAAAATTATGGCCACAAATTGCTCAACGCTTGCATAATAACTATTTACCTGCAGCTTCATTGATATTTGACCTTAAAAGCTTTAGCAAAAACGAAAATAACAACACGCACATCTACATACAGTATAATACCAAGCATTCGAAAAAAAGAAGTCACAACCATAATGTAAGTAATTCAGTCAGTTTTTATTTTCCTCAAATTGCCTTTTTGTCTCCTTTGCTTCTTCTCGAACTCTTTATAAGAATAATGATTACTCAAAAATTTCTTTTATTTCCATATTGAGACCTATTTACAAAGACCTTTGGAATAACCTATTACTTGGCACCCTTTGCAAATAAAAATTAACCATGGTTTTGTTCTAATTGCTCAGAGGGTCTAGGACAGCGTTTCCCAACTATTTTTGTATTTTGCACGTATACAAGTTCAGTTCATTAATAAACCAGCGCATCCCCTACAAAAAAAATTTACACACCTTAGTCTACGTATAAAGGACAAGAAAAGTTAGTGATTACATTTAGAGTCATCAGGGCAGAAAGGTGTAATCATTCTGCTTAATTAAATTGCAATCAGTTTTCCTCGCACTCCAAGAATGTGTTTTCGCATTTCCAGTTGGGAATCCCTGGTCTAGGAGGAGATCCCGAACACAGAGGAAATTTGACATTTTATATAAAGGGTGTATGGGAATCTGTGGTGTACGCTATACTCCGGTTAACGAGGTCAACGATCAAGAGCGCATCAATAACGCCTGTGTATCTTCGAGCGTCTTCGCTAGTCCATGTTAAGGCGTTGCCACGCCTGCATTGCTGCTCATTCCTGTGATGTGGCCAATGTGCATTCTATAACGCCGTCGCATTAACTCAGTAACAACCGGACAGGGACATTCTTTTTGTTTTGATCCCAGTAATTACCCCCGACGTTTATTGCAAACACATAGATACGTAGAAGTAGACATGTTTTAGAAAGGAACAATAAAACTGAGTCCGCAAAAAGTTAATTACATGACACAAATTAATTTTTAGGGTTTAGACGAAAAGATTTTTCCTTTGCTACAAAAAATTGACACATTTAGATATCCGGGTCTAAAAATTATTAGTTAATTTCTTCAAAATAGAGTTTGATAATTAAAATGAAATAATTTAAGTGTCACGAGTTCTTGAAAAACCCCTTTCAAACATTTGGTATTATTCTGTACACTTTGGTATATTTGATAAAAATTTAGCTTCCCAACAACGAAAAGTACTCACCTGATAGGGCGGTGTTATGGTGACAGATTCTCTTTCCGGCACATCTTATAGTATATCCCATGATCCCCCTAGATACTCGTGTGAAGGACACGTAGGTAAGCATCATTGCGGACCAAGCACATCGTTCATGATCCAACAGGATAACGCGTCGGCGCACAAAGCCCACGTTAATATGGGATTATTCCAGCGGGGTTTTCTTGCCTCATTGGCCCTGGTTCTGAATCCTATCCCACATTTTGGGACGACCTGGGAGTTAAGCGTGATAAACTAATATTTCCATGATGTGAATAACGTTACCTCCATAACATTTCAGCACTTACTTGTTAGTTGAGAATCCATATTCAGATAAATCCAGGCTATTTTTAAAACTACATACGCTAATAGCTATATCAATGAAGTGGCGTAGTGTATAATGTACATAAATGAAATCTTTGTAACATTTTTGAAACCTTTTATAATTCATAATTCAGTTTTTTAGTTCCTTGTATGAAGTAACTAAATCGCGAAAAATTTCGGTTTTCAGATTTCAATGGAAATATCCATTTTGACCATCCCTGAATCTAT
>JAHWFO010057280.1:7509470-7531846 GCA_023313115.1 Rhysida immarginata | reverse complement strand
AGATTGACACAATAGAGGCGATTCAAATTGAATCGCAGGCGGTTCTGAACACAATAACAAAAAAGGGTATCCAGGAGACATTCTATTTATGTCAGATCGGCAAGCGCCTTCTAAGCGGACTATTTAAAGGTAACGGTAGTGAGACGATGCCAGTAAGGTGGTATATATTTATTTTTGATAAATTTCGGGAACTTTTTGTAGCACCTCGTATTGTCTCATATCGTATTATCTCAACATTTGAAACTAAAAATAAAAAATATTCAAAACATTTGAACTCTGTCTATTGAAACATTTAAACTGTTTAGTGCCGAGAGGGATCCCGGAACAAATTTGCTTTAAATTATCATTTTATTAGGATTTTTTGCAGCAGATTTATCTATGTGATTGACCTTTAAGTTTATAGGTTGCAAATATAATATATCATAATATTAAAAATTACACCAATGAACTGGAGTATCAATTTTCATTTAAAGTAAACTGAAATAATTTTGTTTCTTTATTTTTTTTCTAAATTTGCTTTTTTTGTAGGTCTATAATAATTCTGATTAGGTTTATAATTATGATATTTGGTTTTGATCTTTTTCAGCGTCATAACGAATTACTTAATTTGGCGCTTTATTTTGAAATACATGCCATATTCCGACCGTGAATTGCGTCGTTTATATGCCGATTTTCGCCGTGACGTTCCGGAGCCGGGCGACAGTCGTCCGTTCTGCGCCCGCTGGAAGGAATGCGTCGCCATCGTCAGCGAAGGCATGGGTATGGCCGTTGGTGCCCTCTACATCCGCGACTTCAACAACAGATTAGCCGAAAGCGAGGTAATCTGATTTTTGAGATGTATTTCTCTCTGTACTGAAAATTTTCTCTTCTACAGGGTGATTCAGTCACTTTCTGACCATTTCACTCGAATGTCGTGCATTAGGGATAAACAATTGAAAGAATATGAGCACCATATCGAATTTCTAAATAGTTGGACTTTGTATTGTTGCAACGGCGCTGCATGAAAATCGTATTGTTGAAAAATGGCGCCCGCTTTATCAACAGAGCAGAAATGCAAGGTTGTCGAATGGTATTTCGAGACAAAATCACCTGTAACCGTGCAAAGAAAGTTCCGGAAAGTGTATAAGTATCGAGACGCACCAGGCAGGCAAGCAATCATGGATTTTGTCAAGCAATTTCGTGCCACTGGATGTGTTAAAGGCAAGAAAAAAGGCGGGAGCGAAGCTCGTGTACGAACGGCCGAAGTTGTCGAAAATGTTCGCACAAGGTTGGTCGATTCCCCTACCAAAAAATCTGTTCGCCGCATATCCATTAAGGAAGGGCTGTCGTATACCACGACGTGGCGAATTTTGAGAAAGGATTTACACCTGTTCCCGTATAGGATCCATGTTTATCAGGAGTTAAAAGACACTGGAAGACAGAAGCGACAACAATTTGCGATGGAGTTTGGAGCAGAAATGGAAGCCAATCAGGACGTTGTGGACAACCTGTGGGTGTCAGATGAGGCCTTCTTCCATCTGTCAGGTGGCGTTAATAAACACGACGTTCGTTTTTGGGGTTCCCAGCATCCTCATGTGATCCTTAAGTCACCTCTTCATCCACGAAAGGTTATGGCTTGGTGCGCGATTTCCAAAAGAGGCATCATTGGTCCGTTCTTTTTTGAGGGCACCGTAACGTCACAGGCTTACCTTAACATGTTGGAAACCTTCTTCATCCCCGAGCTGCGAAGGAGGCGTATAGCGCTTCGAAATCAATGGTTTCAACAGGATGGGGCTAGGCCTCACACAACGAATGAAGTGCTAGACTTTCTCAATCAGAAATTCGGAAATCGTGTCATTTCAAACAGGTTTCCAGATCGATTGGGGGTGGCTTTCTTTGGCCCCCTACGAGTCCTGACCTAAACCCATGTGATTTTTATCTCTGGGGGTTCCTTAAAGACAGTGTGTTCACTACAGCACCAAGAAGCCTAGAACAGCTGCGACAAAGCATCGTCGACTGCTGCACCCTTGTGGATGCAGAAATCCTGGATAGAGTTATGAACAACTTCACCATTCGGCTGCGAGCAGTTCAAAACGTTCGTGGTGGCCACATTGAGCATATCATCAAGACTTTTCCACGGGAATAAAAACTCCGAACTGCCTAAAATATCATACTAAAATGCTAAGTTTGTAAACATTAATCGGTCAATAAATCATAGTATACTGAAATGGTCAGAAATTGACTGAATCACCCTGTATGTAGTCTATGACTTTTCATGCGTGATTATTTGTGTGGTTAATTGGGATGCCGAAATGAAGAGAATATTAATTAAAATTAATTTACTAATTAATTATTTTTCATAGTAAAGAGAGAACAATAAGAGGATGGGGACCCTCTCTCTTTAATTAAAATCGGCAAGTAACTTTCTGCTTCACCTTCATTTACAAGCCGAAACACTGTATGCATGCTAAATAGAGATTTCAACAAACACTGATACAGTTCAAGAAAATCAATATGATTACTAATCAAGAGAAACAGGCTGATACGGGACACTGAATGATTTGATTCACTTTGTTTTATTATTTCTAATTTTCTGCAGATGTTACTTACAAATTATGACCTAAAATATTTTATTTTCTAAACAAATGTAAAAAAGTATATCATCTGAAGACATTTCAATATTAACTCAATTTTATGTAAATCATCCAACTTAGAATCGTTATTTTCAAAAAGCAAAACAACCCCAACTATACATGGGACAGCCTTCTCATTAATTAAATTATAGAAAAGAAGATACATACAAACCTGGACGAACCATTCTGGGCAATTAATTGAATGGCGCCATCCCAATCAACAGGAATAAAGAAATTCAAGACAATTCCCTCTATTAAAAAGGGCATGATCAATGTCTATTAGAACATTGATAGGGTCATTATTGCGGATATGATACCAAGATGAGAAAATCAGTTCAGACTCTGAGTGAGAAAATTCATTCAACCGAGCTTGGACTCAGGAATCCAGCATTATACGATGCTCCAACACGGCAATGCACGCCTTTCATGCAAGTATTAAAACCCAGGAACATTCTTAAATTTGTTTGGATTGTGTCCTCCTATAGTCCCGCTATGGCTGTCTGTGATATTCATTTTCTTGATCCACTTAAAGATGCACTGTTGGGACAAGGTTTCAAGATGACAAGGGCAAGATTCTTGCAGTGGGAACATGGCTAACAAGATCGGCGTGGTAATGGGTCGGGCACTCTCCTTGTAAATGATAGAGACAAGGCATACACTTATTTTATCCTGACGCAAGGCCTTACAGAAAGATGGGGATTATGTATAAAAATATTGTATTAATTTATAGCATGCGTATTTTCATTTCTGAGCAACCCTCTTATTACAGAAACAGAAGGGTTGCTTTGAAGGCAAGAAAACCATCAAATTTCACTCCATTCTTTATAAATATACAAACATATAAATACAAATATACAACTAAACTGAAACATATAGTGCTCGAAAACTCTTTGAATATACAGTAATTACACTGGCCAACAAAATTTAAGATTTTTCTTTTAACCAAATTCAAGTGGGTGATTTTTGGTAGTATTTTTTCTGCTTAATACGAATATAATTTTGAAATTTCTCTAGCACGCACAGATTTCTTTTTTTTCAATGAAACATTTTTAAATTATTCAGTATTTGGGGCCTGATAAATTTTCTTGCGGCCCCAAAATATGGATAGTTTAACATTGCAGACGCTTCTCTTCACGTCCATTACCACGGCCTCCTAGAAACTTCCAGACCTGAACATGACGTCAATAATGTATTGTTGAAGCACTAAGATTGTGACGTTGAACTAACTTCTGTTATAGCACCAGCCGAGGCCAGCATGAGAGACAGGCCAGGGCACTCAAAAATCACATGATCATCGGGGTCCGGGCAACAATCCATCCTTCATTGTTTCCAGCAAACGAAAAAATACTGATTGTTAAAATCCAAGATGGAGACAATTAAAGATGCATTGTTGGCCGGACCCCGATGATCATGTGACTTTTGAGTGCCCTGGCCTGTCTCTCGTTGGCCTCGAGCACCACCAGTTCGACGTAACAATGTTTTATTTTTTCTATGTTCAGGCCTGGTTGTTTCTAGAAGGCCGTGCCATTACTTTAACATAGAAGTCTCGAAGTACATAACTTGGAAACGTGACGTAATAGAAAAAATATAAAAGCAGATTCGGATTCTACATACAAATTACTACTAAGATCACTTTGTGTGTGTGTGGGGGGGGGGGGGTCTAGAAATTTTGGCGTCGACTACAAAGGTCATTTTGCGCCTTTTACACAAGTTATAACAGTACGCAGCCCGGGACAAACACAAACATCCATGCCCACGGCGGGATTCGAACCCGCGACCAGGCGGACTCGAAAGCCTACGTCCTAGCCCTCTCGGCCACCTGGCCGGCTCACTTTGTGTGGTCATAGTTACAAAATGTGTGTTGACTATGAAGTTTAATGATTAAAATATGATTTTTCAGCTGTGTACATTTATGAAGTGAACTTATATAAATGTTTTGAAAAATCATAATATCAGATTGTTGAAAATGAAGTGACCAATTAAAGGAGTGATGCAATGATAATAATTGTTACGTGAAACAAACATCTAAAAATGACCATTTGTGGTACATTATAAGGCCAAAGGTATCCGACACCCCCCTCCGAAGAATTAGATCTGGCTGTTCACGCGGTCTGATACGTCATCGAACGCTAATGGAGGATTGAGAGCTTTTATATGTGCTTTACGCAGAAAATGAGGAAGAGCTTAGTGACTTTGAACGCGGTATGCTCTTCGGATGCCATTATTGTGGAAAATCGGTTCGTGAAATATTCGAAATGGTAGGTCGAAGAAATTTACTGATCGCAGCCGACGAACCGTGAACAGGATAGGAAGAAACATCACGTATCCCGTTGGCACCGATCCCTCGTGAGTTTCAGAATGCGTCCGGCGTCGTCACTGTTCGTCGAGAGCTAAGAAACATGGTTTTTCACGGACGTGCGAACGCTCACAAGTCGAATATTACCGACGTTAATGCCAAGCAGCGATTGCAATGGGATAAATCTCATAGTCACAGGATTGTGGAACAATGGAAACAAGTATTTTGGAGTCAGCAATCCGGCTTCATGATCTGGCAGTCCGAGTCACCTCAATCGTGTTAGGTGTGTTTCGTGATTCAGCCTGTACTCCTTAGTTGCTATGGCTGAAAAAATGATCTCTACAATGTTTCAATCCACACATCGAACCTCGTACGGCTCTATGGTTTGACGACATGGGCGTTCTAAAACTGAGCTGTCCTTTACGGAGCCTCGATCTAAACTCTATGGAACTTCTCTGGAACGAATATGAATCCAGAATACGTGCTTAGCCAAGTCGTCCATGTTTCGTAGCCGGGCTCACTGCAGTTCTCAAGGCATTTCCTGCGATCATCTATCAAAACTTTGTAGGAAAGATGATTTGATTATGATCATCTTTTTAATGTGATTGATGCAAACGCTGGGTCGATACCCAATTCTACAACAAGGGGTGTCCGCATACGTTTGGCCACTTAGTGTTTATGGGGAATATAATATTATTTAACCTTTCAGGATTTCAAAATTTTATCAAACCGTTTCAGTCTTAATCTGAAAGATTATTATTCTTAATTACAGATCCAGAAGATGATCGAATCGTTACAGAGAACTTTTTTCGACGTGGTACCGAAACAAGAGTGGCTCGACAACAACACAAAGCAAGCTTGTCAGGAGAAGGTAACAAGGATGATTCGAACATATATATCTAAACGTTCATATTTCCTTTTCTCTTAGAAATTAATGTGATACTCTGAATACATTTATCTTTTTTAAAATTACAAACTGGTAGTTGGAAGCAATGGGTAAAAAAGTCGGTTATCCGAAGTTCATTCTGGATGACAACACCCTGAATGAAGACTACAATGATGTGAGTTTGTTGAGTTTTTTTTCCTTATGCTTTTATATTTCTTTGATAATATTGTTTATTCTAATGACATAAAAGAAAGTAAATTAAAATGTAATTCAATCACTTGGTTTCGTTTTCTTTCTCTCCTTTTGTTTTCTTTCTTTTTCTTCCTGTCTGTCTCTTTCCCTCTCAGTTAGAAGTATCAGGTGATCGTCTTCTTACCAATGTCTTGAACATGAAACGTTTTGAGATACAGCGAGAATTACAGAAACTGAAGCGACCAGTAAATAAGGACAGGTGAAATGTTCTAAAATCTTTTATTAAGTAAATTTAATTTGGAATTATGTTTGTTGCTTTAAATTTTTATAAATAAATAAATAAATAATATATTGAATATTTTGACGAAAAATTGTCCTATTTTATATTCCCTCTTTTATGGCTCTCTTAAACTCCCACTTTTCAGAAAATCCAATTTAAAAAAAGTGCGATTGCATGGCGTGTGTGTGCATTCATGTGTGGTTGACGTCACTTCCGCTTCGAGACCCTGCTGATAATCTGGTTGTTTATTTCGTTCCACAGAGATTGGTTTGTCCACCCCCTCACTGTAAATGCCTTCTACCTCCCTGCTTCCAACCTTATGCGTGAGTAATTTGGTATCATCCCTTCTCTTCTCACTCTTTCTCTTTTATTTCTTCTCTTTATTTTTTTTTCTTTCCTCGTTTTCTTTTTTCACTCTAGCTCATATATTTTTCTCTCTTTCTGTCATCCCTTTAATTTTAGAAAAGAAGGACCGGCAACCCTTATTTTCCCTTCGTTAAATAGTTTGGGGTTTAGCGTAAATAATGTCACATTTAAAACGTCAAACTTTTGTGAATGCTTAACAAGCTTTTATGGTATTTTTATTAAATAAATAATGTACATGATTAGTCCAAACAAAAATAACTGGCACTAGGTTTATTTGAATTTTGGGGAATTTTTCTCTTTCAATGAAGTTCCTTTTTTTGTCATAATTCTTTAAAGAGAACTAACCCAAAAATCAAGAAGTTTTTGAATTTATAATTTAGTTAGTTTAACAAAGATTTTATTCCCACTATATATTTTTTAAAAAAATGTTCATCACGCCAGGGATATAAGAAGTATCTTTAAACAATTGTTTTTAAATAAGACATTTCCATAGAAGTGTTAGTTTGGTTACCGGAAATACTATATTAAGCGCTCGGGCGCTTATTTGCAAAAATTCAGCGGATCCCCAGGCGCTTAATCCAGGCGGGCCGGTATTGCAGGTCCGGCGCTTATAGAATTCTGCACAACTGTAATGGATACTATTATGCAAAATTAGGCCTTCTCCTTCATCTTTTCTAAAGTATCCTGCTGTGTTTTCCATTCCCGTTAGGATCAATGCTAAACTGTTTGGCTGTAGCCTCTGTAGAATGGTTTTCAGCCTACTTTACTGTTGCGAGATTAAAATTGATGCCATCACTGTGAAGTTTTCATTTTTCATCAGCTATGTTGCTTGACTGAATTCAAAATTAAAAGCAAGAAATTAGAACACAATCATACTGGTATCTAATTTCCCGTTTAGCAGTGGCATTTGGGAGAGCAAACATTCCCGTGAGAAAGCAGCAAGAGAAGAAAAATACATGAAATGAACTAAAATAAGCGCTCGGGCGGTTATTGAAGGTCCGGCGCTTATTTGCAAAAATTCAGTGGACCCCCAGGCGCTTAATGCAAGCAGGCCGGTATTTCAGGTCCGGCGCTAAATACAGTATTTACGGTATTAAGCTCTGTCAGCAAACAAGAATAAGCACTTTTTTGCGCCAATTTTCACGGAAACGAGAGCGAATAGAAATGATTGAATGATATACAGTGCACAGAAAATAATGAATTTGAACGCTAACTGAGATAAGAACAGAAATAAAAATGCCGCCACCAAGATCAACAAGTTAATAATTCAGGTTCTGCAGCGCCTAGAATAATGAATTTTGGAGGAATAATAGGGTACATAAAACCCTGTATACCGTTAAAGTTTGATCGAATTCCAACGAGTAGTTTCCGAGTTACGCACTAAACATCGTAACACGTGCTGGTTAGTACTCGCATGTGAGCACTGTTACGATTTTGAATGCGTAACTCAGAAACTACTCGTTGGAATACGATCAAATTTTAACAGTATACAGAGTTTTATGTACCCTATTATTCCTACAAAATTCATTATTCTAGGCGTTGCAAAACCTGAATTATTAACTAGTGGCGGCATTTTTATTTCTGTTCTTATCTCAGTTAGCGTTCAAATTCGGGCCCACATTGTATTAAAAGAAAATGTTAATTCTGGTCACCTCTGTCATTGCTTACAGTCATACACACTTTTTCAGAATCACCCTGTATATTCCAGATGTTTTGTTAAAACACATCATATATATAGTTTTCAAAGTTTGTCTGTATGTCTGTCTGTAGATTATTCATTCTTCTGTATTGAATTCGCGTAGTGAATTGTTGGAACAGACGAATGCGTTGGGGAAAATGCGTGCGTTCACTTTGTTTCAATTCTGCGCGTGCTTTATCAATTGTTCGGATGATTCTCGTGCGCGATGCACGTGATAGACGATTATTGAAAAGGGGAGATCGCTGCTGCTTGTTTAACCTAAAAGGATTTTTTTATTAGCAGGAGCTAATAATTTCTTAGTACGATAATATGAAAGTAGATTAACTTCTTCAAATATCTTTTCACCAATCGAATCTAGTAAATAAGGGGCAGAACACGCACAAGTTCGAAGACGACGGCCGACTTGGGTACTATAGAAAGTGTTCTAACGGTACCAATATGATACTCCCCCTTAGAAAGTTTCCATACTAAGAGGATATTGCAAGTAATGCAGCTAGCAATAGGTCCATATTAGTTCTTGAAAGCATGACAATTTATTATTGATAGCAATCGCATGTTGATAACATTAGGCCTAGCATCAATTTCCTAGCGGGTCTTAATTTTTTTGTAAACTTTTGTGTTCTTAATAATCCTTCCCTTGACGCACAACAAAAGTTCCGTTTATTAGTAAATAAATAAAAGGCATTTGTGATCATATTTGGCGCACATGGTATCAAGTAAGTGGACCAATCAAAATTTCTAGAGAATATTTATAAATATGGCTAACAGCTAGAGACCCTATCTATACAACAAACTCTTAATGTTAATTGTAAGATAAAATAAAGTTTATAAATTAGTTTGTAGGATTTTCTGAATCATTGAGGTGCTAGATAATATAGAAATATACGCTGCTCAAAATGATTAGGGGAGCAATACATATTGATAGGAAAATATTAAAATGTAAATGACGCTGCTAAATGTAAAATATTATTTTTATATAAAATACGGTGGAATATTAAATATATGGTTAGAAAAACATATTGAGACTTTTTAGGCAAATTATGGTTTAAAAGCACATAGTGCGAAACCTTTAAATTAGAGGAAACTGATTTTTAGTAGTATCGAACGTCCCCTGGAACGACTAAAAGCGCTGTATATTTTTGTGGCGTGAAATTGATGCGGGGTTATCAAAGAGATCTTCAAGGTATCTTCACCATTGCCCAGGAGGGCCGTTTCCATCCACTTCTCAGAGCTAGCCGAGATGCCTGCCTTACTGCAGTGCCTCCAAAATGGATTTACTTCTTTGCAAGCATATTGTTCTCCAGACATTACAAGTCAAGATTGTGTTTCGAATCACCGACGGGTATAATATACGGCCTGACATTAGGACTCGTCAGTCTATCATCTGGGATGATAAGTCCGTATTTCCTGTCTCTAATATCAATCTCCTTTTCCTTCACAAAAGCTAGTTTAATTGCGTCTGCAGCATTCCCTGCAATTGGGACCTATTGGTTGTTAGAGTCTAGCTTCTATCTTCTTCTATCTTGATTCGTCAGAGAAGAGGACTAACTCCACGAATGTTTCAGTTTCTACCATTTCTGCCAATAATTCTTCACGCCATTGAATCTGGTAAATCAACTGTTGCACCATCGTTAGAACCGAACTCTTCAAAAAACAATATATCAAGATCAACGCGGCACCATAAGGGAACTCCCGGAAACCTTCCTCTTTTGCCCAAATCCAAATGATTAAGTATTCTGAATTCTCAGATAGTAATTTGCTTAAGGTGTCACATGATTCTAGTATCTGATTCATACAAAAATTGGGTTGTCCACGTATAGGTTAAGTATCATATAACTCGCTTATATAATATCGCCAAAGTCACCTGCTCCCCTAATGATTCTGAACAGTGTACAAAGCGAAAAGGGGAAAAAAAAAGATCTATTCATCAACTAGATAAATCAAGGTCTTCATACTACAGTATATTAAAAGTCTCCAACAACTTAATTGGCTTTTCTTTTACCTCATTATAACAGCGATATAAAATCTTGCTAAACAACAATCTGTATTGTTATTTTGAATGCTCATATTTTCTATTATCTGTTATAACCTTGAAAATGATAGGAATATCGAAACGTGGATTTTCTGTATTATTCATACTTATTTTTACGCATGTGATTAATATATAATCAGACAATATGAATAAAGCCAACAAAGATTATAGTAATTAAGATATTTTAAAGGAATTTTCTAAAGCTATAGGATCCATATCTGATATCTAAATAAGATAATTTCCTTAGTCAATTTTAGCGGTACATCAAATAAAAGTTTGACTTTTTAAAAATAAAATGCTTTCTACCATTTTTTTTTCAAAATAAGATGAATAATTTCGGAAATATTTAACTAATTTAAAAAGGGTGAAGGTTTTCCTTTAATTCTAACATCTGCAATGGGACCATTGTGTAAATGATATCACAGCTGGAAAACGAATTTATTTTTTTAAATTGATGAGGCGGGAAGAGGTCCAAAATTTTAATTCCGATAACAATTCAATGTTAACTGTTTCATGTTACAGTCCGAGAGTAATCGATTTCCCCTTTGAAATCATTTCACATTGATCCCTGCTTTTATTTTTCTTCCTTGTAGTTCCCCCATTCACACAATCTCTTTCTCTTATGCAGAGATTGGTTGGGTTCCCCTGTAGAAGTGAATGCCTTCTATCGTCCCAATTTCAACGAAATCAGTGAGTAATTACAAAAAAAAACACTAAGTCAGAGTGGCCTTGTGTGAGTTTAGCATGTTGTGCTAAGGCCCTTTGGGTGAACGTCATGTAAATGTTGTGCCAAAAAAATTGTGTTAGTTAAGGATAGACTTTCTCTCTCTTTTTCCCTTACCCTATAAACAGTTTGGCGGTCTGAATACACGTATTCCTTCCATATTAAGGTAAATATTGAAAACAAATATCCAAACACTTTAACATTTTTAGTTTTAATAATCACATATAAATACATCAGAGTATGAATTACGAGTAAAAATAACTTCAGACAACTGCATTTCAAAAGTTTAGCAAAATGGCCAAAAAAACTATTGAGTTCCCCCACTAAATGACTTCTTATCTCTATTAAATGTCAGTGATAAGAATATATAGCCATATAAAGAAATACCGATGTAATTTATATGATGCTCAAATGTAACATTTTTAATTTTTTTATAAACAAAAGGACTTGTTTCAAAAGTTTAATAAAATAAACATACCAAGAAACAAGTTATGTTTAAACTTGGATGTTTTAAAGAGAGCTTGGAGACGTCGTGGCCTTGATTCGACCAGGTTTTGGCAATTGTCTGCTGTAATTTGTCCCCACACATGTTTGATCTTTTCAATCAGTTCATCTATAATAGTGGGTTTCAATTTTTCCAACTCATCCTTCATCTTCTTCCATATGTTCTCAATGGAGATGAGATCTGGAGTAGATTTAAAACAGAAATCGTTTTATCTATAAACCACGAGAGTACACTATTTGCTTTGTGAGACGAGGCCTTGTCATAATGATTACTAAATTCATCATCATCTTCAGGAGCTTATCATCTCTAGAGTTTATCATTGATGTTAGTTTTCAGAATGTTCCTTTGGATGACGTGCATCTCCAGTCCCAATTTGACAGGGAACTTTACAGACCAACTGATGCATGAGGATTTAAACTTTTCTCCTCTTCTGCGCTACGCTCGGACTCCTCCATATTAAACAAGACCCAAAACATACATGTAGATTCGTCACTCAAATAATATTAAAATCAGTCATTTGTGGCCTAATGCAAATATTTTTTGCCCAATCTGCGCCGCTTTTTACTTAACAGTGGTTTAATTTTTGGCACATGAGTGTGATCCTTCAATTGCCTCCGTATTGTACATTTTCAGATTTCTTTGTCAATTTCTTGAGATCATTTCCTAGCAAATCGCGAGGAATATTTTCTTTAAACTCGTTAAGAAAAATTCTGCGACCTGGATTCGAACCAGGAACCTCGACTGTCATGGTCGACGCCTCTACCAACCTGGATTCGAAAAGTCTTCGACCTGGATTCGAAACGTTAGATCTTGTGTGGGTGTAACTCTTGGTGTCGACGTGTACAGTTTTTGCACCGGTAACTTTGCCATCATTTTCCTGAATAAATTTTAAGCATCTTGTGGATGGCCTCAGCAATTTCTCGCAATGTTTTCCCATCCTTTCTTTGTTGAAAAATTTGAGTTTTCTTCTCATGACAAATTAGTTATAAGGCTTTTTTCATTTTATGCACTAGAACTCAAATTCAGGCGATATGTGATCCTTCCCCACAACGATTAGTTCAAATGAACTGTCTATGCAAATGAGACGTCACCTGCTACACTTCTGAAACGGAGTAGTGCTGTAGTTAAACTTATGAAACGCATCTAGTTTTCGTTATAACGGTTTTGTTATCGCAAAAAATGATTCATACAAAATAGATTGATTATTTGTCTATTTGTTTCCGTTACCGACATTTTATTGGACTAACCCATTTAGTTGGGAGAGTCACTTGTTTTAGCAACTTGCTAAACTTTTGAAATGTAGTTGTATAATAAACAATAATTACTCATAAATCGTGGACTTAACCATTTCTTTTTCCTTCTACTCGGATTCACAAAAGTTAAAAGGAGAGGAGGGGAATTCTTATTCAATTTCCAAAAATGTTGTCAATTTTGACCTAGGCAAATCCAATTCCTTCTTATGTAGCGATTGCTTAAAAGGGTATATACAATCATTTTACGATCAAGTAGCGGAATTTGTCTAATGTTCTGTAAAAAATGCATCTTTTCACATATTCTAAATATAAAATTTTAAAGGAGTCAAATCTATTTCAATCAGTGCAACATCAGAAGAGTTCTCTCAGCTAACTTATCATAAAGAAATGAATATAAGCTCTCCACTTTTGTGTTCCAGGAGATAGAGTGAAAATATAGCCCGTGGTTTGACCTATAACCGTTTATCGGACAATACAAGAGCTATCCAGAGTCAACCGGAAATTAATGCATAGACAGTGGGCGCCTGAGAGTTCATCTATAACGCCGCTCATCAACTCCTCGAATAACTGGTTCCCCAACCACACGGATGAAAAGCGCATGGTACAAAATCCGATGGGTAATCGAAGAACTATCGGAAATGCTCGAGTCGAATTGTTGGGGAGAAAGACCATGCCTGAGGTCAATATCCCTCACTTTTTATCCTGAATTGCCTTCCGGAGTTGCCTAAATAGTGTTCGAAACTGTAAGCCAGTATTTCCAAATTACTGATACTCATACGCGAGCAATGAACCTCTGGTTGTATATTTTATTGGTTTACTGTGATCTTCAAATCGCAGACAAAATATCATAGCAATAAGAAAAACTAACAAAAATTTGTTTCTATGTAAGGTAAACTATACGCAAGATGCTAAAGGTTGGGAAGATCCCTTTAGCAGTTGGCGGGAGCTTCGATAGCCACAGTCAGGTTTCACTACGGGAACAGCACTAGATTAAATGGTTTGACATTGTATGGAAATTGTCAAAACAATTACTGATCGTGTTTACATGATTATGGCAACTATGTTTTGTTTTCGAGACTGCCGGAGATTGATTTCCGAATTTCCTACATAAATTACCCTTTATTATAAATGCAAAATGTGGAAACGCTGCCTATGTAGGAATATTTCATGTTTATGGTGACGATTGTTAAAACCTCGTAGCACGGGTTTGAAATGCACAAGGCTCGAGAAACTTTATTGGTGAGTTCGGTAACAATCGAACTTATTACTCCGTTCTTCATTTTCAAGTTTGCTGCCAAAATGCTCTCAAAAAATTGAATCGTCCCGGGAGTTCTCAAAAAATTGAATCGTTACGTCGTAACCCTGTCTGATGCTGGTTATTCTTATTCCTGAAAAGCAGTGTAAGGGAAAAGGTTTCCTTATTTCTAAGAATGGTATATCAAAAGTTATCAAACGCAGAAAACAAATGGATCCAAACAATCAACAATGCAGCGTTGTTGAAGGAAAAACCCACCCCCATTCTTCCCGAACTAAGGCTAATATTCGGACAGTGAAGAGGCTAGTCCTTACGGAAAATCCGCCAACACAACGGGCTATTGCAACCAAGATTGGAACCTCTATTACATCGGTCAACCGTATTATTCGTCAAGATTTGAAATTAGAATGCCATCATAAGGCCTGCGTTTACGATTTGTTAACAAGACACATTGCAAAGAGGCGAACCAATAGCAGAAAACTGTATGAAGGCTATTTGGCAAGCTACAAATGGAAGAACATAGTCACCTTGAATGAGGCTTGCCAAAACATGAGGATGAAAATATGTTATATGGACATCGGTCCGGATACGCTTTATTTCACATGGATAGGTGACAGATGGATAAGTAGAGGTGAACCACTATTCCTTGGCCTCCAGACCTCTCCGCTCTCCGGACCTAAACTCACTAGACTTTTATTTGTGGGTGCATTTTAAAGTTCTTGTATATGGAACCCCGGAACTCCCATATTGTGGAAGGCTGCGAAACAGTATGCAATTCTCCAGGGATTCAATGCGACAGCGGGTTGATGCATGTATCCATGCTAACGAAGGGCATTTTTAACATTTCATGTAAGTGGCATAATGTCCATATAACATATATTTTCTTCCTCTACATGTGAGGAATATTTCCTGAGAGTTTGGCCGTACCTTTTTATTACACCCTGTATTATTTCTTATCTCCTCTGGCAGTAAGGCCCAGAAGATCAATTTTTTGACTGCGTTGATGGTGAGTGGGAGAGAGATCGTGAAGCGTTGCACTTTGTCCCGCTTTGAAATAGTACCTGTGCTCCGAGTCATTGCACCTCCCTCATCGCATGTAAATGTCGACCGAATGCCATGTGATTAGTTCTTTTACGCCCACAATCGTGGATTAGTGTCTAACTGCTCTTCATCGAAATCTTCCGGGTCTCGGAAGTATTGTTCAGGTCGAAATTGCCGTCTCTGAGCCACGGAAACCATTTCCGAGCCGTAGAATCTTCAATCTCCACTAAACATAAAAAGCAACAAGTGTCGGAGTGCTCTTTTTTTCCATTTCCTTCTATACTGCTAATCTGAAACAAAAACTCGAAAGTAAAATTTAGAATGCAAACGTTATATAAATAGATTATATAAAACTGACTAAGAAAATTTATAGATATTGATATTGGCTAAGGTTCGTATTCTAAAAAAAAGCAATTTATACAACCCAATAGATGATATTACAACCCAAACAATTAAATTAATACTTTTATAATAGTAAAATCGGTGACATTGCAGATTTTATTACAAGGGTAATTCAATAAGTGAATTACAAATGGAAATAGAAATGAAACAAAAGAGAATATTAAATTTGAAAATTACTTTTATTTCCTCCAATGGACTCCCTGAAGATTGTCCCATCATTTCACAAAACCCTCAAAATCAGCGAAATAAAATTCTTTGGGCTGCTATATTACTTTTCTCTGTACAGCTTCATTGTCGAATGGCATTACGAAGTTTCATGAGGATGACACAATAGGTGTCAGCATTGACGATTTTCCCTCGCTGCTGGAATGCGGTAAGCAGTATGCTCTCGTGTCCCAAAAGACTGTGAGCATCACTTTCCGGGGATGAGGCTGTACATCATTTTCCCGGAAAAACAGTACACTTCAACTCTCTGCCTAAGAGAAATTCTATTGTGCATTCCTAAATCCAGTGGATCTTGTGCTGAAACATTTGGCTTTTATGACAACGTTCAATCTTCTTGCCATATTCTCCACTAGAATTTTATAAATTGTTACGCATTTATCAGTTCGTCCTTGTTCTAGGCTAATCTTGACTTGTACGATATCTGACGATCTAAAAATGCTTGACAAGGCCAATCTAATTTTTCGTCATCCACCCCTCATACAAAACTATTAAGATCTCAAAGGCATGGCCACAATGTTAGAAGCCAGGAATGTTCTGATATTGCACAGCATTCATGGTTTTGTCGATAGCATCTAAAGGCTTCATGCTGTGATACTGCTTCAAATTTCGTTCTGGCTGGAAGAACTGATCCTAGTATTTGCCATACGCAGAAACGATCATCAGAATGGTAGATTAAGAATCTCGACTTGTCTGTAAGACTTTTCCCACTTCTATACAGTATACCATTTCAATCGAATAGAGTAAACTCCTACCAAGATGTGAGGTCGGGGCTCCGCGGTGGCCACTTTGCAAGTTCCAGGTTATTGTTTGCTCGACCAATCCACCGCTGTGATTTCTTTTTATAGGGGTGTATAAAGGACAAGGTCTTCACCCTACTCCTTCCCCGTGACCTAGACGAGCTGAAAGAACGCATTACGGCAGCGATACGTGGGATTGATGGAGACATGTTAATGCGGGTTTGGGACGAATTCGACTACAGGGGGCATATTGAACATCTTTAACTGTGTCACAATAAACTTCAAGAGTTTTTCTTTAAGAATCCGTATGTGGTGTGTCTATATTCTGAATAGCTTTGATGTAATAAATTTTTAAAAGTGTGAAGTTCTTTTGTAATCACTCTGTACTTCGCGTTGAGCTAGTAATGGCATTAGTCCCACTACTTTCAAAGTACTTTCGTGTAACTTTAAAGAGTGGCACTAAGATTGCGCGCAAATTTTTTTTAAATAAATAATGAAAAATTTAAATCAACAAACGATTAAACAAATTGAAATCAAAAACAACAACAATAATAATAATAATAATAATAATAATAATAATAATAATAATAATAATTGAAAAGCTATCATTCCCATTTCTTGAATAACCTGTCCCGACTGTCGCCAAATCGCCCTTCAACATAATGTACAAGTAAATGAAGCAAAGATTTTTGTAAATAAATATTTATTTAAGGAATTCGGTTTTTCTTTTTCTTTTCCTTTAAGCATCGAGAAAAGTTCTATATTCGAGGTATCGTATGTTAAAAATAACGAACAAACAAACCAAAAAAAGGATTTCAAGTGATCGATTGATTTTTCGAGATCAAAGCAAACTTCAAATTTATATGCGTCGGCATCTTTGTTATAATTTAAGTTTCTATCGATAACAAGGCCTTTACAATATTCATTATCTTCAGTAGCAAGCAAACACCCACAACAAAAGCCATTGAAAACATGACAACAGGAAGTTTCCTAGGAATCCCAGTGAAGCGTTTTCGGTTTTATGCTCTGAGGGTTTGTTGTTATTTCTAATGGGGTGAATATATGTCCTGATATGACTACTCGTTAATATTTCTCTGATGAGACCGCACAATCTACTTTAGAAGGAGAAGCAGCCATTGGATGGGTTCAGCCAACTGTGGAGATTTCACAGCCGTCTTACAAAATCACGCTACCGCCCCCCCCCCCTCAAAGTTCCAGCATCCGTCCAAAACTTCCAACCAAGATCGGAGAGCATGCAGCCTCCTCCCTCACCAGCTCCTTAGCAGTCTCATGACTTCATCGATTCGCTCTCCCATTAAATACTAGACCCATTTCCGGCCTCCCTCTTATTTCGCCTTTTACTCTCCCCAAAGTGTATTTATTATATTATCTCCATTATTCATATACTCAAACAAAACTTTTCTCAGAAACTACCTTTATTTCATTCCAATATTACCATGCATCAAGCAATTCATAGAAGAAATCATAAGTAACTCAACAGAAAACTCATAACTTAGTTCCATTTTGTTAGAACACCCCCTCTTCCAATTAGCTCACAACTTATCCCTAAAATTTTTTATCCCTATTTAGAATTCTTAATTTGTTCAAAATCGTTCATTCCAATTACAAAAGTTTTCTCAAAATTGTATCCTTAATAACAATTCTCATAATAATTACTGCTGTTTAAAAAACCATGTCTTTTCCTAAACCGACATTATTAATCCAACACGTGAAAACGTCACACTGTACTAAAAAAATAAAACCAGAGAGAAAAACTCTATCTTTAATACTTAATGAACTTATCAACTTTTGTGTTCGTTGTAAACTCATTTGCAATCAAAGAAATTGTTCCTAAACTATGTAGTTGTTCACAATCAAAATTATTCCCATTATGCTTGTGTTTTTCTTGACCGAATCCTTATTTGCCTTTCCGAATTGTATCGTAGTTAAAAGAAAACTATCAAAGGGGAACGATTTTATTGATCGTTTTGCTTATAAAGCATTTCTTAAATTTTCTGCTATACGTTAAAACAAACTATAACTAAAGTCTTCCAGTGTCCTCTAACAAATAGGAAAATAATACTGTTGGTCTTTTCGTTCGGTTGCTTTCCTTTTAGCCTGTAGAACTGTAGATTATAGATTAACAAGCTGTGCTTTTAGAATTGCATCTCTCTATATATAAATTGTGAAGAGCTAAATGTAGTTTGCTGTTAAATGTTTAGTACAGTGTAAGTCGACTGTGTGAAGAATTGATCAAGTTTTTTTTTTTTTTCATTTTATAGTCTTCCCAGCAGGCATCCTCAGGGATCCAATCTTCAATCCCAACAGACCGATGTAAGTTTAAAAAGTTAAAAAAAAAGAAGGAAATTTTTAAACATACAGTTGAGTGAGAATTTTTACAAATTACATAATATTAGCATTATAAAGACAGAAAAACACATTAGGATTTTCCTGACTCTCAACATACTGTCATTTAATTATTAATGTGTCAATTACTGTTTACAAATAGGTACATGAATTACGGCAGTGTAGGCGTTGTGATTGGTCATGAGATTACGCACGGGTTTGACAATCACGGTAAGAAGGCAATTCTTTTATGCCATCCTTAACTTTTAGAAATCAATATGCAAAATGCGTGAAAAACATCCACTGAATATACATTCGCACTATAAAAAACATTTCAAGTATATTCGTGTTTGTTTGTTTTTTTGTTTTTGTGCTCAAGGCACTGAAACTGTTTTTACGCAATATTTTTATGGACGCTCATGGCTTTTTCATTTTGTTCTTAAATAAAAAAAAAAAAATTAATAAATGGAATTTCCATGTTATTGTGTGTTAAGCCATGTACTTCTGGATCCGACATCCTGTACTGACTATTTTATCGAATTAAGAGGGGGGACGAGAATAAATTGTCTCCCGTTAAAATGATTTATAGCAGCTCCTGTAATATATGCCTTGTATTTTTAACTTAACATTTCTTCTTTAGCATCCGTAGAAAAGCTAATTGTGTTTTGATGGGTTTCAAAATGATGTAATTTGTTTAATGCTTTGAAATTTTCTAGGTCGACGATTTGATAAATCAGGAAATATGACGCAGTGGTGGCCGGATGAAACGATCGAGAAGTTCAACCGGGAGGCGGCGTGCTTCGCCGATCAGTACTCTAACTATCAGCTGGGAGACAGCGGCTACAACGTAAGTTGGCTAGGGAATTATGAAATCCACCCCTAACCTGCATACAGTATAAACCTGAAAATTAAAAAAAGAATTATCCGTCTCATTTGAACCATTCTTCCAATACGTTCGTATAGGTCTTTAGCCTTGAATTGCGAATTTATTAATAATAAAGAAACTACAAAATTAATAACCCAGGAATAATTCCGCGACTTTCTTTTCCTTTTCCATGTCAATAACGTTATATTATGTTGAAGCATTAACTCCAGTTCTTATTTATTATCTTCATTTAAATCAAAGGCCTTAAACAGCCTTATCTCGCAGAAGATGCTCTTGCGTGAATTGATTTTCCTCTTCAAAAAATGCAGTTTTAAGCTCATTGAGCATCCCAAGACTTCAGCATAGCTTCAATGATTACATAAACCGGGTGATTATTGTTTCCTAGGACATTTTTTACACTATTGAAGGAAATTCAATTTTAATCATCGTGACGTGGAATCTTATGTCTGGGACTTCTTTTATTATTTAGCTAATTTATGAATGTTGGAAACTACTTGAAAAAAAAAAAGAAATAACATTTTCTAGATAAACAGGGTATCGCAAATTAAAGTTAACATTTTGTAGCTCGCTGCAACAAAAAACTATTCATCAGAAAATCATGAATTTTTGGAAATGCCTTAATTACATGACGGAAATTTTTACCAGAGCAAAAAAAAAAAAAGTTAGTTCCTAAAACCACCATAGAGAGCGCATTTCAAGATGAAATACTGGCAGATGCTAATTTTGGTTATGTAAAGGTGTTAATGGAGAACCAAAGTAATAACTGCTTGGCATGTCAACGAATATGACTTTGACTCTTCCTGAACGTGCTTTGTTGGTAAAACTGTTTTACCAAAATGGTGAATCTGCTACTGAAGCTTTGCGAAAAAATTTTTTTTTCGCCATGTGCATAACCTTTCAAGGCATAACTGATTTCAACCGTTGATCATCTGTTGAACATGCAATTTTACGCTTACAGATGGTAGCAGATAATGGTGGCCATCATATTGAGCTTGGTTTGTAATTCTTCTTCATGTCCAGCTTTTCCCACTTCTATGTGGGGTCGCTGTTTTTGATGAGCTTTCTCCATTTCTCTCTGTCCTCTGTCCATTCCCTTCTGAGACCCTTTGATTTCAGATCTTCATCCTCCGCATTCACTAGGTACGCTTTTACAAGGATTCGAAACTTTTCCTTATTAGGAGCTTTAGCATAAAAGCTACTTATAAGAATGCGCCCTTGGTCTGTACGTTTATCCGGCCGTCCGTCCGGCCGGCCACCGTTTGCACGATAACTTGAAAACGGATTAACTTTTTCAAATTCTGTTTTCAGAAATATGACTATCAAAATCTTAGCTCGGCCGTATCAACTTTTCAGAATTTTTCGTGGACCCCTTCAAGTCGAATTCACGTGCTAAAAAGTGAGTGTAAAGAATTCAAAGATACTGGCATGTCATATAACAATGGATTTGTCAAGAAGGAATACATTGTTACCTTCTGTTCATCTTTTAAGGATTATTGACATCGGCGCGCGCATGTGAAATCGCTTTGTGGACGCACGATTGCTCAAGTGCTCATAATCTATAAGCTTATTAAGTAGCGGAAAAATGGAGCTACTTATTGGTCTTATTTTATACACAATTTGAATTACCCTTCATCATTTCCACATTTTTTGAGGTAGAAGGTTGAAATTCGGAATGTATCTTACTATGGGCATGTGCACCTTCACTATTTAGTTTGGTTTTGATTAGCCCAATAAGATCGGAGTTTTGGGGGTGAAAATTAGAGGGGACCAAAAGCTCTAGGTGTATTTATGCATATAAAGGAGTGAAATTCGGTATGCAGATTCCTATAATCAAGATCTCCATTATATGAAGATTTATAATCAAGATCTCCATTATATGAAGATTTTTTTTTCTCGAGGTATCCATGCCTCCCCGACTTGGAGGCGGAAATGCATCGAAAAGATGGGGACTACATTGAAAAATAGTGTACCAACTCTGTCTGTAATAAAGGAGCTGTAAAAAAATATTTCCGATTTTCATTTGACTGACCCTCGTAAGTAGAATAAGAATGGAGCTACTTATTGGTTTTATAATGCCAGTCCGTTCCCATTCATAATTTCTACATTTTTTTGAGATAGAAGGTTGAAATTCGGAATGTAGATTACTATGGGCATGTCCATCTGCACTATTTAGTTTGGTTTTGATTGGTATACGAGGGTCGGAATTACGGGGATGGGATTCAGAGAGGGCAACATATCTATGTGCTATTTAGGTACGTAAAGGCGTAAAATCCAATATCCAGATTCCTCTAGGCAAGATCTACATTACTATGAAGTTTAGGCCCAATTGTTCCAGTGGGATCGGATTTGCGGGGGTGGCAGTCACTTGGTCCTTAGAACTATGGCAACATATGGCATGTGATATATCATACGTTCGGAAATGAGAAAGGAAAGAAGATACGAGGTTTTTTTACATATTCCGTTCGAGAAAATCAATTTATTGATTAAAAAAAAACTTGGGGAGAGGTAAAAGTGCAGATGAAGGGGTAAGAATAGATGACTTGCCTTATCCTACTCGGAGGGGGGGATTAATTTCTTTTTAATAAACGTATAAATGTATTTCTGCTTCACTGCTAAAGCTCCTCCCCAAGTTTTTTTAA
>JAHWFO010057280.1:7488522-7509070 GCA_023313115.1 Rhysida immarginata | reverse complement strand
TTAATAAACGTATAAATGTATTTCTGCTTCACTGCTAAAGCTCCTCCTTGGAATGTTTACAAGATTTTATTAGCTGTAGAAATGTACATTCATGGAAGTAAATGACTCTATTGTGTAGGATTAGATTAATCAAATTTCATTAATTCAATGAAATTGTATTACAACCTCTGACAATTAAGTTCGGTGAATGAGTTCACACAACAAAATGCAAAACAGATAGAGCCACATTTACTTTATTGTCCTTCGAAATAATCACCCTGGAAGGCAATGCACTTTTGGGATCGGGTGTATAAGTTCTGGAAGCTCCTTAGGGATGGCTTTAAGTTCACGTGTCACATTTGCTTGAATGTCTGGAATGTCCGCAAATCTGTGTCCCTTTAAGGCCCGTTTCAGGCGTGGGAACAAGAAAAAGTCTGCCGGTGCCAAGTCTGGTGAATAAGGTGGATGAGCTATGGATACGACCCCTTTGTTTGGCCAGAAACTGTTGCACGATTACGGCAGTGTTCCTCTTTGATCCATTATCCACAGTTACGTGCGCACGCTACACCTTCAACTGAAGAAACGAGCATCTGCTAAACCATTGCACGCACAAACGCGACCTGTCTGAACTTGCTTAAACAATGACTCGGCTTGTATTCACATGCATTGTTACTCGCGTAAAGCTCGCACAGATTAGGGTGTGACGTCATTCACCGAACTTAATTGTCAGAGGTTGTAATTCACACACTACTCAGCAATGAAATTGTCCCACGTAATAGCAGTTTATGGAACATTAACTGCAATTTAGTGGAAAACATAAGCAGTTTCCATTTCTTACATTCTTATATTTATTTTCTTTTTTATTGATATGTTTTTCTTAAATAAATATATGAATTATAAACTTGAATATAAAGTTCCCCATTCCTAAATGCAATGTTTCATTTTGTTATTTCTTTTAAACGCGTTTAGAGATTTTTTTCTTTTCTAGGCTATTTTTTTTTCTTTAAAGGATATTATTATTTACTGTAGAGTAATGTGGTTGATATCTTTTCATGTTATTTCAGGTGAACGGCAACGACACTCTTGGTGACAACATTTGCGACAACTCCGGTCTGCGACACGCGTTTACCGCCTACAAAGCGTGGCAGTCGGCGCACTTTCGCGAGCCTTCGCTCCCGGGAGTCCCATACAACAACGAACAGTTGTTCTTCATTACTTATGCCCAAGTGCGTTTCTATTGCTACTTTTCCATTGTACGAAACTCGTACTTGTCCTTTTCCCCTCCTTTTCGAAATAATAGCTATTTTCAACTATAGATGGCGCCACCCATCAAGTGTTCGCCGTTTCCAACAAGTCTTTCTTTATTGTATTAACTATCTATCCTCTTTGAATTAAAATTTCTTATGACTTATGCAGTTGTTTTTAACGCAGATTTGGTGCGAAGTAATAGGAAAAGAAGGCTACGAAAAATACACGAAGGATATTCACAGTCCAGGACAATACCGGTAATACAATGAATGAATTGAATGAAATGTAAAAAAAATTTTAAAACCTCTCCTCCTTTATTTATTTTTTTTTAAAAGTTAAGTTCCGTCGAAATTATAATGGAATAACATGATTTTCTACAATATTTCAGAATTCCCAAAATTTCTAATAATCTGCTATTTATTATGAGTATTGCCCCTGTTTTTTACGGTTTTTCTTATGTTCTGTATACTGTCATAATAAAGCTTTAATAATAATTTCTGTATCCAAATCTAATAAGCGATATGGAACCAATGTGATAATACAAGGCAAATCGGTATAATGAATTGCTAATTACTAGTATATTACAATTTATAATAACTTCATAATATTTAACTTCTTATTTTTGACAAGAATCTTCAGTATTTCAGTATTATATATTAAAAAGTTTAAACTTTAAAAATAAATGGGAAAAAAAAGCAAATCTTTAGAAACACTATCTTTACCCCAGAATTTATTTGTCACAATGGTTTCAAATCGTGGCGCCGTTAAAAGGTTTGATTTAATGCAGCTATTTTTTTTCCGATTGTCTATCTTCTGATATATATTCAAGCTTCATCTCTACAAAAAAATAAAAAAAATATATCACAGTCACCCCACTTCACCTTATAGAAAATTTTTTATTCCTGCTTTCAGTTCTTTATGTAAATACTATACGTGCTCACCGATGCTTTCTTAGGAAAAAAAATTGTTTTGTACTTAAACAATGCATACCACTGAAAACTGTATATTTCATAAAAATGATATTTAATAATATAAAAAGATATTGCCGAAATTTAAGAAACTTTGACCCAACTTCCCAAATCTATTCACTTGGGCAATGTAAGGCACCCAAATTCCCAAATCTATTGTACGCACGCAGACCATAGTTATACAGCGTTATTTAAAAAAATTAATAATAAGAAAAACGCCATTAAAAATTGACATACATTATTTTCAATAACGTGTAATTTACTTTCAGAACTTTTTTTAATAATTATCTCATTATTTCTGCCCTAGATAGTATTTTGTATCTCAAAAGTCTTTATGGTTAGAGACTTTTCCTCCTTTAAAAAATTTGTTGGACTCATTGTGTTTTACTTTACGCATTATTAAATACCGAATAAGATATACAGGGTGTTTCCTAAATCACGTAACTTACATTTCGGTTGATATCGCTCATAAATATATAGATAGATGTTTGAATTTCGCGCTACTACATCAGTAGTCTGAGCACTTGTTATTGGTGTACAGAAAATTCACAATTACTGCACGAAGACCCACTGCATTCCGTAAAAGTCGGAGTTAGATGTGCGATGTCATCGTGTGGCTGCAAAAACTTGTCATCGAGTAGAGCTGTGCTTGTCAGAAAATGGTTGTCATTTTCAGCGTTTGCCTATAATCCACGATGCTATGCAGACATTAAACATTAACAGTGAGAATTTCATATTTTTGTCTTTTTTGTTTTGGGAAATATCAACCGGAATTAACCGAAATGTGGGTTGCGCGACTTTAAAAACACCCTGTATTTACAAAGCCACCTCCTATCTCTTTTGATTAAATAGGTCGAAATTCAGATGAATGCCTCAATTTCATAGTCACATAGTTGTGCTTTTCTAAATAAAATTATTAGACGGGTGTTTAGGTTAGTTTTAGCCTGTTTGCATCTGAATGAAATAACTAAGAATTGGAATTAATGTTTTCAACATAAAATCTATCTTATGAATATATATTATCAACAAATAAGTAAATACTGTGGAAAGGAACAACCAAAAAGTGAAAACCTTTAATCCACAAGGAGGAAAAAGGAAATACCGGATACGTATTTCGGTACCAAGTACCGTGTATTTGTTCATGAGTATTTTTGATTAGTTCTTTATTTTTTTTACCATGTATAATATCCCTTTCAGTTAAACAATGAGAGACACACTTCGCAATTTTCCCATCCTCCTTAAGTAGTCTATATATTCTCTAATTTAAGGTTTAGTTTCTTTTTTTCCTTTACCTTTCGCCGCTGGAGATGGGTACCTAGTACCCGAAATGCGTATCCTGTAATTCCTTTTTCCTCTTTGCGGATTACAAGTGTTCACTTTTTGCTTGTTCCATTCCACACTGTTTACTTAAATGTTGATAATATAGAAGCTTAAGATAAATGCTATTGAAAACATTAACTCCAATTCTTAAATTTTACTTTCAGGGTATCAAAACGGTGATCTTCGAATTTTGTTGGCATGATGCGTTGTAAAAATGAGAACATTAATGCTTTCAACTAGCATTTAGACGAGGCCCATTAAAGAGACTGCGAAATTAGTAAGCACAATCTTCGATTTTACACGACTAAAAATTCTCACGAATTTCCCTAAGTCCAATTCTGCCTTAGATATTCACCGTTTAATGAAATGTTTGATCCAGAGGAGTTATGGAATTCTCCTATGTTTCGTGGGGATGATTTAATGATTATCTAATTCCAACTCTTCTGTTAATTACAACCTTGGCGGCAGTCGTTTTGTTGATATTTTATAACATCCTCGTTCGCGTAATAGCATTTGAAAAGTAAAGCAGAGAATAAAAAGCATAAATGCATCAAATCAATACGAAAAGATATTGCCAGAATTTAAGAAGAAACACTCGCGCAACTTCCCAAATGTATGCACTTGGGGATTCAGTAGGATTATGGCCATCTAAGTCTATTGCATATTCACAATAGTGTTGCAGGGCACATAAAAAGTTATTAATAAGCAAAATAGTGAAATGTGTCCTATTGTAAATTCCTGTAATTACTTTCAGTAACGTGTTATTTTTTTAATAATTATTATAATTATTTCACTATTTCCGCCCCATGTATTTTTTTTTCTTTTTTTTTCTTTTTTCTTTTGATGTATTGTAAATAATATCAATTTATTATAACCCAGCGATACATTCCGAGTTATCCATAAATATCTGAGTGCGCACATTATGCTTCTGAAAGAAGGCCTTTTTTGCGTTATAGATATGAGGAAGTTTGACGGTTTTATTTTATTTTTTTGATTTGGATGAAAATGGGCAAGTTGTTTAGATGTATATGGCAGGAGAGAAAGAAAGCGCCAAAAAAGCGGTCGTGGTAGAGCGTTGCAATTATGCAAATACCCCTTCGGCCGTTGCCAGATATTGACGGCGCGAAGAGTGTCGATTTGTGGCCAAGAGGGCTTGCTGCTATTGATCGCACTTAGAACGCCGCGAGATTCGTCCATTGTCCATTCGTCCATTGCCTTTTTATAGAGAGATTTTAATAAAAAGACGTCTATTGAAGTTCCCTTGTTAACTTCTGTGATCTGCTTGGCATGATCAAAATCAAAATTTCAGAGATTGTCAGAGACGATTTTTTCATTTGTTACTATACCATAGTAATAGAAGAGAAAATATTATATGAAATTATTATGTTTGGCTAACATTCTTGCTTCGTAATACATCTACACATTTGCTTAAAGAATAAGTGAAAAGATTTTTCTGGAATCATATTTAGATAAATTGTTTTAGATGAAACAATTGTTTTTAGCGAATTCCATTTCTCCATTATTTCACTTCTTTTTCAATTTTGAAGATAGGAATATAAATTTAAGCACATTTAAATTTTAAGTACTTCTTCAGTAATGAGTATATTTTAAATTTTTTAGCCCGTAAGAGAGGAATTGATTTTTTTTTCTTTCCTAGAACCATTGGAGCATTGAGCAACTCCGAAATATTTTCGAGAACCTTCCGTTGTCCCATTGGTTCTCCGATGAATCCCGAGAAAAAATGTCGACTGTGGATGTAAACGGGAGAAAAAAGAAAATTGCAATTCCCAGTAGGAAACTCGTGACGGACGAAACGATGAGTATACTAAGGTCCCTTAATTAAGAACTAATACCAGTGATGTGAGTTAGTAATGCCTCAACGTCATGAAAGGCCTAAAAACTACTACTAAAAGCCAACAACACAAAACAAATCTCCCAAAAGATCACTAAAAAAGCTGAAGAAAACATGAATAGAACTTCCACAGGACAAGATTATATACACGTCAACAGCAAAAGCGAACTTACTCTGATCCATCATCATCATCGATCGTATAAAGAGCACGGTTGAATTTTATTCTATTGCAGTGGAAACTAGAAAGACTTGATTCATGGAATACATATCTTTATAAATATTTACATATAAATATATTAAAAAACAAAACCTTCATTCTCCTTTTTGATAAAGTTTCTCTTTACAGACTCATAGCAGCCTCCTCTTAGAAGCATCTTAGAAAAGGTTTTCCTTGAGTTTTTATTTTTATTTTCTAATATTTTATTTTAAAGAAATTGAATTATCATAATTTCCATCAGTTACTGAAATGTTATGTAATATTCAAAACTAAATTGGATATCTCTACGAATACAAGACTAAAACGGAATTGCAACAACAAAACCGCTAACGCTTTTGATATAAGCTTCTGAAACAAAATGACGTTTTCACTAAAACATTTTTCAATTTTCCTTATTACTTGATAATCACTTCAAAACAATATTAAAGCACAAAATAACTCGTCTGTCCTTTTTCTAGCTTAAAGCGCTGTTGTGAACAATTTTTATATTTTATAAAACGTTAAAAAAAGTTCTTGTCTCTTTTTATCGTACAAAGCTTTAACATCTTTTACAAGTTGAAACATTATATAAAAATTAAATAGAAATTTTATTAGATGTTTTCCATTAAAAAGGTTTAGTGTTAATTAGAGCAGTGTTTATAACAATTTGGAATTTGTTTTTTGTTTTTTTTTAATTTTTTCAATTATGTAAAAGCTGAATCTATTAGAATGCGTTAGTTCTGTACAGACCAGTTAAAAAAAACTGAAGAAAATTTATAAATTGTTAAACATTATGTGGAAAATAAAATTTATATAAAAAAAAAGAATTGCGTTTAGAATATAAAGTTATTAATAATAATATTTGGAAATTCGCTGGATACGCTTAGAGCTTTTTTCTGAACTTTGATTGAATTCGTACGCCTTGCTTTTCATAAGATATAAAATAAAATATTTTGGTTGTTACTCTACCTAAATTTTATCTAATAATCAAAATCGTTAACATTTTTAAATATTGGCACCATCTCTAAAAAAATACGAGTATCCAAATCACATTCGCTTCTAAAGTAAATTTATACCCGCACTAAATCCATTATTTGAGCGACTCCGTTGCAAATTGGATGAAATTGAATGTTTAAGTACATCGTATATATATATATATCGGGTGTCCCAAAAATGACTGATGGATTTTGAAAATCAATAAAAAAAAGACGGAATGCGATAGATATGTATCGTTTGCAGCCTTATGCTTAGGAAATCAGGGAATTTTATCCCACCAAATTTCAAATTTAGTTAACATTTTCACTCACAGGTGGCGCTGAAAACTATGAAAAAATAAAAACCGGTATGAAAATGTTGCAAGGACTGTTGCAAAAAAACATTTTGGTAGAGCGGACTTGCAATCTCAACAGCACACGCTATCAGCTTGACGACGAACTATGGAATGGCGAGCTGAAATACTTCGTTTTAACTATACCTGTTACAGATCGCCTGCAGCGCCATCTCTTGGTAGAAATGTTAACTAAATTTGAAATTTGGTGGGATAAAATTCCCTGATTTCCTAAGCATAAGGCTGCAAACGATACATATCTATCGCATTCCGTCTTTTTTTTTTTTATTGATTTTCAAAATCCAACAGTTTTTTGGGACACCCGGAATATTTGACGGATAACATAACTGTCACGTGTCCCTCACGACTGAGGCCCAATCGTACCATCACACCCAACAAATCTTGATTAGTTTTCCCGGGGGAAATTATTTAATTTCCTGTGTAACATTCATTTCTGAACGTCGCTCAGCAACGAGAAATCTAACAAGCTGCAGAGAAGCCAACGTTCTTGGGTGAAAAATAAGGGAAAAAACGAGTTTGTGTTGTCGGAGACTAAGCCTGATGAAAGGTTTCTCGCTCAAGTTAATTTCTTTATGGGAGTCGCTAAGTTTATTTTTAAGACCCTTATATCGTTTAAGCCTGTTTTATGCCAAGAACAGCAAAAAACTCGTACTGATTAAAACGTTTGTTTTAATCAGGGCTGAAGAGTTGGCGTCAATGAGTCGGTTGTTTTTGGTGAACTCAGAATTGTTAACAAAATTGCCTCGACTCCGAAGTGTACATTATATACTATATTATTTCAAAAAATTACATAAAAATCAATACAACTCCTAAATGAAATGCATCCAAATCTAACTCCGAGTTATGATATTCTTTTACCATTCTTATACATGGTATATAAATGTTTCTTGTTTATTTATTTCTTTACTTTTTTTGTGCCTCTCTTAATTTAACCGTCTTATTTTTCTAAAAAGTATGGAAGAGAATAATCATACAATGTTGAAGTTTTATTGTAATTTGTAGAAAGACAATCAATGGGCAATATGAAAATTTTCCTGAAAGAAATCAAACATAAGCGAATTCGAGTAAGCGAGCTCGCACATATTCTCGTTCCTCGCTAATTTGCTCTGTTTCCTGAATAATTTTTTTCAAGACTAACACGTGCTTAATTATAAAAACTTTAAGCTCCAGCTTCTCGAAGTCGGTTAATTCGGTATTATTGAGTGCTCCAGGCATACGCAAATACGCACACAAAATTCGAAATAAAAGATAGGAAAAAAAAAACATTAGTTTCACCCCCAAAGAATTAACTCTGCAAGCGGGAGAATTTGCTTAACGTGGATTTCATTGTATGAAATGAACTTGCGATACCAGCCATTTCATTATTCGTGATGGTGTTGACCCTGTCTGAACTCTCTTGCTTGTTAAACATTTCTATTCGAATTGTGATAATGTACGAGATAATGCGAAAGTGCATTTGCGTGCACCAATTCAAGAACCTAGAGGATAATCCAAAAGGTGAGCCTATCAGGTTCATATAGTATAATGCTGCATGTTGAATAACTCTACAGTTACGGGGATCAACATTGCAGAAAGCACTGCACCCATCAACAATGAAACATGGAATTTGCAACCCTCAACCTGTGATTTACATTGGCGTTCCTGGATCGTATGGGCAGTGGCCGATTTATATCTTCCGGGGTTTCCTAAGAATGGGCAATGGTGCCCCTATTGCACGAGTCTCTGAATAACATGTGCCTATGCTCTTAATCTTTATCTTAAGCTATCAAAAGTAAAATAATAATTTCTTTCTCAAACAATAAATTCACAATAGTCTATTAATTGTCCTAATGTGTCTAATGGTCCGCCACTAATCAATGGAGCGATTATGGCATTTCCACGTTAATGGAGGCACGTATACACAAAACTGCAGCATCTATATTACAACATTTCCATAAATGATGACGATAATCGTCTGGGTAGGTTTTATAGCAAGGATTCAATTTAGGTAGGTTGTACAGAAACGATTCTATTCGGGGGTAGGTTTTACAATAACTATACTATTTTGAATTCTCAATAGCATTTTTTGATTAACTTTTTTAACATATGAATTTCGTGATGAACATATTACCTGATGCAACAGCTTCTTAAATCATTAATGAACAAAATATAGATAAAAAAACTGTGTATAAATGAAATAGTTACTGTCAATTGCTGTGTTTCAATCTGTTTCCAGTTTAAATCATTCCAAGTGTTTCTAAAGATATCGACGCCTTATGCCATAATTTCAGGGGAAATTTGAAGCAATAGATCGATAACAGTGAAAAATATTTCCACAAAATCTTCAAATTAGCAGAGTTATATTCTGAACCGGTCATCTTAAATTCTCCTTAGCGAGCGGAGAACTTATTGCAACCACCGACGAGCCCGTGAGCGCTTCAAAAGACACTTAAAAATAATTCAATTTTTTAATATCTTACAGTTTTGCTCGTTTGGAACATTATCTCCATAGATTTGATGTTATACCTATTAAAGTGTTTCCGAAAACTGATTTTTTTCCTCAAGTCAAACGCATAATTTAATTGACCTTTTCCTAAGTCTTTAGATGGCTTCTATTAGGCATTATCGAATTGTTCACCCTATCAAAGAAACATGATTCTCTTTAAAGGAGCGTAATTTAATTATAAATTCATGATGGTAGAATGGGTTTTGTCTTAATTTAATTTCGGATAAGCGAGGCTTTTAAGGCGTAAGTGATTGAGGAACAAAAATTTACAAGAGAAAGAAGAGAAGAAAATGCTTTGCATAGAGGGCGTCAAGCGAGCGGGAATTTTAAACGAGGGCTGGAAACAAAAAGAGGTGAAGGAGATGAGTCAACAAGAAAATGTTTACGTAAGAATACTAAGGATGTAAATTATTTAAAGTCAGGGAAATGTAAAGAGTTACTCGCAAAGAGGGAAAAATCTAAATGAGCGAGCAAGTTAAACAGACATAGACAATCGGTAGCGAGTCAACACGGAAGAGAGAAAAGACTGTTCGCATTTGCGTCGTTCTTTCTGCATATTCCCAGTTCGCAGAAACGTTGTCCTGAGCTTATTCCTTATTCTAAATACACTAAAAATTCATTTGGTACAAAGGATAGGCGGACTGCAAGCAAGCATTCCGTGGGCATTACAGAGGGTCGATGGGCACATTCAAGCAAAGGGAACGGCGTTGGTCTTTCGTGAAAGGCATTCATTTTCATTTTCTGCCTCATCCCTTTGAATAAACTTGCGTAAGTTATTCCTATAATAGATAAGTTTTCTTTATACACAAAATTCAAGCGCTACATCCAGAGACGGATTAACCTCCGACGGGCCCAACGGGCCCAAGACATTTGCCTTTTTTGTCTATGCTATAATCCATCACTGACTACATCGGTGAAGTCTCATGCATGTTAACATCAAATGTAAAATCTAAAAATCGCTCTCGCTCTAACTTTAATTAAGCTCGAAAATTGTAGCGTAATTAAGCCTTCGTTTCCATCATGTCAATGATGTAATTAGTACCCGACGAGTAGCGACATTGCCTAAAATTTACTTTGTAAACTTCGTTAATTTGCTGAAGGCAATAAAGGGATGGAGGAATCTTCTATCTCCAACTAAAAAGATTTAAGTTTTTAGTTGAGATTCAACAAAAGTCGCAAGTGGAGATTTTAAAGTCCGAAAAAATTTCACATTCACACTAATGAAACCTTGCTTCCATCTGCTTGGGTTTGCTTTATACTAGGGGTGTTCAACTTCGTCTATCTTCTGAGCCGCATTGGGAAACAAAAATTTGTCAATGGTCGTAACCAGGATTTAATGTTTATTAATGACCAGAATATAACCTCGTATCCGACATATGAAGCATTTTATTGTTAATTATCATATTGCTTATTTAAAAAAAAAAATTATAATTAATTCCAAATTACTAATTTTTTTTATAAAAGAAGTAAATTTTTATTTTTTCATCTGTTTTTTTTTTTTCTTTTTTCGATTATGCGACTGCGGAGAGACAGGTTGGATACCCTTGCTTTAAACCAAGAGAGTTTTCCACTACATCAAACCGATGAAATTCACCTCGATTTAATAACATCTGCATTGTTGGCCTCTTTTCTAATAATGCTCAAGCCTAGAATTTATACGTCTGTTTTTGAAGTTACATATGGTATTTTACATTAATGTTTTATGTAGCGAAAAGTGGCCCAAAATAAGTGAACATTTTTTTGTAATCGGAAGACCTTATTTTTGTAATTCAAATTAGAGCTGTTAGAAGGATCCATTGCTTTGTCACAAGCTGATTAAATGTACAGGGGTTGGACAAAAATATCGAAACACTACATCTTGTGCAGATGTGAAATATATATCATGTTTCGAATTGAAACTGGAAATGATGTTACTTTCTTTCGCTTCCGGTTTTCAGATTTTCTTTCAAGGTAAAAATAACAATTGTTCACCCAGCCGATTTTTGACGCAAACACCACGGGCTGATCACCCAAATGGGTGAAATTACAGTTTCGTGCACACTTTTTGCCAAACTTTCATGATTTTCACCGAAAGTACTGGATAACTGGATACATCCAGTCAAACTTTCGTTGGATAGAGTATAATAGCTGAAAAGCTTCAATTCTTCATTCACAGCGTGCACTGTATTTCAAAGAGGACAAATTATTGGTGCCTGCTTAGCTGATGGCTGTAACTCTGTAACTGAAGTGCCAATTTATGTGCGGTGCCTTTGTACATGATCAAACATTATGACTGCATATACAGTTTTCGGGAAAACATTAGCTGATAGTTATCAGCGTGGACGACATCGCCAGCTGATTGAAAGAGAAAAAAGGACATTAGGAAAATTTGACCCGGAAAATAACTGCTGGAAAAATGACTGCAGTGCTCATTCTTTCAAAGCCCATATCCATAAAAACAATAAGGAAGAAACTCTATAAGCATGTTAATGTAGAAGAGCGTGCAACGCTCATAATTCATGGACTAATCATCAACGGAAGACTGTAATAAGATCCGATGAATCGAGCTTTACACTGTTCCCAACCATTCGACATGTTTTGGAACACCATAAACAGCGTCCCAAACTTATGATCAGAAGTTCTTGTGCCATAGGTAAAGTCTAGTGGAAGCACAATCATGGTTTGGACACTCATAGAACTGCGGGCCCTATCGTCATCATCACCTTGAAAGGTAGATTCATTGCTAGCGACCATGTAAATTTTGGCCGACCATTTGTGGATGCAGACATTGTTTCCTGAAGACAGCCTATTTACGAAGACGATAAAACTGATGTTCTGAAATCGTGAACTCTCGAACATATCCTGGACACCTCAGTCGCTGGACCAGTAGCGTGAGCTACTATGATCAACTTTGGCGACCAAGGTTCAGGCTTGTTTTCTTGTATCCCTGCGTAAACATAAATAATTTTTGTTAGAAGAGTATTATCATATTTTTTTACATGTTGCAACCAATCTCACATACGCTATTTCGCTCGAGTGATTTCAGCTCATACGATTAGCATTATATCGTTCAAAACACAAAGCTTCTGGAATCGAGACTATTCAACAAGGACCAATCATATAAGCTGAAACTGTTGTCACAAGCTCTACATAAAGCAAAGTAGCGAATTCGAATTACCTTGGTTGCAACTATCTAGCAAGCTCTACTCACATGAATTGATAACTCGCATAAGGAGAAAGAAAAGCAGGTGAGTTGGTTTTCGAGAAGACCAATTTTGTTTGATCGCTCGAGTTTGTATCACGTGACACTGCTAACTCATGCGAGTTGTTAACATGAAAAATTCGAGACTAGGGGCCCAGAGCTTAGTTTTGTCTATTCCCAGAAGAATTCAGGCCATCTCGGATGCAGTCCCAACACCCTATTAAGGAAAAGTTTCATTCTTTTACCAGGGTGTTCCATATTTTTGTCCAACTTCGGTACATGTTCAATGTCTGGTTTTAAGTTAAACCACTTTATTTTGGCGCGCTTTACAAGAAAAGAAGCCTAAATTTTTGTTGACAGGTATTCTTTGTTGAACCTTTGCTGCATGTAAAAATCTTGTTGATTAAGAAGACCTTGTTTCATCAGATTATTATTGAAGCCCTTGTATGAAACGTAATCAGGAAAAATTTCATCCTTGTCGTCTAAGAAATGATGCTCATTGTTTATATGGTGGAAAAAACTTTCAATACTACCATATGATTACAATAAGGATTTGAAATGACTAGACTAATCAGCTTTTACCATTTTCTTACGTTAAACTTCGTTAGTTTCCTTTATTTGATAGTATTCTCTAAAATGACACAAATTCTGCTGTCATCAGCGAAGCCTTCATTTCGTCAATTCTCTTTGATAGCCAAAGTTCAATAATTGAATGCTTGCCCGGAAGAACGTGACTTGTTACATATGAATGAGACAACAATTCAATTATCGTTGAGACAACATATTCAAATTCATTACTATCCTCCTACAATTTATGTTGCAAGTTCTCGTACCTTCTAAGATTATTTTGAAGGATTAAATTTGAAGATTACTTTTCATAGGAAAAATTTTTAAGTCGGACTTCAGTTTTAAAATGGAAAACATTCCTTGTTTCTATTGGCGTTTGAGAACAAAGAGGAAAATTTAAATTACAAAGCAGCAACATCGTTTCCATCTTTGAGCAACAACATTATCGTAAATCACCTGATCTGGGATGGAACCTTTCGCCTGGGGAATTGGTTTTTCCACGTTTTTTCGCCTTGTTGTTTATTGATCTGTTTCTCGTACGTATGTATTACGTGGTACGTGGAGTCATAATAAATCTCGGACGGCAGACACTTTATCCCGAAAAAGCGTATTAGCTTTTTACGCGTAAAGGAGAACCTTCAAAAGAATATAAAGCTTCTTATGATCATCGCTTCAATAGTGTCGTAAGGAACTTAAAAGGATACTTGAAAATGTGAACTTCAAAAATATGATTTTGCAATTTTTTACTCTAATGCATTGTGGTAAATTAACTTTTTTAAAAGAATAGGAAATATAATTGTTATTTTTCAGGGGAATGTAAAAATTAATTTTTTCATTTTTTTTTCAGTATAGATATGCTTTTTAGGTGACACACAATGTATTATTGTATACGTATAAAGCAAAAAATAATTTTAAAAAATCGATACTGATCATATACCCATTGAATTACAGTGCCTCATAAGTAACATTGTCAACATAAAAGCGTAACTTGACTTTTGAGTTACTTTTTTCAACGTTTTCTTCTTTCCTCAGTTTTGTTATATCAGTAGAATTGATTAAGATTTTCCCCTAATGAGCATACAGGACTCAGCAATTACTTATAATTATTTCTTTGTTCCGTATACAGTATTCACCAATATTCTGTGCAACCGAGTCAAGAAATATAGAAATAATAAAAGAATAAGAAAACTTTTAGAAAAAGATACAAAATCTGATTAAAATTGCAATAAAGTGGTTTTTATAAAAATATTTTACTTTCTCTTTAATTAGACATTAATTGATTTTCTTATACATTAAAATTTTTCCGTTAAATTTGTTTTCAGCAAATTTCCAAGAAACTTTCCATTCCAATAGACCGGAACGACAGTAATTGATTTCAGATTATTTGAACATCTTTCTTTTCTCCTTCAATTCTCCTTTTCGGATTTTTTTTTATTTTGCTTCGTATATTATTATATATATTGCAGAAGCAAAATAAAAAAATTTAAATCTTCGATTTGCAGACGAATATATATAAGTTCCTTAAATCCAACCAGAAGATGACGATCTCTCCCACCATCTCTTGCCTAGCAACTCCCAGGCTGCAGGTATTTTTCTCCTGTTCCTTTATTTGGCGTCAGCTCATTGTAGGGCCAGAAAAAACTTACACAAGATTATTGTAAAAAAAAAAAATTTTCCCCGTTTCGTACAAACCGATATAGCATTTCATGATGTCTTATCATGAGCCGAAAGATGTAGAGACCACTAATCCACAAAATAAGAGTTTTTATTGCACGTATGTACAGTACATTTCGTGTACATTCAGACAACTAAAACGGTAAGTATTTTTACGTGGTAATCAAAGAAGTACAGGAAGCAAAAGTTCCGCCAATTTTAACCAATCAGAGACTGGCATCGGACCTGTGTCACTGTTTAGTAAAAAAATTGAGGGAATTCTTATTATTATAAATTTCTCAAGATTCTAGAAAAATTAACATTTTACTATTGGTGGTTGTATGTAGAAATTTAACTAAATTTAATTCTTAATCTTGTCCGCAATTAAGGATATGGTCGGCAAAGCTGGACACGCCCAGTTTTCATGTTTGTGATTTAAGATATATATGTTCTTTTAATCTTTTTTAAAAGATCTCTGCATCTGACCTTAATAACAGGACCCACACGTGTAATAAAAGCTCATATTTTGTGGATTAGTGGTCTCTACATCCCTCCATTTTCCTAGTATTATCCACACTTTCGTTGGTATTTGTCAATTCCTTATATTTATGACTTCACAACCTCCATGCCAACTTGAAGCATTAGGATCAAATTACGCAGTTAGTAAATTATTGTTTAAAAGGTAAACGCCACACCCAAAACAACTTTGTTTAAAATGAAAGATGAAAGTCTCAATAACAACGTAGCATGTATAAAAATTTTCAATTCGTACTCAAAATTGATAAAATATATAAAAAACTTTAATTTTTTCCTCCCCCTGCGATAGACACTGGCGCCATGGATCGGCAATTGTTACGTCACAAGTTGACGAGACGCGCGAAGGAGTTTCGAATTCGTGACGTCACACATTGGACTATCGGTTAGTTGTCAGTTGGGCATCGCAATGGACTATGAATATGAAACAAGACCGGTAGTGACGACTGCGATTTTGAAAACAGTGACAGCGATATATAAGGGCCGTTAGCAGAATTATATGCTACTGCAACTTCTGCGATATACAGCCCCTGTGCATTAAACCGTGAAACGGGATCTTCTGCTTGCCGCGTCGGCGTGCCTTACAGATAAGGCGGAGACACACATGCACGGTTTACATCCGACTAGCTATCGCATGCGACTCTGGAACGACTACTTCCGGTCTCAAGCGGCCAGTCGTAGGAGTCGTGCGACTAGTTTTTCAAACTTCAGCTCTGTCCGACTTTCACGCGACTTGTCGTTCACGATAACCAATCAGGTTGCGAGAGTATACACGATTAGCATCATGGGAAGCATCCACACGATTAGCATAACGGGAAGCATCCACACGATTAGCATCACGGGAAGAATATACACGATTTAGCATCACGATTAAAATTAACTTTGTTGGATTAATAATAAATTGTATTTTGGACGCGTAATCGAATCCATTTTGGCGGAAATGAATACAGTTTCCTCTGTGACTGCAGCGCTATCACGGACACAATTTGAGTTAAAATGCTTGTCGGTTGAAAGTCGTGCGCGCGGATGTTGGAAATGTGTGTTTTGCTAGTCGCATGCACTCTGGTGTCGCTTCAAGTCGGATGAAAACCGTGCGCGTCAAAGTCGGATATGTGTGTTGGCACCTATAGGCTTACCTCCTCATTCCTTCGGCGTTTAACGAGTGCTGTTGCGGTCGTTGTTCTTGAAGAACGCCAGGCCCGTTTAGAGTTGGAAGAGCATCTAGTTCCACCTTATACGTGATCTAGTTTCAGCGAATTTCTTGTTTGAATTGATACTGAATTTTAAACGGCGGATGCGTAGACAAAGCAAGACGCTTCAAAATGTGCACACGATGCTGTTTGGAGTTGGATACCAGTTTCCTCGCTATCAAAAACTAATCCACTGTTTTTTAATCGATTCTGATTCTGGAAATCTATGAAACGTGAAATTTCTATACGACTGTCTATTTACACATCCAAACAGAGAACAAACTGAAGGCATTCCGACATAAAACAGGTTAGCAAAATCTTTCGATATGTAGAATCGTTCTAAGCGACTAGAATCTCGGCGACGAAATTCCCCGAGGTTCTCGCGGCAGGAAATGACAGCTTGTTCCGTCGTGTTTTGTGGAGAAGGAATGGAAATTTTCAATTTTCCGAGGCATTTTTCTTAATAAAATATTAGAAAAAATCGAAAAATTTTGAATGATAAATACTCTATTAACCCGGATTAATGTTATGATGCAAAAAAAATAAAGTCGATTTTTTTCCGTGGAGTTTACCTTTAACTTCCTGATAAAAACCACTAGAGCCAATCTATGATTTCTTCTTAAGTGCCTAAATGCCGGCTCGGTTGCCGAGAGCGTTGAGGCGCAGGTCTTGCCGCTCTCGTAACCAGCGAGTTGTGGGTTCGAATCCTGCCAAGGACATGGATGTTTGTGTTTGTCTATTTTTCACCATCATCCCAATTAGCTAGTCTCCTGGAAGGGGAAGATGCGAGCTGGAAATCCGTCCATCCATTCCAAGTGCCTAAATTTATATGTTGTCTCCCGAAATTTTTATGTGACTCAAAGCTTAATAAGCTTTTACCAAAAAAAAAAATAATAATAATAATTTTAATCACCAGATTTGCCCACCTTAACCATGTGATTGATAGTATCTTCACTAAATTGTGTTCCTTGCTGCGAAGTTAAATCCCTTTGAATCGGAAGCCATATTGAAGAAAATTCACACAGTACATTATCATAAGGTATGCAACAAGAAGAAAAGTAACTCTATATCTAAGTAACTGTAAATCAAGATAGTACGCCCCTCGTATGTGTAGAGGAGAGTCGAATTTTGGTGGGACATAAAGAGTTTTAATAAAAGCCATTTCATGAAAACTTTTTGCAATTTTCCCCCTGAAGTTTTCATAGCACTAGATAAAAAATTATAATTTTTAAATTTTCAACTGTCAATTTAGTCTCATATTTATGAGTGGATTTACATAATACCAATTCATACCTTTTATATCTTCATTTTATAATGCATAATTAAATAGACACCTCCTTTTTGATCTTATATTCTTAACATTCTTTGAAACTTTTATTTTGTTATTTTTTTAAAAAAAATAATGTACTTTTCCTGATTTTTCTATATACATTAGGTGTTTTTCGGTTAAAGATGTTTGTAGATTAACAAGAAAAATTTAATCAATAAATTTATAAGAACGCTGAATAATTTGTACATATGTTATCAAAATTACATGCTCTTCAATATTTCTCTTCAAATTCTTCGCAGCGAATACATGTGTTTTCTTCAGGCGAATATTTCTTCAGCAGCTGAAATTTATGTGACAACAACATTACGGCTCGTTCCCTGTTGGCTTTCGTTGAAATCCCGTCGCATTCAACTATAAAACGGACGAAATTTGGCTTTAATGCTTTTCCGATATAAAAACTAGGACTTTTTCTTTTTCGCCTTGTTGTCCTTGCCCGCGCCTTCTTGACTGGAAATCGCCCACAGATGTCGACACAGTCGCATCTTTTACAGTGTTTTAAATCGCCCGCAGTTTGAAACGAGAACCGTTTGTTTATTTAAATGGTAACGCAGTTGGTTCTTTCCAAGCGTTATTTTTTCCATTTCATTTTCCCCATAATCTCTTCACTGCTTAGGTAATAATCATTTTAATGAAAATAAGTTTTGATTACGTTTCCAGATCAGAAACAATGGGAAAGAAGAGCATTAGCATGTAATTAGGGAAGCCGGTCTGCACTAATTAAATTTTAAATCCCAGTTATTTGCCTCTAATGACGTTTCCACTTGTCCATTTTTAATTACACACATTTTCATTGAATTTGCCCGCTTGTTTAATGTACCGTAGTCTTTTTTTATGGAAACTTCCAGATTCGTTTCTACAATTAGAAAGTTGTGATTATCTCGTCTAATTCTTTGGTAAACATCACGGTGCGCTGAGATTTGAGTAAATATAACCTGATTAGATCTCGCTCTTCTATTTTCATTTATTACTGCGTCTCAGAGTTCTTCGAGTTTCTTCATTCATGATAGATTAGATAAGAACAAGGCAAGCCTTCTTAACCATAAGTCAGCGTTTTTTTAAATAATAATAATAAACTCCGAAATATGTGGGAACCACTGTCAGAAGTCATTTTGTCATGTAGGCTTCTGAACGAAATTCTAAAAGAAAAAAAAAAGAAAGCGGTCGAATTTTAATTTTTAATAAGTAAAGAAAATAATTTGATAGCCTCTCGGCATCAAGCATTTATAATTGTTTTTTACAAATAAAATGCACTATAATCCACTTAATATGAAAACGCTTAATACGAAATTATTTCCTGCCCCAACCCCCTCAGTGAATTAATACAAAACGTTTTTTTATAATTATAAATTTTGGATAATATGAAGTAATTTTTAATAAAATTTTGAGAAAATTACAACTAAATTTCGTTTTTGAGAAAAATATAACAAATATTCGATGACGATATTGTCGAAGAGGTTTGCCAGAAAAAAAGAAAATGGCGGATCGGATGAAGAAAGCAATGACTATGAAAGCAACGAACAGGGAGTACCTGTTTTTCCGTCCTCAATTATGCGGAGTAACAATTATGGACTCAGTAACAATTTGAACTCCGGAGTGACAATTATGTCGGAATGGAATTGTAGGATGCTTTGTAATGAATCATGGGAAACAACTAATTCTAAATCTGAAAAAAATCTGTTTGGTGAACTGGTGTTAAAAAAAACTAGTTTGTTTACGAAAAAACTAGTTTTAAAAATGTTAACGAAATTGATAGTAACCTTACAGTATAACAGAGGGACATCAGGAGTTCCAACTAGTTTCGCCATTTATTCCCGGCTTTGTCAAGGATATACAGCAAGAGGCATGCAAGCCTTTATATATACAGAACAGTGGTACAAGTTAAGCAATGAGCGTAAATACAGTACATACAAGAATCAATAGGATATAAAGCAAGGGGGCCAATGAGTTCAAAAAATGATGTAATGGCCATTAGAATAAAATAGAATAAATACAAAAAAAATGTTTTTTTGAAAGATACAAAAAAGAAGTTGTACAGAGATGGTGCGTTTAACGCCGACCGAAAAGAGAATATATCCGGTTGTCCGAAGACAAGAGGATTTACATAAAAACAAAATAAAATAAAGGGGTAAGAAACTTACAAAATGCAGAAGAAACATAAAATAAAGAAAACGAGAGAAAATCGTAGTAAATCAGATAAAGAACTAAGTATTGCATACACATTAGAGTCCGTCTGGCAATTGAGAAGCAAATGTGGGGTGGACCTCTTGGCCTTGAATATTTCGATCGCTTCGAGGGTAGCAGTTTTTTCTGGTTTATTACAGATGAGCAAGACAGACATAACCTCTTCTTTTGTCTTCAAGGTGTGTCCGGAATCTGCGAGATGGTTTGCATAGTGAGAGACACGGTCCCGTTTCTTATACGAGTCAAGGTGTTCTTTGAATCGCAATGTAAGATTGCGGGTCGATAATCCCACATAGAACATATCGCAAAACGCACAATTCAGGCGATAAACTCCGGACTGGGAATATTTGTCGGAGGTGACGGATGTGGGCGGTTTCGGGTGCGAGTAGCTGGGGTTGGAGTGCGAAATGATATTCGGAGGCCAAGGGACGATAAGAAATCGGAAAGCTGGGAGAAATTAGGTCCCAGATATAGCATGGACGTCCATTTTTTAGTATGGGGCGAAACAAGAGGTGG
>JAHWFO010057280.1:7401577-7477489 GCA_023313115.1 Rhysida immarginata | reverse complement strand
AAGGCCGTAATGCAGCCTTAGTTTCGCGAAATGTGATGGCCGTTTCAATTGTTGGACATTGTTACAACAGAAATTAAACAATACAGAAAAATTAACATGTCCATCACATTTCGCGCAAACAAAGGCTGGGTGGACTATAACAACACCTCCTAGAAAGAAAGCCTTCCAACTGAAACGTCATACATTGTTACACGAAGTCAACGAGACAGGCCAGGGCACTCAAAAGTCATCTGACCATCGAGGTCTGAGCAACAATACATCTTTCATGGTCTCCATTTTGGATTTTAACAGCGTTTTTCGTTTGTTGGAAACAATGAAAGATGGTTTATTGCTCGGACCCCGAAGGTCACTTTTAGGTGACTTTCGAGTGCCCTGGTCTGTCTTTTGTTAGTCTCGTATTTCTACCAATAATAAGCCCTAAATTTGGTCGAATTATGATGATGTAACAATGTATGACGTTTCAGTTGGAAGGCTTTCTTTCTAGAAACAATGCCACCTAAGGACAAGGCCTGTTCACTGAAATATCATGCATTGTTACATCATCATCATCAGAGGGCGAGATTTAGGGCTTATTATTGGATGTCTACCAACAATTAGGGGTTTCTACGAATAATAAGCCCTAAATCTCTCCCTCTGATGACGTAACAATGTATGGTCTTTCAGTGAACAGGCCTTGCTTTTAGGTGGCATTGCAATAAGGTGTTGCCTGAGCGCGGAAACGTCATACATTGTTAAAACGTCATAAGTAGTCATCCGTAGCCTACGAAAGAGAAAGGCCGGGACACGGATTTCAACAATCAGTGTTGTTTTTGTTTGTTGGAAACAATGAAGATTGGATTGTTGCTCGATCTACTTTGGTCATGTGACTTTTAATTGCCGCGGCCTGTCTTTCAAGTTGGCTTTGTAGTCATCACGTAGCCAACGAGAAAGACAGGCCCTGGCGGAAAAGTCACTGATCATAGTAGTCCGGGCAACAATCCAACCTTCATTGTTTCCAACAAACGAAAAAATATTGATTGTTAAATTCCAAGATGGAAACAACGAAGGTTACATTGTTACAAGGTTGGATTGTTGCCCGGACTACTATGATCAGGTGACTTTTCCGCGCCAGGACAACACCACCTAAAGAGAAAGCCTGAGCGCGGAAACGTCATACATTGTTACATCACCTACGGTAGGGTATTGTTAATCGTATTTCTACCAATAATAAGCCCGAAATTGTCCCTGGTAATAGATGAATTGTTGTCCGGACTCCGATGGTCAGGTGACTTTTGAGTGCCCTGGCCTTCTGTCGTTGGCTCGCATAATTACGCAATGACGTCATCCTTTTGAAGCGTTGTAATTAGGTGAGGTAAAAAACGCCTGACTATTAATATGTTCATATTTCATTTTAAATATTGCGCCTGTATTGAGCTTCATTTAAAAGTTGCCGTTACTTGTCGGTGTTAACGATATTATTCAAGGACGCTAATAATCGATAGAAAAACGTTTAATTATGACTTAAGACCATAGAATTATCTTTAATAAAGACTCCAAGATTTTTTGATTTGTTTCTAAAAAATTTTTTCAGTCAAAAGGGTGCATTAAAATTAACATAATAATTGTGCAATTGCAAAACGACGCCTGAGGAAAAATATTTCACTATTAACGATAGGAAAAAAAACGTTTCCATAATGATTAGATATTCACCATAGCATTTCATAAAAGTTGCAGTTACTTGTCCGTGTTAACAATATTATTCAAGGACGCTAATAATCGATAGAATAACGCTTAAAATATCTTACATTGCAAAAATTACTTAACGGCAATCATTGATTCGAGTGAATTCTATGAAAAATTCAATGAGTCGAGTGGAAGAAGGCCTTGGTGAATAGAATAGCGGATTTCTTAATCTCCTCTAATTGGAGAGAGAATTTTTATTATGATCAAAAAGATAATTATTCTGCATTTTACTTCTAATCAAATGTTAAAGAAAAATTATAGTGGACATCAGGTATGTTTGGAAATTACGTACTAAATTTTAATTACTCACTTCGGTTAAAAAAACGAAAGAAAATAAATAAATAAAATCTAAATTGTCTCAATTAAATTTTTAATACTAACATTTTCTTGTTTCTGGAACATTAAGGTCTTTTATCTATCGATTGTTCAATAAAAAGCATTTCAAACATCAGAAGAATGATTGAGAACCTCATAATTTTCTTGTTTACAAATAGTTGGGATTTACTAACCATTTTATTAGTCCTTAAAATGATTTGAGACTTCCAGTCATTCTCGTTATATATTTATAGATAATTCAAGGGTATATATGAAAAATATACATAAATCGTTTTATCAGTCATGTTTAATTATTGGTAATTATTAAACAAGTAAGATATCATATGGGGGAGCGAAACAACAACAACTGCTTTTATCTGTATTGCTCTCTAATAATGTTTTGAAGGGCGTAAAATGTCCCTCACAGTGTGGATAATGATCCGATTAATTCTTACCTGTTTACCGTGCGCGGGCTTTCAACGTTGAGTAGACTAATTGGTTTCCCTTTTGCTCTAATGAAGCGTGTGTCTTCTTTTGTCCTCGACAGCGCCAAGGACGCTTTGACCTACTACATTTCTCTCAACCCCCACTTCACTCAGCACTAAAGTGTCATTCGGCAATGCACATAATTGGAAGGTCTTACTTCTAATAATTATATGACTTCGTCATTTTTACTCCAACTATTTCTTAATGCTCTCGAATCTCATGGTCACGGTAACAAATATAGTTAAAAGAATGAATTTGAAAAGAAAACTGTACGCGCTACACTTTCTGTATTTAATTTCATTAGTTCTAGGCATTTTTATACCTCTTTTAATTACTTTCAAGTATGATATAGGCTTTTACCCCAGCCAAAGAGAGATACGAGCTGTTCTACATAATTGCATAAATTCTCTGTTTATTAAAATGAACATTTGCACAATAAAGAAAAAACGCCAACTCATTGAGATGTCACTTCATGAATTACAAAGGGTGACCCTTGTCAGCCCGACCGAGTATGTAATTGCGAAACTGGAAGGCATAAAGGTTGAAAATTCCATTTTCCATGGTTAAAAATAAAACTACTCCATTTTCATATTTTAAGCATATTTTTTTTAACAATGCGTAGTTTGAAAGTTTGTTTTTAATGAGAGAAAGAGAGAGCAGGAAACCAAAGCGATAGCTCTTGTCTGATATAATTGGCTAAGGAATGAGCACATCAGTCCTCGCATGAGAGAATAAAAATATATAGAAAGCATTAATAGGAAGCTGGAAGACCTAGACAACAAAAATAAGAAAAACAAAAGGACTTTAAGAGTAAAGAGTTGCCGCGTCACTGTTAAGTAGTCTGGTTGGTTCTTCTTTAGCTATTTCATATGATTCCAAGAAGTTCAACAACCAAGAGTCATTTGTGCTGTGCAACACTTCGAACTTTCCGGGGTTAAAATCATGTTTCTGATCGAGGATGTGGTCCGCAAATCTAGATACAGCGAACTTCCCATTTTTAACGCACGCTAATTGTTCTCTTAACCTCGTATTGACATCTCTCCGGGTTTGTCCGTAGTAAACCGAGTCGCACGTTGTGCAAGGCAACTTATAGACTCCAGGTTTGTCTTCTTTCTTAATCCTGTCCTTAGGGACTCCTACAAGTCTTCGGAAAGTGTTCGAGCTTCTATACGCTACCGTGAGTCCAAATTCTTTGGCTATTCTCTTCACGCCTCTGTTCAGTTGTAAGTTGTACGGTAACATTAACTAACTTCCAGTTTTCTTTTCTTTATGTGGTGTGGTGGTGTTGTCTACGTTTAATCGGTGCTTCACTTTCTTGGAGATGCTGTCGATAATACTCTTTTATCAACATCTTTATCGTCATCTGGTCGCCCCGGGCTATACTGTTTCCGATTGTAGTCTATCGCCGCAGAAAAGCGACACATTTTTCTTAAGAATGATTTGAATAAAATAATAAAATGGCACGACATGCGCCAACCTGAATGTGATTCCGAGATGGGAACAACAGCTGCAAATGGAATGTTTGAATATTCTAATCGATTTTCGATTATTTTTCGTGTAAATTTTCTGCCAAGCATTCGTATGTTTTTGTTTTTTTACACTTAAATCAACAAAACTCGGTGTAATCAATTGGGACAGTTTCAACACCAGTTTTTTTAAAAAGGGAAAAGAACACAATTTCAGGACTTATTTTTTAATGTTTACTTTAACAGTGCGTAATCATGGGCTTTCTTGTAGTTTGTTTTACACGCTTTTAAGAAATAATGTCAATCGTATTTATATACTTGTGAAATAAATGATTGAAATTCATAAATATGAAATGTGAAAGTATTATTCGGAAACCCCCTCCGCCGCAACCTCTGAAATGCAAGGAGGACTCTTATGAGGCCTCTGATTTCTTATTAATGAAATTAGTACTGATGTTACAAATATAGGAAACTTGAAATTTTCATAGAGAGTCCCTAACATTTATTGCGGGACGAGGAGGCAGATTTCCGATTACATGCAATAACTTAAATATTTCTGGTATGGAAAAACTTAAAATAATTTAATAATTAATTGATTAGAAATGACTTATATACTAGAACAATTGAGAAATTCACTTAAACAAATTTGAACAAACTAAGCTACAACTGATCGCGTAATAACAAAAATAGTTTGGATATTCGTAATAATGTCGGAAAATATTTCTCCTGTAAGGAAAAAACCTCCTATAACGTGTAAGATTATTGCAACTAATCAACATCATAATAGAGGTATAGATTGTTAGCAAACTTTGGACCATCGATTGGATTAGCAACTGCAGCTTAATTTGTTGAAATAAATTATTTTGTTCAAAAAGCTATGGTCTTAGAAAATGTCAATCGTGAACTCTGGACCATTCTGACAGGGATTCGGAACTTCAAAATCTGTGTTGAGGAATTCTTGAAACTTTAAGTATACACAATATAAATTATAGAATATATAGGGTTATTCAAAATGGTGAAATTCAAAACTGACTTAAACAAAAAAAATGTGTTTAGTGATACACAAACCAAAAGATGATCTGTTCAAGTTTTATCTCTCACCTTATATGTATTCGATGTGTGCTGTGATTTCTCCGAGTGACAAAGTCGAGACGACAATAATACTTACAGCAGCAGATCCGCCATCACTGAGCCCACAACAGTAACAATGCGATTTGGCAAATTTTGACTTCATAATAAAATATTTCAAAATACGTCAGAGTCATCATGAGGAGGTCTTCGTTCTCAACTGGTCTTTTTAAACCTCGAAAGATTTCTTGTTTCATATGCATCGCAATAAAAGGTTAATAGGTATGAAAATATAATTAAATGATGCCAAAGGCGAACAACAATGATTGTGAACGATTTTGAAATTCCATAGAAAATTCAAAACTGTAAGCGCGAACATCCGCTCATACTATTTGTAAATATTATGCACATGTCCTGGGTGTGAAAGCAATCACGGTTCCTAAAAAATCTTTCCCCTTTCTAAGAGTTTTACAATTTTCGAGAAGCTGGTCCACGTCTATGATAATTATAATTCAAATATGAAACAAAACGTTAGAACATGCCTATGGGTGCAGGTACAAGAGGAGAAAATGAGGGGGGGGGGGAGTCCAACAGGGATGAGCATAGTTAAATGCTAATCTACGAATATCACCCAATCTACGAGGCATAGTAAGGAAGTAAATATGTGTAGTTCAACAGTACGGCACCACATTTCGAAAAATAATTTAGTCTGAGGAAAAAAGAGAAAGTGCATTGCCACAACGAAAAGAGGCGCCAGAGATTCATGCTACCAAAAACCTGAAGAAATTTGTCACTCCGACGAAGCGTGGTTTCATTTATCTGGATGCAAGGGCAAGAGAAGAGTTTTCTATTCCAGGCGTGGGTACAGAATGTTTGTCGGACAACATCACATTTCTTGATGGGGAGGAATTCCTTACCAGGGAAAACCATCTCTGCGCTCTATCGAAAAATCAATTACTATATTGTGAAAGATCGTGTAATTTCTACAGAAAGATGTACCCAAAGGCAACATCTTTCATCAAGATTCTTCTCCCGCCCATTTTGCAAAAAGCATATTAAAGTTCTTCCAAGAACAAAACTTGGGCTTCAGTGGATTTTTTTTTGCTTGGCATTATATGAAACAATACGATTTTTTGCTTTTGTCCCGAGAAGTGAGGATTACTGAGGGTCTGAAAAACTTCCAAAGGGACTTATTAATGGGGGGATTTAGAAAATTGCAAAAAACAACTTTAGTGTAACATGAGACTTCAAATTGAGTAAGGTAATCATTTATGTGTAGAACTATTTTTTATGTAATTTCAAAATCGTTCATACGCCCTGTAATTAAAAATAAAAAATAACAAAATATAAGCAAATCATGTTTATTTCCTTTCTCCAACAAAATTCATCTAATAAAAACTCTACACAGCATGGCATAAAAAATTAAATATCTTTTCCTTTCAATTTTAAAGAAATGACAGAAGATGATAAAAATTATTTCTGTTTGCCAGAAGAAAAGCAACAGATGACAACGAAAAGTTTTTTTTTATTTTTTAAACTTCATTTTAAGGAAACGTTAATACTGAAATAGTACAGGAAGTGACAAATGTTTCTGTAGCGCAATTTCATAACCCTTCGGGGTGCAAAATGAGATGATTTCAATGAAACAGTGTTTCCTATATGAAATAATTTTTTCCCTAAATACTGATGACATCGAGTTTATTAAATCTTACTACTAACAACTGAGATTAAAAGATTGTTTGGGACGAATTTTAATGAAAGCATCATTCAAAGAAAAGTTGTGTTTAGGGAGGGGAAGAGATTTTTTGGACTAATGTTTCTCCATCATCCTTAGTCTGTGAAAGGGGCTCAAATGAGGAACTTTACAGATAAACTTTATCCAAGCTGAAGATGTAAAAAAATAAATTAATAAATAAATAACCGAAAACTTGAACAACGATGATATAATGGAAACAATGAAATTCTTTTTAAGTCCACGGTTCTTAAGAAAGTTCAGAAGATTATTCACATTATTTTTATTACCTGGGACACATGTTCTTAAATTTCATGAAAAATGAAATAAAAATCCATAGACACTGAAGAATACTGATGACAAGAGTAACATATGTTGAGGATCCATTCGCACACGTTTGGTCTTCCGGAATGGCCTTTTATAATATCATCCGACCTTCTTTAATGGTCATTTCATCCTCATCTGCCCAGCCATTGCTCTGATCCTGCGAGATATTCCATTGTTTTGTGCTTATAGTAATAACACTAGGAACTGTAAAAAGTTTTAGGTTCGAAATTTGGGAAGGGGAAGAATTTGGCAAGATAAATTCATCCGAAAGGACCAATTATTAGTGCACAACTTAAAATGGAACTAGGGCTTTTTGTTTATTTTGGTACGTTTTTACTTCAAAACTTGCGCTGGGCACGCCTACGTAGAGTAATGAGTGGTTATAAATCTGATTTTAATTTGTGGAAGTGAAAATTCTTTAAGTAGACTAGTTAATCCCTTTTGTTCATATGAGTTGGACAAGGGGAGGTTGTTTCAGAGCTGTCGGCTTGGGGGCCTTTTTCCGAAGAGTACACGCCTCGCGAAAACTCGGCACGTTTAACTCCTTGAGTGCATCCCTGTTGACATAATGCAAGAAATTGTTCAGGGGACAAGTGAACTTCTCAGCCGTTCGATTGGTTGGAGGTGGGTGACAGAAGGACACTTTTTTCGTCACGTCCCTGCCGTTGTAGAGCACTCTCATATGGAACATGCGAACATTGAGTGGGTGGTTGGTACTGTAGAGCTCGAATACGAGCCTCGAGGCATAAGGGATTTTGGCTCCATCGTAGAAACCTAATACTGACATGAGGGGAACGAGGGTGACGTCGTGCGCCGAGTAGATGAACACCTTCCGCTTCTTCTTGCCCTTCTTCACGTCGTTCAGCTTCTGCGTGATGTCGGTGAGGAAGCCGTGAATCTTGAGGCGGGAGCTGCGTTTGAAAGGGCCGAAGGAGGCGACCTGTTTGCCGCTCCATTCGAGAAATCCAAGCAGATTGTTCACTTGGTCGACGGTGGCGCAAGTACCTTCGCCTTTAGGGCAAGGCAACTTGGCGCCGTGACACACGTACACCATGAGAATGTCGAAAATGTCGTCGGGCCAGTTGAAGTCTTTGTCTCCATCGTGCGCTTTCACCACAGGGTTGAGCGACCGAATAAGCTCCTGCACGGCCGGGTGCGAGTTGATGTGGTTCGAACGTTCCTTGCGCACCATCAGTTCGAGCTGTTCGATGGCAGGACAATCGCACAACTGGGGGCTGTAGCAGAAGGTAAGGCCGAGGCCCGATTGGATCGAGAGGGCGCTCAGGTTGAACGTGGGAAGAAATCCGTAGAGTAACGCCAGCAGACTATGATAAGTTCTCGACACCGACGTGCTGTACACCGCCACTTGTTCGTGGAAAGACGGTTCAAAGAGCCGCCCTCGCTTGCCATAAGCGATGCGCAACTGGCGACCCAGACGAAACATTTGTAGTAGGCCCTGGCCACTCAATTGGCCGAGGGCGCATGCGCGACCGAGCGAGGGAAGCGGCGGAAATTGCGCAAAAGGACCTCGGACCTCCTGGCGCTGGTCGGCGTCCTGCAACAGCTGAACGAAGGCCGCGAGGTCGGCGTGCTGCGCCAAAGAGACGCCGCAGTCCACGCGGGAGTGATTGAGGAATTCGTGCAGAGCGCCACGGTCCCCGTGACGAGTGACGACCACCACGGCTTCCAATCGATCGCCCTTGCGGAAATTCCCTGTTAAAAATCAAAACACACTGTTATTGACAAATGTTATTTCATTAGAAAAGAGAGAAAGCAAACAATTTTATTTATAACAATGAATCGAAGAGAAAATACTTCTAATTCCCTTCTCCGCATTTACAAATCAATTAATTTCACTTAAAATTAAATACAAGGGGAAATCTTACAAATTATTACGTGAGACATGTTCATTTTTCATTACCGTATTTGCAAAGCGTCCGTTATATTAAAACCCAAAATACCACACACTTAAAGAATTTCCGAAGAAAAAAGATTGAATTTATTTACTTCTTCCGATATGGTTGTGAAACAAAGTCAACAAACCAATAAAAATGGCTTAAATTTAAGCACTCAAATGTATGCTCTATAAAGATGCCAAACAAGGCGACTTGAGCATTGTTGTTTAAGATAAAAACGTTTGCCTATAATTTTTGTATTATCTGTGGTGATAGAGACGCCACTTTTTCAATCAATGGTAACGTACGAAAACATCATATTCTATTGTTTAACCTTTTCCCATCTTATACAGTGCTTTTCATAATTATAACGTCACCTTTTAATGAATAGTTATTGAAATGTACGATGAATGAACAATATAGTATCTGATCATAATCTATTTAGAAGGTAAAACAAATGTTACTTGTGAAATTTTACAGCAGTTTAATGTATATTTAAGTCTAGGAAAGGAAAAAAGTGATTCACCGCCTTTTCATAAGTATAACGTCACCTTAATACTAACACATACGTACACCAAATTGACATGCCAGGGTTTGCTTCAGTACGTGGTAACATTACCATTTTTATTTATAACTTGATACAATCTACCATTTTTATCCGGCATTGAATTAACAAGACTTTGTAAGATTTTATTCCATGCAGTTTCGATAGCAATTTTCAGCTCCCTAATGTTTTCATACTGTCGACCATCTGTGTAAACCTGATGTATGAGCCATCCCCAGACGTTCTCCATCGGGTTTAAATCAGGTGAGCAGGCAGGCCACTCTATAACATTAACCTTACTGTCATGAAACCACTGACGGGTACTGCGGCTTGAATGGATGGATGCGTTGTCTTGCTGGTACATCAATGGAATTCGCCTAAACCTTTTTAAATAGGGGATGCGATGACTTCTAAGTATACTCTGCTACTCTGTGCTGTTCATTTTTGTTGATGGAAAAGCCAACGTGAGCGTGCCCAACGAACTGAATGCACCCCACACTATCAATATTCCACCTCCAAAGTTCCGTTTAGAAAAGACGCGCTCTTCCTTGCGTAAGTCTCGCCAATAACAATTGAAACCATCGGGCCCATCAAGATTGAATTTTTTTTTCATCGCTTAAAATAACCTGTACAATATAAAGACAATTTGTATACTTGTAGGCACGATCATTACAGTTGACTGATCGAAAAACTTACCGTATTCCAATCTGTGTTCATGTTTTCACCAGCTCTTTTATGATGCTCTCTCAGACGAGGGGCCGGTTTCAGCTTGGCATGTACAATATTAACACTGTCGTTTAAGGTTCTCCAGACTGTCGAAGTCGAAACATCTAGGTTAAGCTCTTTCCTGATGATGCTAAACTTTTTGTAGAATTAGATGCTGATCGAATGATCAACCGTTTGCTTCGTTCAGAGAGTTTTGATGGACGTCCAGTTCGGTAGGGTTCTTCAGGTAATTTTGAACAACTGTGATCGTCCAAGCTCACGTGCTATCGCTCTTATTTCCTCTCCAGTCTTTCTGAAAGCTTCAATTTGCCCCTTTTCTCGCTCGGAGGGTTGCTTTCCTCGTGGCATTGTGAAATAATTATGGTCATATGTCATTTGTGATAATTTATACCCCAAATCATGTAAAATCATTTGCTTATCAATCACTAAATATGGAATCAAATGTCACAACATTTCGTAAATAATAACGTCCTGAAATTAATGTCCACAAGTCGATCCTCTCCAGGATTATTTGAGCCATAGGACATTTAAAATACAAGAAGAAGAGTCCACCTAAGCTGACATGTATCCATTGTGAAAAAAGATTAAAATTTGCCCGTGAAACAATGCAGTGGAAGGACAATTGGGAAACAGTGGTCTGGAGAGATGGAAACAAATTCAATCTGGACGGTCCCGATGGATGGCAGTTTTAATAGCATGATTGACGGGGAGATGAGGAAATCTGTTCCAAACGTCAACAAAAAAGTGGAAGTATCATGGTTTGGGCAGCGTTTGGATTTATGAGTGGCCGAATGTAAGCTGAAAAGTATCAGGCTTTATTGGAAGCACATCTTTTGCCATTTGGAGAAGATATTGATGGTCCTTTATGGACAATAGCCCCTGTTCACAATGCTCGCATTACATTTCAGTGTTTTGTGGATAAAGATGTTGGAGTTGTTTACTAACTTTCTTATTCCCCGGATTTGAATCCGGTGGAGAATCTGTAGGGGTTGTTAGCCCGTGATGTTTATGGAGGGGGGGGGACAGTATAATACTGTCAATAATTCGAAGCAAGCAATTATAACCACCTGGGGAAAGATTGAAATTTCTGTCATGAGAAAGTTAACAGAATCATGCCTGGACGAATTTTCAAAGTTATTTCAAAATCTCCTCGTTTTATAGGCTACTAGAAAACGTGGCTTTATATTTTTGCAACAGGCAGAATCATAAAAGGTGAGTTATTAATCTTATTTTCAAATAATCTTTGTTATATTGCAGGAATATGTAATAAACAATCCATGGTAATCATACGTTCATTTGCTTTATTGTTCGATTACATATTGCATGGAAGTCATGGAAAAACTAGGTAGCTTTCTATTTATGCAACGCAGCTTATAATGAACTACTCTATTTTATTATTTCATTATCATTCCTTTCATCCATTCATCTTCAATCTTTTCAAACTTCTATTTCTCGATGAATTGTGTTACACCGAGCTACAGTCCCATTGGGTAATGTGAACGCTTTTAAAAGAAATTCCTTAATATGATATTAAATTATCAAACTTCCATTCGATAAAATGGTCTCTATAACTTATAAATAAAAGAAAATCCCACTTCAAGAGCACTTTAATTCAAACTAACGTTAATCATATAATGAAATTTGGTTTATTTCGAGACAAGTACTAGAATATGGTCTTTATTACCGTATATACAATGTGGCCAATGGAAAACGAAACACACGTGTTTTCGGAAAAAGCTCGGACAAGTCAACTTAATATTTGCAAAGGGGACAGGTTAATTGGCTCGTTTCATTCATCTAAATTCAACTCGCATCTACCTTTTACCCTGAAAACTTTAAATGAAATTCATATTGAGAAAATTTTGACTTTTGATTCCAAATATAACTTCACAAGTAAATGCATAAAGAAACTACAAGTTGTATTTAATAAACTAGGCGTTTAAGTGCCTGCATAGTAAATGTCTGAAATTACCATCACCAGCTTTCGTAATTACTGTGTACACAAACAATTACGTATGTACACAAAAGAGAAAATGTTGTAATAATACCGGCATTGTTTATATCGGGAAACGCTCTTGAGCAGATTCTTTGTGGAAAATTCATTTAAACACTCCTTGCCAATTAAAGGTTTCAGGGTAAAATTAACCTCATTTTGGAAATTGAAGTTAAATACACAGAAATAGCCAATTGAAGTGTTCCTTTTAAATAAATAAAAAAAACAAAACAACTATTGCAAAAACATGTTTTATTGCAGAATAAACGATAGCCTGGTAACAAATCACAAAATAGGACACATTTAGTAAATTCAAACGTGACCACCTTGCATTTTTAGTTACAGCCACGAGTACTCCACGGTCCGAAAAATTTATCTTTAACAGAGCAGGTGCAGCATTTATAGTCCAACAGACGAATCGTGAGAATCGATACTCCTGCAATAATTGTGCTCATGACGTTGGCTAACAAGGGAACTATGAGACCTTGAGAATGGTGTATAACAATGAAATTTGGCACATGAGTAAAGCACATCAAGAGAAGTCTACCATAAAAATGTGAGGTGCAGCTGGCATGAGTTCCTAAGTTATAGCGAGAAATTCATTTTGAAAAATAATAATCAGAATACTTAAATTTCGGCCGCTCTTACACTCTTCTTACAGGTGAAGCCTCGAAGAAGCTCTACCCAGCTCTAGAGCGCTTGGCCTCACCCCGTTCCAAATCAAAGGACATGATAATCTATTATTTACACTAAAATGGCGCTTACCTCGCCTTCAACGGTCGAACTAAAAATGGCTATAACTTGTCTTTACAACAGTGACTGGCTCTCAAACTGCGCATGTGCAGCCACCTCCCCTTCCTACATCTACCCACAAAATTTAAGCGCCATCTGCCGGTGACAAGGTCAAATAGTTTCCTTGTAAGTTCATCAGCCAATTAGCAGTCGCCTTAGCCTCGCTGGACGGGCCTTTTATTTATCGTTCATATTTCCTGCTTAAAGTGCACTTTTTTCAACCCGTGCTAAAGCAAAATGTCAAATAAGGAAGTATCACGATTCTTCTGAGGAAAATTAACTTCGCATTAATTGCAAAAAAGGGCCCTTTTAAGGGCCAAGAATTTAACAGTAATTCATTTAACAGCAATCCCGATATGAGACTAAATTTTATTTCAGCTGTAACGCAGTGATTGACAGTTCTCACGATTCGCTTGTTGGGAGTATGAGCAACTGCGGCTGTAATGCGTTGTTTCAATTGTACAATTTTGTGGATTTTCACCTGATAAAAACCCTCAGACAAAAAAGGGATCAAGTCTACTGATTTAGCGTCCCATGAAAACAACTACGGAAATTTTTGGCGAAATCTTTTGTCCATGTCTCAATTAGCTTCCCTACTAAACTTGATGCCATTCCGGATAATACAGGGGATTACAAAAGAACTTCACACTTTTAAAAAAATTATTACATCAAAGCTATTCAGAATATAGACACACTACATACGGATTCTTAAAGAAAAACTCTTGAAGTTTATTGTGACACAGTTAAACACGTTCAATATGCCCCCCTGTAGTCGAATTCGTCCCAAACCCGCATTAACATGTCTCCATCAATCTCACGTATCGCTACCGTAATGCGTTCTTTCAGCTCGTCTAGGTCACGGGGAAGGGGTAGGGTGAAGACCTTGTCCTTTAAACACCCCCATAAAAAGAAATCACAGCGGTGGATTGGTCGAGCAAACAATAACCTGGAACTTGCAAAGTGGCCACCGCGGAGCCCCGACCTCACACCTTGTGATTTCTTTTTATGGGGGTGTGTAAAGGACAAGGTCTTCACCCTACCCCTTCCCCATGACCTAGAACGCATTACGGTTAGATTAGGTTAGGTTAGGTATCGATACGTGGGATTGATGGAGACATGTTAATGCGGGTTTGGGACGAATTCGACTACTGCATTGATGTATGCCGTGTCACACGAGGGGGGGGGGGGGATATTGAACATCTTTAACTGTGTCACAATAAATTCAAGAGTTTTTCTTTAAGAATCCGTATGAGGTGTGTCTATATTATGAATAGCTTTGATGTAATAAATTTTTAAAAGTTTGAAGTTCTTTTGTAATCACCCTGTACACTGTATTACAATAATGTGTAGGGACTTGATAATCATCCTCTATATGGGCATTATATTAAAGTATTAAAAGTATTTCCTGTGTTTAGTCCACCCCCTCCCTTAGTACTCATTTATTAAAATATGCAGTCCAAAATATTAAAACATTATTTTTTTTTCAAAACTATGAAACATTTAAGCGTTCTCCAATTCACCGTCATTTTTTGTATTTTCTTGAACCTAACGATATCGTGATGGGTTGTGTTTTGTGTTGTTGTTTTTTTTTTTAATTTTTAAACTTACCGTTTTATTGCCATTTTCGGTGACTAAAACACGTATTTTATTGGATTACTCGAAAAAACTTGCATAGGCAGGCGTTTTCTCAATTTTGTTTGTAGTAAATTTTTGCTTTCGCCAAAATAATCGCCAGGAAATCTTCTCATCTAATTTTCTGTCAACATTGCTATTTTTTCATTCAACGTTTGCACGCCTGTAAAGATCTCACTCTTACTGTGAACGTATCTTTGACCATTTCCTTGCTGCATCTTCTTTAGAGAAGCCCTTAGCATTGCAGTAGCCAAACATGAAAGACCCATGAACCTTCTTTTTAAAAAGTGTATAAATACGTTAAAAGTTAAAGAGCAGTATCCTTTAAGTTTGTGTTAGAAGGGCGAGGAGCTCCCATTGCTGATTAATAAATAAAAAGTGCTAAATATTATAAACTTTTCTTATGTCCAGTACGTTATACGTATTAGAATTATATCTGTATATTTCCTTAAGCAACGAAACCCACTATCCATATTTATAATTCCAGAACAAATATATTTCGATAAAAAAACCTTTTTATCATAAAATATACAGGGTGTTTACGAACTCTGTGTACAAATTTTTAGGGGTGGTAGAAGACCTTATTTTGAATATACTGTATTTTGCCAATAAACTGGGGATCGTAAATGAATCCTTGATAAATAAGAAAATTGTCAAACATGGTTTGTTTTTATTGCAGTTTCGAATAAATCACATTGTCCTCCAAGGCTACACAAACGTATGCCCTCGATGGTGGCTCAACGACCGACATTCCTTTTATTCACTCCATATCTGCAGGTAGATATATTTTTTTAAACATCCATGAATGTTTATTGACTCATTTTCGTAAAAAAAAGTCCTCAGTTATTTATCATTATTTGTGACACACGTCACTTACAGACTCCATTTTTAAAACTATTTCACTGTCATTTAATGGAAGACGATGTAATGCAGAAAATAAATGGCAGAGGAAGAGAGAAAAAGTATTCTTATTACTTATTGAATGCCCCTCGTAGAGGCCCGATATTGATTTACTTGCTCTACGATTTTCCAGGACCTTTCAAAAAATAACGAAATAGACATCAAAGCGCCAAAATTTAGCAGATGTCCCTTTCGGAAAGCCTCTCATGTGAGGTGCGTACGGAGGTCTTGTGGCAAATTTTCCGTAATTCAGTTTTGCAGGAGACGGTATTAAATGAAGATATCTGTATGAATTTAAGGTTAAAGCAGAGAGCAACTATCAAATATCGCGTGCGTTTGAAGGAAACCGCCAAAGAAATGATTCAAACAGTATTTAAGAAATATTCTTCGGTGCAAGAATTTACAAGAAATGTGGATGGTGAAAAGCGGCTGAAAGATGGCCACACGACGATACGTCTTCCATAAGAGAATGGAATACTCCTCCAAAGAGAAAGTTTCCAAGATATGCCCACAACAGGTTGAATTCTAGCGCTCAGTGGCTCTGAAGTCGGTTTGTACGCTGTCATAAAAGGTGCCTTACCATTAAGAAGTAGGCAGATAAGTGCAACCGGTGTATTCAATTAGAGGGTGAATAACTCGAAAGTACTTAAATGTAATCTGCAGTGCGTTAAATTTCTGCACCGTATAAACTTTTGAATAGCGCTCATAATTATAATGCGAGTCCTCGAATATGATCTTTTTTTCGAATGGATCGAGCGAAATGAAGTTAATTTCCTCTAATCTTGTCTATAAAGGAATTTCGTCCTTAACAGATTATCATGTGCTTCCAAAATTAATTCGTGGCCATTCCAATTTCGTTCAAATTGCTTCATTTTCACCACTTAATCGAAATCAAATATCGCCATTTTCACATATGGAAGACCATTGGGAATATCATTAGTGCCAATGCCCAAAATTCTCCTAATCGTGAGGACTCTTTCTGGTCATTGGATTGTGTGTCGAAAGACAAAGCTTTCCCAATCGACTCGGGGCCATTAGCTGAAATTCATAATTGATGTGGACGAACAACAGTCTCGAGAGGAATTCCGAACAAGCGATATCAACTCGGCAATTAAGTCAGGAGACGAGCGTTAAAGGACTTAATTGGTGAAGTTCTTAATTTGGGAATTCCATGTGAAATGATGATGATGAGTTTGAACTGCAAGTTCTTAAAGAAGCCCTGAATATTAATTAATTTCATAAATTAAGTGGCGTTAAGAACTTCGACTTAATACTCAAAATCCAACACTGCTACTGAACCTGGACAAATTACGACTAAAATTAGTTTCGTTTGACTTTAAGATTTCAGAGACCAAATGATTTCTAATATTCTATTACGTTTTTTTTAATATTTTAAAAGTTTCAGTCGTAGCAAAACATATTATGGTTTACCCCCAAATGTATTGATTTATATCTAACACTGACCCGGCAACATTAAGCTATTAGATCTGAAGAAAAAAACTTATCTCAGCTGGAAATTACATTTGTCATCTCTACAGATAATACTTTAATTGCGGTTTTTATCTCTTTATCCTTTTTCCCGTGACCATTTTATCCATCCTATTTCGCCTCTCTCTCTCGATCCATTCTATTGCTTGACGGTAGAAAAATTCCTTAATCCAGTTTTAAGTAAGATGAAACGCCAACGGGTTTCCAATAAAACAAGAGAAATGCTTTATACAGCACATTTTTTATGCTCTTCAGTCCAAATCTTTAGAAACTACAAAGCTAAACTAGAAATACAATTTAATAAAATCACAATTTACCTTCTTGACCTCGGACGATGGAGTTAGGCAAATTGCAATACTTGATGGCTCTGTTCATTTTCGGGTGGTTTGGCGGTAGTATCAGGTGATGCTTGATCAAAGTTTGTCGAGGTTCGGGAAACTGCTGGACGTAATCCCTGGACCATCCCCAATTGCCCAGCAACGCCGCTAAATGGACAAGGAAGAAATGAATAGAAGATATTTATTAGTTCTGATCTCTTTATTTGACATTTATAGATTTCTTTCTTTAAAAAAAAAAAGGTGGTCTGGAATTATTAAAAACAATTTGAAATTTTTACAGCAGATAAAATTTATGGAAAGGCTGCATTTTCCTCTTCTTTTATGATGGCGTAAATTATACTATCATAAAAAATAAAAGAAAAATCGTTTCAAGGAAAGGCAATGAATGATTAATGACGCTGTCTCATTGAACCAAAAGCGTTATCATTTCTTTTCAGATAAAAACTCTTATCAGTTCCAAAAAAATAACTTATCTTTCAGGGAGAAGAAAGTTCCAAAATAATTTCATTATCATAAAACCTAAAATAATAATGAAAACATTATTCACTGACACATCACCTTAAACCCGTTCAAGTATTGTGAATCTTTTACGAGCAAACAATTACTACTAATGACGCCATAAGGAACCAGTTATTATTTTTTAATGACTAATTCAAAATGCATGGTTAAGATCCATATAATGTGTTTCAAGTTTCATTATGGAAAGCTTCCTCAGGAACTTGGAATTAAAAACTATAATTTAACGTTTGTATCTCATTTTAGCGAATTGCTTTCAATTACTGCTCCTCATCATTTGCTGATCAATGGCGAGGGCTAATGATTGCTAATTTCCTGCTGTTTCCCGGTAAAGAGATTCACTTCGAAGTTCTCCCGTTCTCATGTTGAATTCTAAACGATCGTTCACATTCGCAATAGCAATTTCATCAACTTAAAGGCCACATAGTAACCAAGAACATGATCGATTTTTGTGATAGCAAATTCGTTTGCGGTGAGACTTATGAAACAAAAGCAACGGTTACTTTTAAAACAGCGGTTGGAGACCTGTCGAACATATCCACATCCGGACCTTTTCTCCATAGACCTGGCACCGATCCAAAAGGAGATTTCCACTTCTGCTATAAAGATTTACTAAAAGCGACATTTCCTTTAATAAAAGTAAATGTCAAAGATTCATAGAGAACAAGATACAAGCTAAATTTATCTCTAAATTTCATTCAAACACTTAAAGGAACTCCTTTATCTTTACTTCTATTTCACGGCACAGAATCTTCAATTTTAAATTACGTATGTGCATCTGTCTGACGGTCGGTCAAAAAGTTTCTGAAATCGTACTGAAAAAAGATAGCCAGACACACGAATTTTGGTGGTCAGATTAGTCCTTCTCTTTATAGTCACCAGATAATTTGGCACATTTTTCCAAGGGATGGATCAGTTGTTGGAAGGTATCTTTTTAGAACGTCTGAGTTTGGCTGTTTAAAAAGCAGCCCTCAAGTCTTCTATTTCTTTCCTCAAATAAAAAAACATTACGTAAGACTAGACGACGATGAGATCATTTCTGCTGTGGAAAACTTCTAACCAATAACCTCCCAACAGGATTAAAATCAAACCTAGATAAAAGACCTTTTCATCCATTTTTTTCCACTCGTCTGCCTGGCTACCTTTTTGGGTACGATTTCAGGACCAACCTTTGTATGGTTAAGCTATACACTGAATGAGCATATTATTATGACCACCTGACATGTTTATGCAAATGCGCGCACGGACGTCGCCACAATGTTGCTAGCGGGCCGGACCAATATAAAAAGGGAAGCTGAGTGTCGTCGACAACAGTAGACGTATTCTATTCTTCAACTATGGGTAAACGAAGCGATTTAACAGCCTTCGAACGCGGGATGATTATAGGTGCTCGGAGCTATGGAGCGAAACAGCAGCATTCGTAGGGTGCTCAAGAGCAGCCGTCGGTATGTATTTAAAGACGACGGTTAGCCGGAAGACAGGGTCTGAACGTTCGCGTTGTGGCCGCCCGCGGATGGTTGATGATCGGACAGAACGGAAACTGTCACGACTGGTAAAGAATAACAGAAGGGCAACTGTGCATCAAATCACTGCTGACCTTAATCAAGGGTCCTCCAAAACGGTCTCTGAATGCACTCTCCGCCGCACACTGCATCGCATGGGATACGGAAGCCGAAGACCTGTCCGCACACCTTTGCTGTCTGCAGCCAACAAGCGGAAATGACTCCAATTCGCTCAGGAGCACAAGGACTGGACTATCGAGCAGTGGAAACAAATCCTGTGGTCTGACGAGTCACGATTCCAGTTGTATCATGCAGACGGCCACATGAGAATCTGGCGGAAAAAGCACGAAAGCATGAGTAGAACATGCATGAGTAGAACCCTTCACGCCGGTGCGGTCAATGTTATGGTCTGGAGAATGTTTTCCTGGCATGCGTTGGGTCCGTTAATACGTGTTGAACAACGTCTGGATGGCACAGCATATCTCCGTATCGTCGCCGATCAAGTCCACCCTGTCATGTTGATGGCATACCCCAATGGAGATGGCTACTTCCAGCAAGACAATGCGCCATGCCACAGAGCTCGTATTGTGCAAGAGTGGTTCCAGGAACATGCACCCCCGTAATCCCCAGATCTCACTTCAATTGAGCATTTGTGGGACGAAGTCGAACGAACCATCAGACGGCTGGATCCACCACCGTCCAATCTAGCACAACTAGACAGTGCTATCCATCAGGCATGGTGTCAGATTCCTCCCACCACCTTCCAACATCTCGTGGAATCAATGCCACGAAGAATCACTGCAGTATTAAAGGCAAAAGGTGGCCCAACGAGATACTGACAGGATGGTCATAATAATATGCTCACTCAGTGTATATGCTTAAATGTATGTCCGTTATTATGAAGAACATGTTAAAACTATAAATACACGTTTATTACAGATAGAGCAGACTTCAAATATTTATTTCGAACAAACTGTAAAAGAAACGTTCCACATCACTATGTAGAAGACTCGAATTTTTAAAAGTCGATCTAGAAGTTTCAATCAACTGCCACACAGCGGAATCTGTTTACGAAGCGTGAATTTGATTTTTATTTATAGGAGAATCTTTGTGTTTACGAAGGCGTGAAATCATTGTTTACGTGCAAAGCGAATTCCACCGTCGGCTCAACAAACAGTTGCCTCGTCATAAGCAAATTTAAAGATTCGTAGAATATGGTTCACTATTCACAAATTGCAGCGCAGAAAGTCATTTCCGGATCAATACAATAGAGAAGGAATTGTTATCTGGTCATAAGCCATACACTTAACTACCCATAAAGATCTTTTCCATTTTTCGCAGCTCTCAGAACTCCCTGGTCGCATTCTGTCTGATTTGATGAAATACTCACTTTTTTCCATCAAAAACTTCCAAAAACTTGCTTTCCATCTGACTTCACTCGTTTGTGAAGGTTTAACATTTTTCTCTTCTATTAGCATATGACATCAAACATCACCAATTAACGTAAGAATTTCCAAAATGGTATCCTATTTTCATTTCACTCTGGAAACCTCTTAATTCCATCAGATTTATTACCTGCATTCCCACTTTTGCAATTGTCTTTTCGAAGCCTAGTGCGATTTTATAGCTAATTCTGTGATAGACTTGTTTCGCTACCTATGGGCAGTGTCTGAATATTAATAGTTGGAGAATATACAAATGGTGTAAATAAACCCTCTAATATTTTTAGGAGAAAATATACATTACATCTAAATGCAAACTTCAATCAAAAAAATTACGAAAGACAGATATTAATTACATAATCAATTTCAGTCAATTTTAAACTTTCGTAAAAAAATAAGAATATAGGAGGTCTATTTAAAAAGTAATGAGACTATTCCAATAAAATTCTTTATTTAATTTTTATTTACAAATCAACCTTATCACCTTCAAAATAACTCCCTTGAAAGGTCACACAGCGACGGAGACATTGCTTCCACTCCTCATAGCAGTGCTGGAAGTTGTGAGGTGTAAGCACTTTCAGGTGGTCCGTCACGGCCTACTGAATCACTTCCACAGAGGTAACATTTGTATACCTCGTACAACTCTAAATTGATCTATCAGTATTTTTTATCCATAAATTAAACATCCATTGTTGAAACTAAAAGGAACATTGATTTTAGGAAGGAAATTAATTTTCATATTTGACATACATGTTTATATATTTTGTGCAAACATAACACTGTTAGAATTTCTTAGCGTCTTTATTTGATGTGTACTCTTTGAAACGTATGAGATAGAAATATAAGGTTTGTTGCGTATGATCCAGACGGCGCTGGAAAAGCAATAGCAACACGTTCATTTGTTGTTCATTTGTTTATAAACCAAAATGGAGGTGAGAATTTCATTCGATGAATATAAGTGGAACTGAAGTGTTATTGGAAAAGTGATCTTAATGATATTTTCGAGAATAGAAATGAGGTTTACTTCCAACAAGACGGGGCTCCACCTCACTTTCATGTCGATGTGAGAACTTTCCTCGATCACACATTCAATCACAGATGGATAGGACGAAGAGGAAGTGGTACGGAATTCCCGCCTCGATCTCCCGATTTAACCCCTCTCGACTTCTACCTTTGGGGAACTTTAAAGAACACGGTGTACGCCACAAACCAACAAACATTGACGGAATCAGATTGAACATTCCATCAATGATATTCCATTAGCTACAATCCTGTTTGTCGCTCTGTTTGATGTCGGTGCTGGGAGTGTACTGTGACAGAAGGTGGGCATTTTGAACATGTACGGGCTTAAGGAAGTTTAAGGAATAAAATAATACAAACCTTATATTTCTATCTCATTTCTTTGATGAGTTATAATGTTTCAAAGAGTGCATACATCAATTTGGGACACCCTGTATAAGATCTCTTAAAGCTCTTATACTTCAAATCTGGTATATCGTCTTTTTTTTTACGATCGGCTGCTTCTGCAAAATTAATGATCATTCAAAAAACAGGAATCTTTCATTATATCAAAGAAAGCTTACTATGAATATCGGGACCATAATGCTAATATCTGCTGTTCTGGCTAGAACGGTTTTAGAGTCTATTCAGAGTCTATCCTTTTCGAGGAAAAAAAACAAACTCCTTTCAGAGGAAGAAAATGCGGTCATTTAGTCATATTGCTTTCATATGTACATTGTTGTGGGCTCTTGCAACCATCTACTATTAAATTCGTCATGTCCTTATCTAGGACTCATTTAGCAGTTTGCAAAAAAAAGTAATAATAAGTTTTCTTCGGCATCTAAATAATAACTTTTCTTCTTCGGAGGAAGGAAGAAAATGGATTATAACATTACCGACAATGGAGTGCGGATTCCGGAGCGGAAGGAGCGCACAAACAGTTTGCCTAGGGTGTCAAAGGAACATAGGACCGGCGCTGACTATGAGCCAGAATAATCCAAGAATTCGGCTGAAAGAACCAAGAAAATGTTAGTTCCGTTGCTGAATTAAATAGAACGGTATCCAACTGTTAACATATACACAGTTTCTTGCTAAATTGTATGCGGTTTTACAATTGTGAAATGAGCAGATGCGTTATTTAGCTCACCATTTGCACGAGAAAGCTCAAATTCCCTTTTCTGCGGAAATGCTGGTGGCTTTGACCGCTTGTAACTGTGGTTTACTCATTTAAAGAGTGCTTAAATGAATAAAAATTGTACCCAGGAGAATGTTGAAGGAGTGCGTGTACATAAAAGTCCCTTTAAGCATCAAATGCGTCTCCGTCTAACGACAAAATGGGATTCATTTTTAAATTTTATTCAGGAAATTTTATTAAATTTTTAATTTTTATAATAATTTTCCCCAAAGCCTTTTATAATAACAATGGCTGCTTTTGTGTGTGTGAATGCTTAATGGTATATAATTAGGAGTTTATTAAGGAGTTATTTAAACTTGTGATATAACTTTCCTCTGGTGAGAACTTTTAATATATAAACCTTCAATTTATGAAGCATAGCTTAGATTTTCAGCTGATTTGTTCAAAAATAAACCAAGAGATTTCACAAGAAAAATCTTTCTTTAGTTCCAAATATCACAATCGTCCTAGCTGCCTAGCAACGGAGTTTTCCAACAGGTCCTCGTATCACTTAGCCAGAAACCCAGTTTTCCACTTTTCGACTCGGCGAAGCCTCGAGTTCTAACCTTATTGATCCGAGATTCCATTTCTTACAAATGAAATAAATATTTATCTTCCCTCGCTAGATTGTTTGGTGAGAGTACACTTCTGGACAAAATATAAAATTCACTCACATTTTGCACCAAACTTTAATGAAAAAAGAAAAAAATTACTTCACAAACTTATAAACAAATGTATTCAACTGGGGACCTCCCCACATTTAGTACTTCGTGAAGGCTTCATAATTTCTGGCAACTTCAAATATGTTGTTTGGCATTAAATCAAGAAGGATATTAACGTATTCGGCTGTAATACTTTCCCATCCATCCATAATTGGGTTTTTTTCACTTCTTGAGCAGTTTGAAAGGTTTATGATCTTTATAATCTGGTATCCCCAAGCTAAAACATTAATAGGATTTTCATGAAACAATGTTGGTGTTCGAGTGTGTTAGTGAGCATTATCTTGTTGGAAAGTCCAAATTTTTTTCCTTCAAGAATCTCAGCTCTAAGTTGTTGTTCTAGAAGCCCGTTATAAACAAAGAATTCATCCTTCCATCAACCATTACCAGATCACTTTTACTCATAGGGAAAACGAGCCCCTAACCATAACTGAACCATCATTCCTTTGACGACTCATTTAAACCTTTTCTTTTCGTATATCAAGCCAGTAGGCATCCCATCCGTCTAGGTTAAATCTCTTCCCATCCAAATAATCATTCCACGAGTCAAAGCATCTTTTCTTTAGCAAGGTTCAAACTTGCTGTTTTATGAACTTTAAAGGGCGATTCCTTTTCATCTTTACATGAGTGAACATCTCTATAGTATGCGAGAAACAGTGCGTCCAGAACAGTCCACGGGAAGAACTTCAACAAAAACGGCAGCAGAAAGGTTTTTCAATTGCAAGGTGGCGAACATGAAATTCAGTTCTGGAGTTGAGGATTCTCTTCTATCCGCTCGCTTTTTTGCTTTGCCACATCCGCTCTTGCTAGCACATCTCTGACATTACACCGAGATGTGTTTAAGTGAGCTGTAAGTTGTCTCTGGGACATCCCAGAACCACGCACAACCAAATATTACGAATTTATTCTTCTTTCAGTTCAGTTCTTTGTGGCATTGTGAAAACACAATACAAGCAGCTAGCCACAGTGTCAAATAAAGTGTTATTCCTAATTTTATTCTAAAATGCTTAAATTCATTCACATAAAGTGGACAGAACCATTTTATTGAATGTACATTTTTTTTTTGTTTTTGGACATTGAATACAAATATATGACAAGTTTTAGTGGCCATTTGATAGCTGAATATGTTTTCCTATTAAGTTTGTAAAGAAATTTGTATGCGAGTTTATAATTTTATCCAGGAATATAGATTCTTCGACGCTATCCATGTATGGTATATCCAATCTAGAAGTAAAGAAATATAATTCGAAGGAATAATCATAAAACCGTTATATTTAAAAATAAAAGCTACCCTACATAATGAAAACTGAGAATCGTTTGTGATAATAGTTCTCTTTAGTATTCAGAATTCTCCAGATAATTCGACGACAGAGAGACAACAGATTCTGTGCTTTGCAGAACCTTAAGAGGTTCTAATGCAATAATCACTGCCATCCATCAAGTGCAGGAATCCTCTCGTCAAATCCATCACATCTCGGCTGTGTAGATATTTTTTATTGCCTTGTCTTTTTCGGTTTCAGTCGCCATTTATCTGGAGGCCCATGCCGTTTATCTCTGTCGCATTTCATTAGCTTCAAGAATCGCCGACGGTCGGAAATGCGAATCTGCGACGGCGGAGGGCAAAATGTCAGGCGAAAGGGGGCTGTCCAACAAACGGTTGCTAAGAGATGAAGCCGTGGTAGTGCAATTAAAAGCGAACAAAAGAAGACGGCACCAGGAGGCGGAAAAAGGAACATTCTTCAAATAAACCCCTATTTCGAGATGCTCAAATCCTTTGTTTTTCCAAAGGTAAAAAAAAGAAAAAAAAGAAAAAACACTTCTTCCAAGTAAACACTTTTTTCCCTTTCGATACACTTAAATGTACTTTCGTCACGCCGGGGATATTCATTAAAATGCTCTTCCCTTTCAAAGACAGCAAAAGGGGTATTCTTTACAGCCTTCCACGAAAGTGACGCTTTCTTTAAAGAAGCTCAACGTCCATTTAAAAAAGCGAGAGACACGATAGAGGATGAAAAAAAAAGAATAAGACGATGAGCTGTGAAAATAAATGGAAGTTTCTTTCCTTCTCCACTTTGACGCGACATCAAGAGAATGTGCAAACAGGAAGGAGTCACTTTTGAATAAAACCACGGGAGACAATCAATGAAAGAGAGAGACACACACGCGCTACTATGTAGAAAAGGGAAGAGACGAAGGAGAGAAGAGGAAGGACTCCCTCGACTCCCCTCGTCTTCCACCCACTCCCCCCCCCTCTGTTTTTACAACAAATGCGTTTTCTCCTTTCCTTACGGTTTCAAAACGAAGCAAACACCTTTTTTTATAAATCGCTTTGCTTTTCCCCTTTTCTCTCTTCAATTAAACATGCCTTCTTATTCAACTCTTTTGAGGCATTCCATTTCAAATTATTCGTGTACAATTAAGGAGTCGTAATAAAATTAACGCACGTATTAGCTATTCGTTATTTTAGAAACTATCAAAAACTCGTACGTTCATCTAGCATCTTCGACATACGTATAAGAAGAAATTCCCAAGCCATTTTCTTAACTTTTTATATGTAGTATCTGCATTAAGGGGCACTGCACTTTCTATCGATGCAAAAAAAAGCCGCACATTTCGAAATAAATTCGAGGACTGTTTATTTTTTATAATGAATAAATTATCGAAATATTTCATCTTGACTGTAAATTGATTTTTATTAAAGCAGAGTTGGCGGAGATGCGCGCTCGTTGGCGGACGTTGAAAATCAATAAAGAGAGACAACTTGTGGAGAATTTTGCTTGCTCCGAACGAAACAACAACAACGACGACGACGGAAAGAGAAACTTCTTGGCAACGGAGGCGAGCAGCCCGATTTTATTTTTAACCTTCTCTCACTTTTCAATTTCTCTTTCGGTTAAAAAATTTTTTGAAACATCCCTATCAGTTTAAAAAAACTTTTAAAACGTAAAAAACTCGGGTTTAATTTTTAATAAAATATATTACGTTTCGTTTTCTTTCTAGGATTACGCTCCATTTTAAAAAAGATATGAACAGGTGAAGTGGAAAACAACACATCGATTGTTATCTACCAAACACCAAAACATGTTTACAGAGGCACAAGTAAAGATAAACACATTCCAATTTCAGAAATTGGGTAGGTGGAAAAAAATACATCAAAGTGAAAGAAGCATTTCGGTAAAAAGTAAATGAAAGTCAAAAAAAATAAGAAAACCTTTTTGCATAATGACAGAGATAGACAGCATACGTTAACACTAATTGAAATTAATAATAATTATCGTTAAAATTCCTTACAGTCTTATATCAAATTATAGATGTAGTTTATAAAATTGGTTTTTATATAAATAAATTATTAGTTCAAGTTTATATCCAAAGTCGTAAACTTGTTATTCAAAGATCGAAGCTATAGGTCGGTCGATTATCTTAAATATACTACAAGAAATTTGTTTTTTTGTTACATTTGATATTAGAGACTGCAAGCGAATGCTTCATTGTTGGAATAAACGGGTTACTACTACAATAAAATTTAGAAATACTTCAAAAATTTCCATCAAGAAGGAAACGGTACCAGACTGTGTACAATGCCAAAGATGTCAAATGTATGAGCTCAGTGATTATGCTGGACCAGAAGGATATTATGTCTGTGATTTCTGCCGTTAAATAAAATAATACAAACAAGAAATATTCTTCTGCAAGAATTAAACTTAATTATTTTGATTTGTTAATTTTTGTTTTTTTATAGCAAATAATTATTTGTTAATGTTTGTTCCAGGGTTGTTGTGTCTCGTCCTTTTCTCTTATAAATTATCCATTTTTTATAGCAGAAATAGTATTAAGTTTAATTTAGTTCTGAGAAAACTCATCTAAGCTTCGTTGTTACTAATTAATTACTAATTTCAATGTTAATTTTTTTTCTTGTGTTTAGTAAAATTATTTTTTCATACATTTAAAATGGCCTCCATGCATTTAAAATACCTGCACTTGATGTCATGTAATCTATTTGGAGTGACCAAGAAGCATGATTGTTCAAAAATTTTGAGCATTTTATTTATTTCAAGAAATGGTGCTTCATGGCAACAAGATACCTCACTCTTTGCGCTATAGTGCCTGTTAGTTTTAGGATAACATAACTTTACGGAAAAAAAATGGGGGGTATATTAACACCTTTTTCCTCTAATAATAATAATAATAATAACAATAATAATAATAATAATAATAATAATAATAATAATAATAATTCTTATCGTTAAAATTCCTCAACGACTTATATCAATTTATGAATTATGTTTATAAAATTATTTTTTGTATAAATAAAATATCAGTTCAAGTGTATATCCAAAGTGTAAACATGTTTACGACCACAACGTCGAAGCTAAAAGTCGATTACTACAAAAACTTTACTTCTTGTTCACAACATAATATGACTACATTGTATATTAGAGACTGCAAGCGAATGTTTCATTATTGGAGTAATGGGTTGCTACTGCAATAAAATTTGGAAATACTCGAAAAAATTAGCATTTCGTGACCATTTTAATATTTGAATCCTATCTTATTATAATAATGTTTATTAAAATATGCAGTTTCCAAATACGCAATCTAATAGGCGGTATAATTCTTATAGGAAATTTATAATAAATAATGGCAGGCAGAAGAAGATTCAAAGAAGAAGAAGCAACGAGAACCATTTTCTTTTGGCCACACGGAAGAAAACTGCAATGGTGGAATGCATTCAAATGTTTTAAATTTTCTATTGAATCGACCAAGTCCAATAAAATTTCCCCCATTCATACAGGAAGGCCCGAACATAGAACTTCTAACCATTCACTCAGTCAATCGTTCATCAAAGCGGAAAAATAAAAGGAAAAACGAACCGAAGGGATGAGGGCGGAAAATCGGTGGAGCGTGGAAAAACCAACCCAATGACTCCAGGCTGCTCCTTCCTTCCCTCTCTCTCTTTATCTTTACCTATCAGCCCCATCTCTCTTTCTTTCTCTCTGTCTCTCTCTCCTCCATCATTCCCCGTATCATGGAACGTGAGCGTTTGGCAGCGTGGCTGCAATTTCATTCCCCCCATTAATTGACCCTCAGGGGGTGGAATCGTCCTTTGCTCACTAACCTTCTCCAAACACATCTTGGGGGCTCCATCGTTCAGGCTTCTGTTCCAAAAAAATTCCGAACAGAATCCGAGAGAGGGAAAGTGAAGATTCATTGCGGGTGAAGGTAACTTAAGGGGTCGATCTGAGACGGTGAAAAGTGGTTGTAATTAAGTCTCGATTAAACAACGGAACCCGAAAGAGGAAAAGACGAAAAGCGTGGAAAACTTGTACAGCATCCCTTGCTGCAGCTGCCCATAATGAAGCTCAGGAAATTTCAGGAGAAAAAATTCGTTAAATCTGGGAAATGAGTTTCATTTATTTTTAAAGACGATGGTTACTCCATCCACATCTTCATGCATTTTAATGAACTGATAATTTTTCGTCACGAATGCATATACCCCTATAATAGAATTCCCTATACATAAATGAAAAATAAAAAATGAAAATGCTAATTTAAATCTCTTGCGTTAATCAAGTTGAATATAGCTTCTTTTTTTAAAAAATGAAAGATTGATTTAACTTTATCTGCTTTCTTTAATAATTCCGGTTTATATTCTTGATGCTTTGCGGATGGCCATCGGATCACCTGCTACAAAAAAAAGTTAATGACTCACACTCCTTGATTAGTTCAAGCCCTGCCCAGCTTTTCTAGCAGACACCCAGACTCAGCCTCCTGATTGCCAGGAGTCCTGAGGATGTGTACAGAGATTCCTTAGTCCATAAGACATGTTTCCAATATTCCATGGTGCAATTTCGATAAGATATACACCATTCTAATGTTGTTTCACACTAATTAAGCTAATGTTATTAATATATGTTTTAAATACGCATTTACTTTAAATAAATTTCATCAAAATACATTTGAAGGATTTACAACAAAGCTGAAGTATTAAATACGTAGATGAGTTCTAAATTATTAATGACTGCCAATCAATTCGAATATTGATCGCCCTAATAAATTTCATCCCATAAACCAATGTCAGACCATCCCAGTCATTTACAAGATATAAAAAAGTTAAGATAAAATAAGATATTCTGTTGTATTTATAGTATATCAGGTTATTTAAATTTTATTGGAGAGTCTAGTCGTGATGGGATTACTATTCCAAAGAATAAAGGAAAAACTATATTTTAGGATTCGGAGAAAATTAATGATTGAAACCACTCTATCTGCAAAACAAAAACGGATTGCTACCAAATCCTAACATAATTATAGGGCAATAAATGTTTCGTGGAACCAACTCATACGATCTCTTTAATCCTAATGCAGAATTTATTAAGGTACACCGAATCAAATTGAAAATCTGTACAGAGAAACCACGGGGTGATCTCGAATCTGTTAAATCTCCAGTTTGAACACTAGCTCGCAGTTTGTTTGCTACAGTTTATTAATGCGTGATTTTTCACAATATTAGCTTGGAAAGATCGCGAAGAAGTAAAATGTAAAACAAACAAATTTATAGGATTATCTACTCTTGTGAAATCGGTATTTTATTCTTAACAATTACCTTTGGGCAAAAATTAAATTCCCCATTTTTGGCGATTTTTTTTGTCATTATACAGTACATGACAAAAATCCTGCAACATAATGAATTTTCATTTCACCAACAACTATTTCAATAATTTTATTTGAAATAAAACAACTTGATGAAAAATTAAACAATCAACATTTGGTTTTCTACTATTATACACTACCCTATCAAAAGTCATAGCACAACCCTGATTTGAATGAAAATGAGACATTCCTTTGCAATTTCACTGTTGGCATTCTTCAGAGTATGCTATTATGAGATGATGCTTGCGTGAATGCTGTAAGAATGCCTCAAAGAAAAGAGCTTTCAGACTTCCAAAGAGGTACAATCTCGCAGGTAAAACTGTTAGAGACGTCAACCCTCCTAAACATCCCGAAATCCGGGCACGGAAAGAGAAAGGCACCACAAGTGTTCCGCCTAGGACTGGAAGACCCAAGATCATGTCGGTCAGAGACCAAAGGGCTCTTCGTAAAGTGGTCACTGCAAACCGTCACACATCGCTTGATGGACTGACAAGATCGTTCATAGAGTCGACAGGAACAACTGTAAGCACCTGACTGTTCGCAGGAAACTGCATGCAATGGGTTTTTATGGCAGAGCGGCAGCCCACAAATCTTACATCAGCACCAGCAACGCAGCGAGGAGACTGCAATGGTGTTATCTTCCAAGCTGTGTTGTGCCCACGGTGAAGTTCGGCGGAGCGTCGGTGATGGTGTGGAGGTGCTTTTCATGGTATGGGTTGGGTGCAATCATTTCTGTGGACGGACATCTAAACGCAGAGCGTTACCAAGACATTCTGAACAACGCAGCACTCCCATCTCTCTAGCAGCACTTTGGCAACGTACCTTGCCATAAAGCAAGGGCTGTAGGCACATGGTTTGATGAAAACGGGGTTCGAGAACTTGACTGGCCTGTCCAGAGCCCCGATCTGAACCCCATCGAACATCTGTGAGACGTGTTGGAACGTCGATTGCGCGCTTGTGCGGAACGCCCGAAATCCGTGACCGAACTGTCCAAGACACTTATGGCAGAATGGCGAAAATTACCTGTCGAAACGTTATCAAAAAACTTATGGACAGTATGTCTAAGAGAGTAGAAGCTGTGATAGCAGCAAAAGGTGGACCAACAAGATACTAAACTACGTATATGTTTGAGTGTTTCTATTAAAGTGATAGTGTCCCATGACTTTTGATAGGGTAGTGTATATCAAATTCAAAGTTCTTACAAAATGCACTGGTACGTTTATAAAAATAGGAAAACAAAAGAGTGAATACTTATAATAAAAAAAGTCTTGCAACACGTTATTAACTGTATATTATAACATTGTTTAGTAGTTCGTAGCTCCACCTTGGCTTTCAAAGCACTGAATTCGTTTTGGCATGGACATGGTGGTCTTTCTGGCAAAGATCTACACCCATTTGAACCCAGCTTTTGTGAACTTGAGATTCCAGCTCGGGGATGGTAGTGTGGCTAGTTTTCTTATATTTTTTCTTGATAATTCCCCAAATATTTTTGATGGGATTTAAGTCAGACGAGCTGCCTGGCCGATCCAAGACATCAATTCCCATAGACGTCATTAATTCGGTTGTTTTTTGGCTTAATGAGCTGGTGCTCCATCTTGTTGATATATGAAAGTCTTAGTCTGTATAGTAGAAACTAGCAGCTGGAAGAACATTTTCTTTAAGTACCTTGATGTATATCGATGCGTTAATGTTCTCACGAATTACTTTTAAGCTGCCAAGTCCTTTGGATGTCATAGTACCGTGTACCATTATCCCAGGAGATTGCTTCACAGTTTTCAATGTACAGTCTGCACGATATTTTACACCTTTTTTCTTCAGTACTTTTTGATGGCCACTGAAGAAGCAAAATCCTGATTTGTCACTGAACATTACACGACTCCATTGTTCAGGAGTCAAGTCTTTATATTTCTGGCATCATGCTACACGTTTCTTCTTCATTGCTTGTGACAAACAAGACTTCTTTCTTGCGCAGCTGAATCTGTATCCCATGTATTTCAATCGTCTTCTCGTCAATTGTTCGATACATCTTTCTTAATGATATACGAGAGTTTTCATTCGTGAAGATCTGATCAAGCTTCTTAAAACTTTATCTTGGACAGTTTTCATCTTTCTGGGTCGACCAGATCTAGACTTCATTTCAACTTTGCCAGTCTCTTCATACGTTTTTATGATTCTTCCAATTGTTGAACGATGTACTCCAATTTTTTGGCTATTTGATTATTAGAAATGCCAATGGCATTTTTTTAAGATTAGTTCTCTTATACTTTTTGAAGTGGTTTACAGTGAAGAAATTTCATCTTAAATGAATGAAATGAATGCAATCTTCCTAAACATTTGTATATGACTTTAGGACAACTTGAAAACAAAAAAATGAAGCACAAAAAAATCAATTAATTAAAATAACAGTTGAAATTAGCTGCGTTGCAAGACTGTTGTTATTATATCGTACGGTTGTAAGACTTTTGTTATACAATATGTACTCATTTGTTTTCAGAACGTACCAATGAATTTTGTAACAATTTTGAATTTGATGTAAAATAGTAGAAAGGCAAGTGCATATTGTTGATTGTTTAATTTTTCATCAAGATGTTTTATTTCAAACAAAATTATTGGTGAAACGAAAATTCATTATGTTACAAAACTTTTGTCATGCGCTGTATATCTACATTTCCAAGTAATGACTGTGTTTATTTCAGCTAAAAAAAATTAACTAAATTAAACCATCAGATCTTATAATTTGTTTTAAGAGGTCCAGAGATTAGAAAAATCATCTTCAGATACTATTATGAGAATGGTAACAAGACTAATCTACCAGTGGTATTAATGTCGTGGTAAAAGAATTATTGCATCACTAGTCATATTCTGTATGAATTGTTTTTGGAGTAATTGCTGTATTGACTGGTAATGATAATAGAATTTTTATGAATTCTTCTGTTTCGTGATTGTTTAACATTACAACTTTCCTACACTTTTGTTCATACTAATACAGGGTGATTATAAAGTCACTATACATTTTGGTGAAAAATCCGTTTTATTGCAGCAATTGCAGTACGCATCAACCAGATATCATACCAGGACACATTCTTAGTACATTTCAATGTGTCCCCCTTGCACATTCCGGCACAGCTCCCAGCGTTCCACCGTAGCCCGGAAAATATTGCGCAACATAGCCGGTGTAATGAAAGCTGTGCAATGGTGCGTAATCCTGATCTGGTACACCTTGGACTTGATAAAACTCTGTGGACTTGATAAAAAGCTGTGCAATGGCAAAGAAATCAATGGGGGTCAAATTTGGGGACTGTGGAGCCCACAGTCTTGGCGAGCCCTGACCAATCCATCTGCCTGGGAATGCGCGGTTCAGGTAGTCCCGAACAATGTTGGCCAAATGGGGTAGTACCCCATCTTGTTGGAACACAACGGTATCCTAAATCCTTCATCTCGCAACTGTGGCTCCAGGAATTGCTCCAACATGTCGAGGTACACGGTACCATTGATACTCCCCTCGGCAAACATGAAGGGCCCGTGTAACTCCCATCCATACATTCACTTTGGGTGTGTTTGGGTGTGCAAATAAATGAAATTCAATGATTTCACCAAAATGTATAGTGACTTTATAATGACCCTGTATTGCTTGGTGATTATTTTATTTGTTAGCTGAAATAAAACCATCCAAAGTGTATTTAAAAAAAAAAATAAACTTCTGGGAATAAGAAATGCTTTTAAACAAATGTAAATGTGTAATTGGTAAATTCGTTTTTTTAAATATCGATCGCTGCCAGAGGTCACTCTTCCACTTCATTTCACACACTAATCTTTAGTTTGATTGATGATGCCTAGGAATGAATTTATGAATATTAAAGCGCTGTTTTAAAAATAACCAATAATGAATATATTGATCATGTACGACAAGACCATCATTATTTTTTTTTAATCATAATACATTAAATTAACATTTTTAAGCTTGGAGAATGAGATGAAAGCTCGTCTTCTTAATGCCAATTTACACTAATGACATTTTTTTTCTTCTTAAATTTCGGGATAATATTTTAAACTACAAATTTTCTTACAGATGATGACATTTCTTATCCATATCTCTATTTCCATCACAAAATGAATAATAAATGAAAAAAAAATGAAATTAAAAAAAACTAAATACAAATATACTAAGGACATTAGCGTGAATGGTATGAGAATTGCTATGCGAAAACATTTGGAGAACATTTCAATTTTATTTTCAGTACGTCTACCAAAGAAGTCATTTGAAATTACCTCTGCCACTCTTCTTCTCATGCAAGGGAAGTCTTTGGAGGCGTATCAAGACCTGCGTTTTCAGTGCGACAAATAGACGGACGATAATAAAATATGAAATCGATAAAGCTGTCAAAACGCAAAAGCAGTTTTTTTTCTTCCTTATTTTGTGCAAACCGTGTCATGATACAGGTTTTTCGCCTTGCTAACTTTATTTTAGATCCCAAAATCAGAACTCCAAAATTTCAGGAAAAATTTTTTATTAAAAAAAAGTGAATTTATTGTAAAATTTTTTTTTAATTATTATTAAACCCCAATAGGATAAGCAATAAAATGTGAACTAAAACGTCAAAAATTTATCTAGAAACAATTCATTTCATATTTTTGTCCATTACTGTATTATATTTGATTTGGGCAATAAAAAGTTTATGAGGATGACAGTAAAGAACTTGCAGCTTTGGTCGCTCTAAGGGAGCTTTTGTCAGAATAAATTACTCGCCTATTGATTTTACTGTCAAACGTTCTTTAGCCCAAACGTGCGCTCTCCATGCTTCGTCGAAAAGACAACTGGAGCGCAATCCTTACCGACGACGGACGAAAGGAGCTGACGACGACGTCGGAGATGCCGAGACCCAACCCGAAGCTACCTTCATCTCTCTCTACGACCCACCCACTTTCTCCGCATCTCGTATTCAAGCCAGAGCTCTTCCATATTTTGCTTTGAACTGTCGTCATCGGTACCCGAAAGTGGAGTCTCTGTTGCCGAGAGATAAGCCGCTGGTTGGGTGGCGCCTCCGCTTCGCCGTTCCCCTTAACAACGGCCTAATGAAAAGCAGCCACCGACTTCATCACGGAGACTCTCGCTTTCCTCAAAAATCGTGCCATTTTCTCCTCCTCCTCCTCCTTTGGACCAATAATCCAACAACGTCGACTTTTCATGATGCCTAAAATTCCAATTACTTGCTATTTTCCCGGAATTTTCGACTGCGAAAATTGGCCGTAAGAAACGCTAACTTAAAAACACGGCAGTGCGCAGAAAACGCTAACGGGGAGATTTTCCCCTCCTTTTAATTTTGGAAAAGACGAAGGCAGGTGGGTAGAGGTTGAACGGAGGGGTTAAGAAGTTAGGGTAAACGAAGAAAAGAGTTTTCCAACCTGTAAACGGTTTAAGGGTTTGTTTTTACTGCTATAGCGTAAAAGAAATAAGTTTTCGGGAGCCGCACGTCGTTTAATTAAAGTAGGATTTTTTTTTTTAAATTTTCTCGTTCAGTTCGTAAGAAAATTAACGGGGAAATTTCAGACGTGTTTGTTCCTACTATAATGAAGAGGAAGTGGATAAAGAGGAGTGAATAAACTGGCTGAATGTTTAACATTATCATTACTATATGCAATAATTTGTTAAATCTATGCTATGAGGCATTGATAGTATCTGTATAAAAAAAACAAAAAAAAAACAAAAAACAAAGCAAATATATTTTCTCGATATTTTCTCACTATAGTTCTTGACTCGATAATGCGACAATATCGGTTTTCTAAGCTTATCAAGCCAATATATGGTATAGTTTCCTAAACAAACCAATTTGGCTTACAATTCCACAAAAGGGTTACCACTTAAGACTTCTGAGTAGTTATACCTAATCAATCGACTTTCAAATATGGACGATCGCAACCAGCAATACATGACATCAAAATTTTAAATTTGTGTAAAATTTACAAAGTTGACTAAAAAAAAACAAAAAACTAACTCGATTTAATTACAGTAGCGAGTAATTATAGTATAATATTTTTTTTCTTTTAACAATATTTATTTTCGGATATACACTAGAGAGACAAAAGTATTTGGACACTGCACGTTTTCAGAAAAATTATTTATTATTTTACTAGCAGAAGACCCGGCGTTGCCCGGGATAATTACACTTGTAGGTAAACAGAACAACCTCAAAAAGCTAAATTAAACCTCCAAATTGGTTAAATGATAACTCAATCACTACAATATAGAGCGAAGGGACTATCCATTCTAAGAAAAATCCGAAAGACAGGAATTTACCTCTTCACTGAAAAAATCCATTCTAGGTGATATACCGGGACTTGATTTACCGAAAAAAAAAATATTCAAGGCTCACGATGGTTGGACCTCTCCAAGGATGCCTTCTAGTCTAAATAATTTTTTACTCACGTAATCTTACATTAGATGTACACTTGATGTTGTTGCAATTTCCTTTCTTCTTTCGATGTCTTGAAGCAAAAATTGGCCATTCATCACTTTGTGTTGTCTAGCGGTCGCCGATTCTTCTATGTGGGTTGGGGCATAATTCATGGCAACTATTTTTTTTCTTGTAGATATGTGAACGGATCACAAACGTATATGTGTCGTGTGGAAGTTCTGCAGGCATAGTGTGTATGCAGAACAACAGATGGCTCTGTGATAGCTGGTAGTAGCGCAGCGAGGGCAGTGAAATCAGTCAGTTGGTGAGTGTCGTTCGAGATGGAAGTAACCCTGTTGAGCAGCGCGCTTACATCAAAATAGCAGTTCTAGGAGGGAGAAATGCGATGGAATGTCACAGTGAATTAGTGGAAGCCCTTGGGAATAATGCCCTACCATACCGTGCAGTAGCACGGTGGGTAAGAAAGTTTCAGCAAGGACGTGTGTCAACCAGTGATGAGCAACGTTCGGGCAAATGCTGAGGCTGATGGTATTCAGCGCCTCCCACGTCGTTGGCAGCGTGTGGTGACAGTAGCAGGGGACTACTTTAAGGGTCTTTAGGCCCAGGTTTGTCATGTCAACTTTATGTGTACTGTGTTGTCATTCTTTTGCATCGTGAAGGCCATATTGCCCTGTATACTACCGCAATAAATTAGTGTGTTACGATATTTCAGTGCTATTCATTGTCCACACATGTAGTTAACACCTTGTCCTTTCGTCTGTATATGTCACATTTTCCAACCGGACTGGTATCTTCAAGAAAAAAAATAGTTGCTATGACTTTTGCCCCAACCCTCGTATTTACTTGCTTACCATTTACTTAATACAGCACGGAGCTAAAGGAGTGCTTCCTCTATCGTCTTTCACTCTTTCTTAATAGTCTGCTAACTCATTATCTCCAGTTACTGATCTTTTTAAAGATTTTCAAGAAATTGTTAAGTACTAAGAATTCTCTTTTCTAAGAAAAGCCTGAATAACAGGAATTCTACGCATTGAATTCTATATTGCACAAACTTTGCCTTGCATTGTTGGTCATGAGACATATATTGTTGATCCTTGCATAGTGTTGGTCGTGTTGATACCTATTGTTGCACAAACTTTTATTTGCATTGTTGGTCATGAGATATATATTGTTGGTCCGTGCAGAGTTTTTGTGAATTGCGTGTTGATACCATTGTTGATACTTATTGTTGCAAAAACTTTGTCTTGCATTGTTGGTCATGAGATATTTCTCATTAATATGCCCTGCCATAACCATTAATATCGATTTTTTATCAATAATTATTATTTTTTCGAAATCTGAGGTAGACAGTGACCTTCCTCATGATTTGAAGGTCATGTATGCGAAATTTATCAACATCGGAATAAAACTGTAGATTTGTATAAAAAACAAACCCACAAACAAACAAACAAACATCCTTCTTTATATATATAGATTTAGATACAGGTAGGCCCTCCTGTATTACAGCGGAACACGTCGAGGCATACTTCCACAGGCTATCTGTAAATCTGGGCAGGGATGGTTCTCCATTCCTCTTGCAAGGCTGTTAGACGAGATTGTTGCGAAGACGGGCGTGTTTGCGTTTTCGTACCCGTCGATCCAGTTCGTCCCAGAAGTGCTCGATCGGATTGAGATCAGGGCTTTGAGCAGACTAGTCAGGCTAAATCATCTCATTTTCACGAAACCAATTCTGCACACACTTTGCAGTATGACATGTCGAAAGGAACAACCGTCACCTCCGTAGCACTGCTACAGTGTAGGCAGGACCGAATTATCCAGAACCCGGTCCCATGAATCAATGGGTCGAGTCCTAACGAGGAAAAACAACCCCACACGATGGAAAGCACGGTTTGGAAGAAAACTGTTCTCCGGGTTGTTGCCACACCCACACACATCTATCAGACTGAAAGAGTGAATACCGTGACTCATCACTCCAAAAAACGGTTTTTCATTCTTCAATGGTCCAGGAATGACGGTCAACACACAAGGCCGACATACAAGACCGATATTTGTACAGTTGCTCTATCATGATAACCAATTCTGTGCAACTCTGTGGATAGTTTTGTTACTAACGGCGTTTCCAGATACATTTCCAACCTCATCAGCGATCGAAGTGGCAGAGGTAGTGTGAGACTTCTTGACTTGTCGTACCAGGCATTTTCTGTCACGTTCTGTCAGTTTCTGCGGTGGTCCGGGATCTTCTTTAACTGTTGTTGCATCGTCTTGCTTCCATCTCTTGATAATAGACGCTACATCGATTTTGGGATGGCCAGTTTGGATGCAGTGCCTGGTACAGAAAGATTACGCAAATGGCATCCTATGACGAGTCCACGTTGGAACTCTGCAAGATCGGGTCCACGCGGCAAAGCTCCACAAGAGTTAATGGATACTTAACAGAACATGATCGGCTTTCTATTATATCCATGCCCTTCCCAGCATACCGTTTAGCAAACTCTTTATTTGAACATTTTTAAATTTTCTGGGTGTCCAAATACTTTTGCCTATAGAACGTATCTCTACAGAGTTCACAATAAATGACATTAATTTTTTACAAGAAAAAGGGTAGCATTCAATATACAGTCAGTTTCAAAAGTTTGGAATATTCTAAGTCAAATGGATTCTAAGCAAATTAAAAAACTCACTACAACCCTTGACCAAAATACTTCCACAAGTCTCAAAAAAAGATCAAGTTTTAATCATTGAATTACAAAAAACTGACAAGCTGAAATAGCAAAACAACTAGGAAGAAGTCAAAACACGTTCGTTAGAATTTTTAAAAAGATCTTTCTACTTCACACGAAGTAATAGGGGTTTTGGAAAATGCAGCACTTCCTTCTGCCATATAGTTTTGGTCTGGAATGTGACGCTGTTCTCTGGATACAATTTTTGAAATTAATTCCGCTACACTCCAACCTAGGTTATATCAAGAACATCTTTTAGCTCTGCATGGATAAGTTAGGTGAAACTGGCACTGATTCGATTGCTTCCACAACCTTCAACACAACAGCAACTGCTTTATGAAATAGCAATCATTTTTCCAAATTTTTTTTGCTGTCAAGCGAAAGTGGCCCCCTTATATATCCCCCAACATTGCGATGCTGCACGAACGGGCATCGAATATTCCGAATGGTCAAGACCAATAGCGACGGTAGCGCCATCTATAGGTGAAGGCGGAAACCAGTCCAGTTGATCATTGACCACATCGGCGATAACACAAGAAGCCCATGGGGCTCTCGGTTGTAGGACAAAATGCAATCAAAATATCAGGTCGTTGCATATCAAAAGTCGGACTGCAGAGGTCATCTTTAATGGACCTCTAGAAAGGACACCTTCACACGTGCTATTCGAAATAACCACCATTGCAATCCAAACATTGTTGCCAACGATTTGGCAGCTTCTCGAGCCCTCTCCGATAGAATCCGTGGTTACGGGACTCAAACTTCCGGAATGCATTTTCGACGTCTGCTTGGGTTAGGAATATTTTCCTCCGGAGAAAATTGTCCAGGCTCTGGAAAAGATGGTAGTCGGTAAGAGGGAGTTCCGGAGAGTACAGAGGGTGTGGAAGTACCTCGTAGCCCAGACCCTGTAGCGCCTGCAACATGCGGACGCGCGTTGTCATGCACCAGAAGGACGCCTTTGCCATGCACAAGTGCAGGTTGTTGCTGACACAGTTTTGTGTGCATACGATGTAGTTCACGATAGTAGGTCGCAGCGGTGATCGTCTCCCCCTGCTGCAGGAAGCTGTAATGCACTACACCACTGATATTCCAACAAGCTGTAACCATGAGCTTCTTGGGGTGCAACGGGGGTTTAGGGAACTGCCGCGGGGGTTCATCAGCATCCAGCCACTGTGCTGACCGTTTCCTATTGTCGTATAGGAGCCACTTCTTGTCGCAGGTGACAATGCGATCAAGAATCCCCGCTTCTTCATGGCGCAAAAGCAATTCCGTACCGGCACTCTTTTTGGTTTTCCGAAAGTTCATGTGGGACCCATTTGTCTTGCTTTTTCACCTAGCCGATGGTCCTAAGATATCTACTGACAGTCGACGCTGATACAGCATGATCCCTTGCAAGGTCCCGAACAGTTTTTAACGGGTCCTCTTCCACAGATCGCTTCAGATCAGCGTCATTCAACACGTTGGGCGGTCTGCAACGTGGCTCATTTGCGCGGTCCGTCACTCCCGCCCGGAATTTTCGGAACCAACGTTGGACAGTACGTTCGTTTATGGTGCCTACACCGAATACCTTATTGATGTTTCGAGAGGCGTTGGATGCAGTGTGATTCAACCTGAACTCGTAATGCATTATCACACGTAATTCGTATGAAGTCGTGACTATCTTCGCTTGGGTTCAAACGCTATTAAATATTATCGCAGACATGCAAATTTCAGGCAGTTGGTCGCTGATAGGTTTATCTCTGGGAATGTACCACTTTGTTATGGATACTCGCTACTAAACGTGGAAACCGTGCTGAAGCGCGGAACCCACCGTGAAATCCGACATTTGATATGAAACGACCTGATATGCTTTTTTAGGTCTTTATAACTCTTAAACTAAAACGCGTATATTAATTTAAAAAAAACACATTTTTGTGCATATCTTCTAGTACTGAAACCATAAACAAAATGTTTTTAACTAAGGTTCCTAACCCTTGTGATGAGTCTGCGTTTTTCTCAATTTCAACAAAAGGAGTCGTGCGTGGAGAGATATAAAAGATGCTGCTATGCCTTCAAATGTCAACAGAGAAGTAAAATACCCTTTAAAGCTGATGGTATGGGGGTGTTTTAATGGTCAAGGTGTTGGTGAACTGTGTTTTGTGGAGCCGGATCAATACTGAAGTTTATACTTGGACCTCTTTCTCATTCCAAGCATTGAGAAGGTCGGTTCATCTGATGATGTTATCTTCCAACAGGATTGTGCACCATTTCAAACATCCAAAAAATCCTAGAATGGTAAAATAACCTGGGCATTCATGGAGAATAGAATCCAGAAACAGTGTCTAAGAAACAAAATTGATATCTTTGAATGTTTCAAGAATATCGGGGAAAATATTACATAGGAACTTTGCTCTGACCTTTCTAATAGCATGCCCAAAAGAATTGATGATGTTATTAAAGCTAAAAGGTGACTTCACAAACTCGTAAAATCAATTATCCCAAACTTTTGAAACAAGTGTTTTCATAAGAATAATTTCAAAAAATTTTTATATAGTGGATGTAGTGTATATTATATTTTGATACTTGATGAAGAAGGAACCATTGTGAAGTTGACTAAAATAATTAATGAAATGCATTTAACCTTTGGAAAGATCAGTCGTCTCGGACTGACTTTAAATTCGAAAAACACGAATGAAAAAAACTTCTTACGAAGGAAATTTAAGGCAGATTCCTTTTTAAAGCATGCAATAAAGACGAAGAGCGCTTTGTCATTCCGTTTCCAGCAGCGAAGACGAAAAACTCATGGAAATTTATTGCTTCATTAAGGTGCACAACAGCGAACTTTGCTTATCGCTGCACCAAGTGTACAAGAGCACTGGAGTAGAAATTCACGAGTGACATTTTCTGATGGGAAAACTCTTCGGGAAATCGTCCGTCTCATAAGCGGCGAGCCACTTCTAAAAACTATCACTGTTGGCGAGCACGGATTCACCCGCACCTTTGTATTGCATTCACAAGGTGGCGTAAAATAAAAACGAGACCTGAAAATTGCTTCTGCAAAAAAAAAATCACTATCCGTAGTTATTTGCTCAAAGTAGATATTTCTCACGTACTTTTCAAATCTCACTTGACGTCATGAATCTCGTGAGATTTGAAAAATACGTGAGAAATATGATCGATTACGTCAATCGATGGAGTGAGTTTTACCAGAACCCACGTGACGGCTGTAAATAAAGACAGTGAAGGCAAGAGTTAAAGATGAAATCCTGAAAGAAGCTAGAGCTTCTATAAAACACTGTCCATTCATGGGACCGCCGATTTAATTTATTGAAACACCACAAAAGCACTCAAGGGTTCACTCTTGTGAATATGTTGACAGGAAATGTCTTGCTATTATGAGCAAGAGAGCGCTCGAGTCAATTAGGAAAAAAAACACTCAGCGAATGCGCGTTTCATTTTTTTTCACGTCCTTTATGGCGATGTTTTTCTTTTAATCCTCGATGACCAAGAACAAAATGCTCTTAATGCATATTTTCAAAGGAGAAGCCATCATAATCATATACAGGAGTGACCACCATCTTTATTAAAAGCAAATTTTATGTCGCACACATTATGTACAAGTAAAATAAATGATGAAAGCATTAACAAATATTTACTATATTTAAAAGTTTTGTAAATTTAATTCTAAAATAAAAAAATAAAGAAAATCTCGCATGCTGACAAAACGGAAGGATATCCATGATTTATGGGAAAATGACGTGGGTTGCGAAAAGAGGAGAGAGGGGGATTCGGAATCATGAATTGCAGTCAAGTGCAAACAGCTATAATAGAGTCTAGCTCTAGACAGCGTGCCGAAATGACAAATATGGTATTTTTCCAAAGAAAATGGAACACACAGCGCTAAGTTTCACGTTTTCGATGCATTTTTCCTAATAAATATTAGAGTAGATTTGCGATTGGTACATAGGGTGTTTCTAAAGTACTACCATTGTCATATCTCTTGAACAAACAAGAAATGTCATTACGAAATTGGCGCTGTATACATTTTACTGTTTGCATTATACAGGGTATCCAAAATGTCTGGTAACATGGCAGATATCTCAATGCTGCCAGGTAGGCGAGATCTGATGGTGTGGTTTATTGTAAAAGGGGGGGGGTGGGGAATTCTTTGCCGCTCTCAAATTTGACTTTGACCCCCAAATTTAAGGTCATCCATTTCCTAACTCGAAAACTATTAAAGATAAGAGAAAAAATTCCAATTGCTACCCTGTATAGCAACACCACATTATTATAAAAATAATTTTTATCACACCTTTCCCCTTGAAAGATTTTGAGAAAATGGGCGAGAAAGAGTCACCCGAGGTCAGTTGGGCTGGCCAGGTTGGCTGAGGTTCCTAACACATTTGAATTGCAGTGAAGCACACAGTTGGGAATTTTCTTTCCTTGAGTGACTCTTTCTCGCCCATTTTCTCAAAATTTTTCAAGGGGAAGGGTGTGATTAAAAATTGTTTTTAGACTAATGTGGTATTGCTTTATAGGGTAGCAACTGGAAATTTTTCTATATCTTTAATAGTTTTCGAGTTAGCAAATGGTTGACCTTAAATTTGGGGGTCAAAGTCAAATTTGAGTGCGCCAATGAATCCCCCCCCCTATTATATATAAACCACACTCATCAGATCTCGTTCTTCTGGAAGCTGTGAGATATCTGCCATGTTACCAGACTTTTTGGACACCCTGTATTGTGATTGTTGATACCATTCTGTGATAAACACAACTCTACACGACGACAGCTATTTGCAGCAATACGTTCCAACTTATCGGTGGGGATGACTGCAAAGGTGTTTGGTAGAATACATTCCAACTTATATGGTAGTTGGTAGAGTATTTCCCAATAGATCGAACAAATAAGCCACAGCTTGTGTCTCATGCGCCTGAGCACTGTCCTGCAAACTGGGTGGATGGGTTCCGCAAAAAAGTGTCACGGATTTTTTTTACTCAAAGCTGGTCGCAGATTACGTTGCAGATTAACAGTAAAACTCGCACTGACAATATGTCTAGAGGACATGGTATATAACAAAACAGTCGTACACGAGAATCATCTTCAGTTTTGATCTCCGTGGTGACCATAACAGTGTGGTACCGATCCATCTCCATTGATCTGCATAATCTTACTAATTTTCGGCAAGGTAATGTAGATTCCTTAGAATGGAAAAAAATTCCTGAAGTTGTTTATCTAAATCTTATGGAAAGTCTTCCTCGGAGAGTGGAGGCCGTAATAAAAGCAAACAGAGGTTCAACACCATATTAATTTTTGCGTAATCATGATTGCTGTATAATACTACAGGTGTCCGAAAACTTTTGAATACCTAATGTATATTAAGGTGTAAGAAAAACCTTTACACTTTATACTTGGGTCTAGCCTAAACCCGTTAAAGTCATGTATGTAACGAAGTTGTCACGCACGTATCGCCAGAATAACTATAAACCAATAGAGTTTCAGGCTATCAGGGGATAAATGCCCTAATACTACTTAATATAAAGCTTTCACTTAATATTTAATAATTTTAAGTTATTTACTCGAAATTGCTGGATTTACAAAAACGGAATTCCAAGCATTCTCTATAGAAATTTCAAGGATGGCACCTGAGGGCGAACGCCTAAAGTTATACAATGAATGTTTGCAATACTGCGGAGTAGAAGGCAAATAAAAACCTTCCCAATTTTATGGATTCACAATATTCTTTCATGAAATAAGTTATGCACGACATTTTCCCCCTAAGGAAAAGAAAACTTTATTTTCAAAAACTTTCAGGTTTTTCCTTTCCACTTTTCTTAAACCAATCCTTAAAAAAATTCAACGGTTCCACCACAACAACGTCGCCGCCGCCTTCGCCGTTGTCTCCTCCTCGTCAAGTTCGTCGCACTTTCCTCCCCCGCCGCCTTTCATTCAGGCAAAAGTTCGGAGACACTTTGGTGAGGGGTTTCGTTCCATGGCAGCAGCTGTTGACATTCCAAGCGCGTTTTCACAACTTGTCGTAAATTCAAGACCAATCGCGACTAAAAGGAAATGAGGTCCATTTGAGGTGGCCACTCACGCTCGCCGCCCCTTTTCAGCATTCCTCGCTTGTCGGCTTCAAGCGTCGACTTCAAGGAAGGAGAAATGGACTCGCAAAATGGCATTTCGTAATTAATAACAATAGATTTTGAAAGAGTTCTTTGAAGTGCATTTGCCAATCTCTTAACGCATTGGTCAAGACGGACGCTTCCAATATTTATAAAGGAAATCTTTTTGCAATAGGCGAGGTTTTTTGAAAAGGAATATTTCGGGTTTCATTTCAGTAATTTATGCATTGATTATTTGAAATTAAAGCCTTACGTTTGTTCGTAATATTTTTAAATTCTATGGGTCACATACAGTGTTTAACATAATGCACTCTAGTATATATTTTTTTTGTCGATTGTTCCAAGTCAGTGCTCTATTCAAAGGAATTGTTCAAGGTAGAAGTGTAATATAAATGAAATCGGGAATGTCAAAAATAATTTCACAGCTTTTACCAATTTGGAATAGGCAGCTCCTTATATGTGCATAGCTTCCACGGGTGGGCATTTAGTTTGTTTTTGTTTTGTTTTTTTTTAATTTTTTTCCAGTGCCTTATCAAAAGAAAGCTTTTCAAAATTAACTTATTATTTGGACCAAAAGACAATTTCAAAAAATCATACAGAACTAATACGCCTTAAACTTACAGAACTAATCAAATTTTCTATAAACGATAAAAATTCCTTAAACTACTTCTATTTCAACACAATTTCTCTCAACAGGGTCGGTGCCAGACTATTTCGGGAGATCCAATCAAGTATTGTGCCCTATACTCTGTTCAGTGAAAGTTTGACTAGCGTGTTAAATTAAATTTGCGTTTTCAATTGTTAGACATTGTTGTAAAGTAAAATTAACAATCCCTAACAATTGAAATTGGGAATTTAATCGGACATGTCCTGTCAAACTTTCATTGGATAAATATAGGAAAGTCGAGTTGGATAGTCAGTGCTCTCTTTTTATCCGTCCACCCGGAGTCTTCTCTAGGAAAGGACAAACAAAATGGTTAATCGCCGTTGATGCTGCGATGTTTCCGGTTGTACTGATTGCTATCAACAGGACATGTTTGCTATTTCTGAGATCTCCCTCTAGGCGGCTGCCCAGTCGGCCTATATAATAGCGCCGGCCCTATCTCTCACAGAGAGTAAAGATCATTATCTAAGAACTAAAAAAAACAAAACAAACTTCTTAGCTATTTTATCCTCTTTCCTACCTCGTATCTTTATATGAACTTGCGGAAAATTATCTAAGCGTTAAATAAAAGGAGGATTTTTTTTAAGCCTTTGATAAAAGTCTAAGTTATTTAGATTAGGAGTAACTTTGTAATGTTTTCGCTTGTCGAAGAAAGAGCGTGACAGATTTTCAAAGTTAGTTGCATATAATCCTTTTAGGAGCAACTGCATCGTTGACTCAACGAAGGAGACATTAAGCGACGACTATAGCCGCTCGACAACGCGAGCCTCACTAAATCGTGCGCTGTGTTCGATAAAATTGTATTATGCAAGAAGAAAAAAAAAGTTGTTTACAACGTTGTACAAATACAAAAAATAATTTCCAGAATTACATTAACTCATATGTCATGATTTATAATTGCAACGGGTCTTCACCAAGAAATTCAAAAAGGCTGAATTTCTTACATACCGGATTTCTTCAATTACCGCCAGAATTTATACGATTAACATTAGTGACTGTCATTTTATACATCTCTACCAAGTTTAATATTAATTTCCCTCATAAAAAGACGTCAACAAAATTCTATTTATAAAACTTGTGTCGTTATTTTTTATTTGTTTGCCTATTTATGTATCTTTCTCTTTAAAGGAAAGCGTTAACGATTCCCTTTAGGGCAGAAAGACGATAATATTTTAATATGTAATAATGAAATAGTTGATAATGCACGAAGCTGAAGGAAATATTTAATATTAACAGAACATTTTATAGCTGACATATATTTTTAATATTAACCTAGCAAAGCTTTTAGTATACCAATTTATAGCTGAACGTAGTTGGTATATTTCTGTATTGGAACATAACCAAGAATATTTTAGAAGATTATTCTCAAAACGCTATTATCATCATTTTACTGTTTTTAAAGTAGACAAGAGAAGTGTTCTGGAATCATGACTTTGGGAGACTTTTTAATTTTTGAAGCACTGACAATCAACGAAGCACAATTTGAGATGCTAAAACAATTTAAGTCAAATTTCACTTGCATCTCAAGGAAATTAGGTAAGAGCGCGTCTCGTAATCTAGTGTCAACTAAAGTTACTAAATTCCATCTCTCCAACCTAATGAAATGCCTAAAGTCAACGAGGGAAACGTTAAAAGCGTCAACTTTTGTCGCTCGAGAACGCCAGCCTCACTAATTGAGTCGCACGTTGCGCCTTACCAACACTTCCGCTCCTTTCATAGTACAAGGGAGCAACTACGTTCGAAGGATCCTCACCCTACCCCACTCCCAACCACCTTTTCCGAGACATTTGCATCGCTCCCGTGAAGGGATAGCAATCGCGCAAACACTCAGAATTCAGCCAGCCGGCAATTCAACGCGCTTTCCAGAATAATTTGGCGAAAGAATAATAAACGTTTCTTGTTTTCTTCTAGTGAATATTCATATTCGGCAACAAGCAGGGAAGCCGTGATCATAAAGAGAGAAATTAAAAATAAATTTAATTGCCAACCACTATTTCAAAGGGAGAGGTTAATAAATATAATCATTTATACGCTTGGTAGGTTTTAGTCTATCACATTTAAATCTTTTAAGAAGATAGTAAAAACACCAGACCACTTGATAGTACTTCATAATCATGTCTAACACATTATCCCATTAGCTCTAAAACCGTACAACAAATAGACACAACAAAACTAGACCAAGAAGTACTATAATTATAATGAATAATTTTTCAGCACTTTAAGATTACATTTAAATATATAATATGCCTGAATTTTAATTAGTGAATTGGTAGTCGGAAAAGGGTCTAAATTGAGCGGCATTTCCATAGAAATTCCTCCCATTTCCAAGATTCGATCAATGTTGTCAGGCATTATGTTTTGCATATTTATACTGCAAAATTAAAAATACAATAAAAAACAGATTTATTGAAGTTAAAGAACAGCGAATAATATAACTACGGTGATTCTTAGCATCGTTATAGTTATAACGGTGGATTTAATAAAATATCGCCACTTCGTTCAATAAACAAATTGGAAAAATAAGGAGAAATTCATCAAGAAAAATTTTTAACAAAATAATCAAAATTTTAGCTTAAAATTGAGAAATCACTAACCAGTTTGTTCATGACGAATAAACGAACTGAGTTATAATTGATTTTAAAAAAATTAAAAATAACGAAGAAATAAAGAAATTTGTATTGTAATTTATTCCATTGTTTTTGGAAACATGGTAAAAAAAATACATGGTAAACATGTTTATAAGGGATCATAAACAACTATTATTTGAATACCATCTAAGGAAACAAGTATTTGTTCAAATGACATCTTAGAAATTAGTACACCATTTGTCATTCTTTTTCAACAATATGTATAACCTTTTTCAACAAACGCACATTCAATTTCATCAATAATTAATACTGCACACTAAAGACAACCAATTTCATCAATTGTTTTACGAGGGGCAATTGATAAATAAGGTCTCCATGGCTGTAATTTTTTTATTTGTTAACCGATTTTCAAAATTCTTTTTGTATCCTATACTCACATTTGTCCTCTATGTAATGCACTATTCACTTTTCGACATAGTTCCCATCCCTTTCCACGCATTGCGCCAACGCGTGACCACTCGGGTGAACCCATTGAAGAGGAATTTCGGGGTTGTTGTCGACACCAGGATTGAATGGCAGCTTTGGACCCTCTTCTGGAGTACGATAACGTCCGCCCGCACACGAGTCACCACACACCAGAGGCGTTGCAGCGCCTATAGTTCAAAGATGAAAAATTGCAGTTCTAAAATGAAAGACTGTGCACATTGCGACTTTCACCACTTCCCAAAGAAGAAAGAGCCCCTTAAGGGACATGAGTTGGTTCTGACGGCGAGGTAAACGCTGCCATTCAATCCTGGTGTCGACAACAACTCCGGAATTCCTCTCCGACGGGTTCACCCAAAGCTTGGCGCAAAGCTTGGAAAGGAATGGGGACTATGTCGAAAAGTGAATAGTGCATTACATAGAGGACAAATGTGAGTATAAGATACAAAAAGAAGTTTGAAAATCGGTTAACAAATAAAAAAGTTACAGCCATGGAGACCTTATTTATCAATCGCCCCTCGTAATTCATTACAAGTAAATACTTTTTCAACTCATTATAAATAAGGGTGATAGACATTTGATTTCAACAAAGCAAATTCATTTTCAACTCCATTGTTTGCATGTGCAATTGAAAATAAAGAGCATTCATTTTCAATTTTTCACAAGCACATTAGCATTGCATGAATAATAAGCTAGAAATGGCTCAGAGAGGAAATTATAAAACCACCAGTAATGAATTGAAGCTTATTTACAGATGAAGATTATGTTGCTGTTGCTGAAAGACTTCATATAAATAGGAGTACAGCATATTCCATTATCAAGAGGTACATTATATACAAACAAATAAATGATGTTTAATTTTTTTTTACATTACATATTTATACATTAACTTTACATTCTTTTAAGGTATAATGAATCTGGTCAAGTTGAAGCAAGTGATAGAGGTGGAGCACTTGCTAATAAAGTTGATGATGAAATGAAAGACTGCTTAAGTATGTTGCTGGAAATACAGCCTACGGCCAGTATCAAGCGCCTTAATGAACTGATGCAGGAGACCCTACCACCTTATAGTCCATTTCTTAACCCTATAGAACATTTTTTTTCAAAATTTAAAAATTCAATTAAGCATCGCTTAGCTGAGCACCAAAACCAAGATATGTTCAATAGGCAAGCAGCAAGAGAAAGAAACATAACTATGGAAGAATTTCGGGCCCAATTTCTAATCGAACAAGGAGAAATAAGCTTGGAAAATATTACTCAAGAAAACTGCATCCATTGGAATCAATATGCATTATCACATCTTCCTAAATGCTTGGCAAGAGAAGACATTTTTGTTGCATAAATGTTATGTGATGAAATTGACTTTACCTTTGTTTAATTTTCTTTTCAGTTTGTTGAAAATAAAGTTCCCTTATTTGAAATTGAATGCTTGTTGAAACTGATTGTTAATTGTTGAACCAAAAATGAAATTAAATATGCATTTGTTGAAAAAGGTTATACATATTGTTGAAAAAGAATGACAAATGGTGTATTTGTTCACTATTGTTAACAATGGAATAAACCTTCAATGGGATTGCCCATTACAAGTACATGCCAAGTAGACATGTAATTATAGATGCAAATAATTTCCTCGTTTCATTTGTCATTTGACACTTAAAATATCTAAAACAAGAGAATGTAGTGAAGAAGAGAAAATGTTTATGATTAAGCTGATTAAGGAAGGAAAATCACAATATCTTGCTAAAATAATTCTGACTTATATGTGGAAAAATAACTGAACCAACAACTCTGTTTCTAACAAGAAAAGGACTGTTGCGCCACTCAAAGCAACAAGGAGATATGACTGTAAAATCAAAGCGATAGTTTTAAAAATGAGATCATCATCATCATCATCATCATCATCATCATCATCACGAAAACTAAATACCCAGTGAAGAAATTCAGATGTAGGTTTATGTGATTGTACTGTTAGTAATCATCTGAGCAAGCTTGATTCCGCCGAAGAAAAGCAAAGACAAAACTCAAAATGTCTATCAAACTGTTTGATTCAAACAGATTGCAGCACGTTTAAAAGGGGGCAAAATCATATAAAAAACTGGGATGTCAACGATTGGAACCAAGTCATTTTTAATGATGAATCTAGAGTGCGTTTCGGCTGTGGTGACGAAATGGCAAATTTGTGTGGCGCCGAGCATCTGAAAAATTCTATCCGGACTGTTTAAGCGCGGTCTATAAAATTTAAAAAAGGACTTATCGCATAGGGATGTATCACATCCAAGGGCCTAGGTGAATTGTGAATTGACCACACAACAGTGAATGCAGACGTTTATCTTGACATCTTAGACACATTTCTGATCAAAACAATCGAAGATAAGTTTGGGAATGATCTGGTTGTATTCCAAGAAGACATTTCGTCGTGCTAAAAAAAAATTCAAAGAATTCTTGAAAAAAAACCACAAACTAAAAAATGGATTGACCGGGAAATAGCCTAGACATGACTATAATTGAAAATGTGTGAGCCGAACTGAAAAAGAACATAAATTCCGAACGTCCAGAAATATATCAGACTTGTCAGAGGCATTTCGAAGTTCATGGAAAGAAATATATCCATTATACTGTAATGCATTATATCAATCAATGCCAAAAAGAATTCAAGCTGTGTTCAAAGGAAAGGGTAACGTCACCCAGTATTTACAAGCAGTAAACGAATACTTATTTCCATGATATCACCTGAAAAAATACTTTTTTCCTTAAGAGGGTCTTCAAATAATAGTTGTTAATGGTCCGTTATTTTTACATTATGGACGCCTCTTTTTTACAATGTTTCCAAAAGCAATGGAATAAATTACAATATAAAAAATTTCTTTATTTCTTCTTTATTTTTTATTTTTTAATAATCAATTATATCTCAGCTCGTTTATTCACCATGAACAAATGCTTATTGCCAGGTGTTGCATATCCACTATGTTCAAGGTACAATCATGGAAGGCAAAAGCGCCAGAATTGTCGAGTATTTTCTTTGCTTTCATGTGCCATGCCGGTATAGGGAAATTAATTACCAATATGCCGCTGTTATACACTCTGCACATCCTAAATTTCCCATAATTGTCGATAGGAAGCATGAAGAATGTGGAGTAGGGATCGATACCACAAGCGAGCGTTCAAGAACTGCATTGTGAAATAGTCCGCCTCGGTTGATCTAAATAAAGGTCAGTGGTGTTTGCAAAAAAAAAAAGCATATATGCTTAATGAAAATCGAACTCAAGAAAATCGCGTCAAATACATAATATGCTTAATGAACATTTTAAAAAAGATCCCTAAGCAAAGCTCCGATTTTTATTTATTTACTAGCAAAGGTACCCGGCGTTGCCCGGGATAATTACACTTGTAGGTAAACAGAACAATCTCAAAAAATTAAATTAAATTTTGCAATATCTTAAAAATAAACACATGAAAATGCTTAGAATTAATACAGTAAAAATCCTTAATGAAAATTTGAAAAAAAATGTTAAAGGCTCACAATGGATGGACCTCTCCAATAATTTCTTACTCACGTAATCTTACTTCAGATGTACACTTGATGTTGTTGCAATTTCCACTCTTCTCTCGATGTATTGAAGCAAAATTTGGCCATTCATCGCTTTGTGTAGTCTAGCGGTCGCCGATTCTTCTATTTACTTGCTTCCCATTTGCTCAATACAGCACGGAGCTAAAGGAGTGCTTCCTCTGTCGTCTTTCCACTCTTTCTCAATAGTCAGCTAACTCTTCATTATCTCCAGTTACTGATCATTTTTAAAGATTTTCAAGAAATTGTTAAGTACTAAGAACTCTCTTTTTCTAAGAAAAACCTGAATAAAAGGAATTCTATGCATTGTTACAAATTGAAACTTATCCATATTGCATCATCGTTTTGTGCTCATTGTTATTGGTGAATTGCGTGTTGATACCATTGTTGATGCGAACACGACGGGCCTATTGTTGCACAAACTTTGCCTTGCATTGTTGGTCATGAGATATTTCTCATTAATATGCCTTGCCATAACCATGAATATAGATTTTTTTATCGATATTAATTATTTTTCCGAAATCTGAGTTAGACAGTGACCTTCCTCATGCTTTGAAGTCAAGTATGCAAAATTTCATCAAGATCGGAATGAAACTGTAGATTTGTATAAAAAACAAACCCACAAACAAACAAACATCCTTCTTTATATATATAGTTGTTTTTTTTATTTTTTGCCTATCGTAATTTCAAATACAAGTTATCAGTTGATAATTTTTAAGATTCCGTTTAAATCAAAATGATGAAAAAATATACAAGTCATCCAATTCAATATCTATTAACATACGAACATTGAAAGCCTATACATTTTCACAGAGGAAATCAACACGTCATTACTAGAAAAATATTTATCGCCAACTTGGTTGGTGTAGCACATTGGCCAAGATGAAAACCAAACGACCTCATATCTCCTGTGACGTTTACTGTTACCCTAGATAACAAGAAAACTGAGACCATTTAGCCATAGAAGGCATTCAGGAAAAATCATTTTATGTGCTAAACATCTGAACTCCAATGGTTTTTGTAGCAACGAGATAAGATTGGTGTTATAATCATGAGGACACTGTTTCCAAGAGAATGAAGTGGTTGAGCTTCATTTTGTTTATCTGTATAGTCAGAAGTTGATTGAGTCCCAACGGTAGCGAGTTTGAAAGGTAAATATTGCAACATTCCTGAGCAGTTTCTGACAGGATTTTTAATTTAGAACTGACATGAATTTTGCTTGGTTAAATTTAGAAAATTTCTCGCAAGGACAACCTAATCCTAGATCAACATGGAGTAATGAATTTTACATGGACAAAAGAATTTCCTTCACTACATAAAGTGACGGAGAAATTGTACATTCAACACATTCAACAATATAAAATTACCGTACATGAATTAAATTTTGGACCGATGTACTTCACCTTATTGTCTCTTATTCACGGTCTCAGTTCTTAGGCCTACTTATATTTTCGGAATTTTTTTCCAAAATAAACAGCAGCAGCAGAAAATAACAACAACAATATTATTATTATTATAAAATCAATAGTTAATTTGTTTTTCTGAAAGATCCGCCTCCTCTGACAATATCGATTTTTATACTAAATGAGTAACAATAAATAATATCGGGCTCGGTTACTTCCCTCCTACATTTTTTCAAAATTCATATAATCCTATGAGATGGTTGCAAGGAGAAATGTAGCCATAACAACCTAATCGCATTGAGTTCCCACAGAATGGCAATGAAGTAGGCAGGAGATATGAATGTCAACATCAGTCGAACGAGCACTTCACTTGTCAAACGATTTCCTTTGAGCGACACTGTTTGGGGAGAAAAACTGGCAACGATTTCCTGGAACTTCTCGGCATCAAACACTTCAATATCCAAGGAGAGTAACCTTGCAGCGAAAGCTATTGGCCATTCAATTTTGCTGAGCTAATGACAAGTTTTTGAGTGAAGGAAGGGAATCCTGAAATGAACACGTGTAGCTTTTACGAAGAGAGGTTGCGTTGCGTTTATAACTTCGGTGTCATCTACCCATTTATTTGGATTTTACTTTTGAAAGCAAAACTCATTAAACTATGATAGGCTTAACTCAAATCATTTGGAGGGTGATGCACAGAAAATGACTTACAAAAATTTTAATATACCAAATATTCCATGACAATTGGTATTACAATCATGGAATCTGCATGATTAACCAGTACGTAAAACGTATTCAATATATTCTTGTTAGCTTATAATCTCTGCGAGAGGAACCCTTGTGTTTTTGACCACTTTAAGTTACAATTCTCCTGTCAATCTCTGGAAACAAGTAACGATGGCAGTTTTCTAGTTTTGGCTCACGTAAATCATACAGAGCCCAAAATGTTCATGCAAGAAATCCGAAGATTAGGAAAGCAAGCTCCATCTTGTATGAACCTCTGGGTCTCTGATGGTCGTTTTATTTCAAGGCATTTCAAAGTGTCCGATATTAATCTCTAGGAGTTCTTATGGGAAATCTGAAGGAGAAAATCTACCGCAAAAAAAAACTAGGAAATGTAATGCAAGGGTCATTCCATATCAAATCACCCAGGAAAAAAAAACAAAGGAAATGTCACCCACCACTTCAGATTTTGACAGTTTTTTTGTTACATATTGCTATTACCAAGTATGAAACCATACCAAATCATTTTGGCCTAAGTCAAATGTTTTCGGAGATATAGGGTGTCAAAGTTTAAGTAATTGGCGTTTTAGGTATTTCTGCAGCTCCGCGATGTCCGTGTCGCTTGTTATAAAAAGATCATAACTCAATCAAAAATGAAGATATCAATACCATTTTTTTACTGTGTTGTGTAAGATATGCCTATTTTTACATGTAAAATTATTAAAAAATTAAAACAACAATATTTTCCAATTTTTTTAATCGGCTGAACATATTTTTTTCAAAATGCGATTACAAGGCGAGGCAGAATTTTTACCAAGGTGGGTTATTTTAAATAAACCTTAAGTTATGGCCTAAAATAGTAATAAATAAAAACAATGGGGTTTTACCTGCCATTTGGTTTTTATTACATTTATAGGTCCCCTCTATTAAATTGTCAGAACTTAGCACAAATTCATATATAGCATGTGCTTATGATGATCGCTGCTTAAATAGTGAATAGAAGCTGGAGCTGATACTCTAAACATTAGGAAATGATATTACTTGAAAAAATGGAAAGAAAAATTCTGTGGCCTGGGTTCGAACCAGGAATCTCGAGTGCCATATCCTCGACGCCTCTACCAAATGGGCTATCGAAGACACACGTACAGCCAAGCTGTCACTATGTGTCTTAAAGACAACAAAGTTGTCATGGCGGAAAGCCCAATGGGAGGCGGGCACCTGGGTCATAAATCGAGAATTTCTCCTATCCAACCATCCGAAAGTTTGATGAACGCACAGAATAGATAGTGAATAGAAGCTGGAGCTGATATGGAAATTATATTATTATTGAAAAATGGAAAGAAAAATTGGTAGAGGCGTCGAGCATACGACACTCGAGGTTCTGATTCGAACTTAGGTCGCAGAATTTTTCTTTTCCATTTTTTCCTGATGTTTAGAATATCAGCTCCAGTTTCTATTCACTATTTAACCAGTGATCATCATAAACACATGCTATGTAAGAATTTATGCTGAATTCTGACAATTTAATAGGGGGGGACCTATAAATGTAATAAAAGCCAAAAGGGAGATAAACCCCATTATTTTTATTTATTGCTATTTTAGGCCATAACTTAAAATTTATTTTTTAAAAAAAAGACCTTGGTAAATATTCTGCCTCAACTTGTAATCGAATTTTGAAAAAAATATATTCTTCGATTATAAAAATTGAAAAACATTGTTGTTCTTATTTTTTAATAATTTTACATGTAAAAATAGGAACACAGGCTATTTTTTTCTAGAATTGGCATGTCTTACACAACACAGTAAAAAAAATGGTATTGATATTTGCAATTTTGAGTGAGTTATGATTTTTTTATAACAAGCGCCACGTATATCGCGGAGCTGCGGAAATACCTAAAACGCCTAATTTACTTAAACTTTGACACCCTAGATCTCCGAAAGTATTTGACGTAGGCCAAAATAATTTAGCATGGTTTCATAACTTGGTAATAGCAAGATGTAAAAAAAAATTGTCAAAATCTGAAGAAATGGGTGACATAGCCTGGGTGAACTGATATGGAATGACCCGCAACTGAGAGCGGTCATCGTTACTTTTTCCCAGAGACTGACATGATGGTTCGTCTTGAAGAGTTTATATGTCAACAACGTCCTGCATACTGATTATTGTAAAACAAAGTATTTTGGAATACGGGGTATATTAAAAATTTTATAATTGTAAAACATTCAAAATTTGTATGGACATGGTGTAAGTGAATAGAAGTGTCATCTGTGGTTTTTTCAAAGTTTATAACGAGCAATTTTGAACTGAAGGATGAATATCGCTCAGATAAATGCTCGACCTCACACAACTGGGATCACCTGTTAGAGCTCAAGAGTCTGGTCGAGAAGAAAAAAAAAGATTCATCCTCCATTTTCACCAGACCTGGAACCTTCCAACTTTCACTTGTTCCAGAGTCTTCAAAACCATCTTATTGGAAAACACTTTCGTTCTCGGGAGGAGGTGGAACGGGAAATAATGGCATTCTTCAATTCAAAGCCGAAAAAGTGTTTTAAAGAAAGCATTTAGAAGTTGCCCGAAAGGTGGAGAGAAGTCGTCAGTATAAATGGAAATTATATTGATGATTAGTTTGCAATAAATATACAATGTTTTGTAACTATCATGTGCTATGTCAAAATCGTGCATTACTTATGTTACGATCTGATAAAAACAAAGGGAGATTCAACACCAATTATTTTCGTGAAATCATAGTTACAGTGCAAAAATACAGATATCCGGAAGGCCAGGATAATCTAGCCTAGAGCTTATGAAAAAATTCAAGGAAGAACTTAAAATCAGAACTGCATTCAAACAAGTCCTAATGTGAGTTTATTAAATTAAATGCTATAGGGAGTGCAAGTGTGACGTCAGTCCTAGGAATTCTTCAGTCACGTGACTCGATTTGGTTCCAAACAAGTCTTCTCGCTTCGGGATTTAACATGGTTCCAACGTAGGGATGGAATAAAATCGCCTTTGTATAAGCCCAGTGTTTATAACACATTAAAGATGTGAAATTGTTCAGTTCCTCACTGCTCAAGAAGGAGCCAAAACAGCGATTTAGACATCTATCGTTTTCCCAAAGAAAGAAAGATCCGCGAACGATGGCATTCTTTTGCTAAGTGATTAAAAGTGATTAAAAAGCGTTCTAATATTAATGTATAAATTATATAATGGGATTAAATGTCTTAATAATAGTATCAATTACACAAATTAACATAATAATTTAAGAGATGTCATTTTTACTGGCCGCCCGTTTTAACGTTACTAGTACGTATATTGCGTGGTTCCAATGTTTGGAACCAGCGATCCCATTTCCTAGGCTCTCGGCACGTTCATCGCGCAAATGACGTCAGCTGTGACGTCGTCACTTGCACTCCCTATAAAAGGCATAAAAATTCAGCTTTAAGAATTTTATTTATACAATTTCCCGTTTTTTTCTTTAATGATTTGAATTTGTGATTAAAAATATGAATGCTTTCGCAATTTTCTGCCAAAAAAAATCTCATAAGTGAAATCAATAGAATTAGTCGTAGTTTTGAATCATAAACAGCCGCTGACTATTTTTGCGAAGATTCTTCTACAGTGAAAAAAAGAAATCAAGCAAATAAGTGTTAATTCGGATTCAATTTTACGCAATATTTCTCTTAGTAATACACCTACAACATTTTTAAAATTTAATCTTCTTAACTGAAGAAAAGAGATTTAATCCTCTTTCCAAAAAAAAAACCCCACACACGCGCACATAAAGAGCTTTATGAAAATGCAAAGAGAAGCGCAGTTACCTTACTAGTGTCACGGTCTTCATTTTTAATAAACACATGTGCACGATTTGCAAATGCAAAAATTTAATGATTATTTTAAGAATTACTGACGATCCCTCAAAACAATATATCAGTCAATTCTTTCCATTTAACAGGACAATCTTAAAAGCACCCAGCAGCGAGCGCGTCCATTCCCTGATCGTTGGCTCGAAGTTTCCATTTGAAAACGTTTTAATTCGAGGGGAAGATAAACGAGAAGCTTCAATCTCCCTTCGAGTCCGAAAATAAAAAAGAAGGAAATTGAGTCTTTGGTGGAAAACGAGACGTTAGAGCCAGGGAATCTTTGATAATTTCCTAAGTGAAGTCTTTTATTTGCCATCCCTCAACTCTGATGGGTCTCCCTCGAACACACACGCAGACTGTATCCAAAATGTTATCCTCCACTTCCTGATCTAAAACATTTTTTTTCTTTTAGCTTCGACACCATTTGGCATGATAGGACCAAGTTCCCACCAGCTGGGAGCCATTGGTTGTCAAGGGGAACGGCCAATGGGAACTTCCCTAGTAACCGAAATGTCACGTGTGTTCTTCACGACGCTGTAAAGTGGACTCAAATGACCAGAAGACATAAGAATATTTCCTCAGAAATGGAAGACATGCAGAAAAATAAAAAGGGGGAATTTTTAAAAGCCTAAGCTTCTAAGTAAAAAAAACAGCTTATTTCAAATCTTATTGTAATATAACAGCTTATTGTTTTGTTTTTAACACAGGTCAACAGCCAAAATATTCACGGAACCAAGTTGGTGTTTTTTGTAGTATTTTTATAATGCTAATTACCAAAATGAAAACGAAATTTTTTTATCACGCACCAATTTTAGAAATCGCCATATTAAGTATTTCCAATTTCTACGCTTATTTCGCAAGATGTGCACATTACGTAAAACACTATCCCTTTCAAATAATTTTGAAATGCGGCAAACAATTAAACGTTTAGCTTTCAGCATAATAGACCCGTTTTGCCGAGTACTTTCTTTTGTATGTGGCATCTAGAAAGTCCCCAAGGAGGGTCCATTTTCCCTGGTACCACCTCTTCATAGTAGAAATATCCTAGTAGAACCTTTCTCCATGTTCATCATTAACGTCGCCAAGGTTGGCAGGGGGGAAAAAAGAAATCTAGGTGGGAATGCAGGAAATGAATCTTTAGTGACATGTCGCATCACAATTCATAAAATGCTTGCAGAAGCTCATCAAGTTGCAGAACCCGTGCGCTACAATCTTCAGAGCTTTCCAAGCTCTTACTTCCACTGGGTTCGATGCAGTTTCAAATCCGTTATCAGCTATTAGTTCCCTGATGGGAGAGCTGACAAAAATGCATTCCTTTATTTTCCGTCTTAGATCTGGAATCCCGTGCCCTGCGTGTCCACTGGAAACAGCAGTGTCTTATACCTCATCCGCACTAGCATTTCCAAACTAGTTTAGATTGCCGAACTAGTTCCGATTTTCAAGTGCGTACACAACTGGTTTAAACGAAACCGGTTTCAGGCGTTAGAAACTGTCTCAGATTAAGCGAGTTTCCCAAACCTTCTTGAGACAGTTTAACTAGCTTCGCGCGTGGAATTGTGGGATCCCAGAATTCCGTGCGCTGATGCGATGCTCTTTTTTTTAGATCGCCTTGCCTCTCTCTCGTCGAGGCCTTCGAGATTAACAAGGCCTGAGCATGCTGCTCCAGAGACAAATGAAGAAATTACTTTCATTTGTCTCTGTGCTGCTCCGTTTCAATGCTAAAATGCGTGCGAGAGCGATTTCCCCAATCTGCCGCCAGATGTCCTTCTTTTACGTGTAGCATTTTTTTTTTTACACAGTAAATAATTTATTTTAAAAATATTTACATAGCTGTATTTTTTATTAATTTATTTATATATGAAATAATGAATTTTAAATTGCCATCTGATGGGAACCATGAAAACGTCGAAAGATTTTAACTTTATTCAGCTGTATAGCATTTTTTGACACAGTAGTACTTTATTAAAAAAAAATTACATAATATTTTTTTTATTTATTTTTGAATTTATCATGGTTACAAAAGCACATATAATACAATTGAAATAGCTGGCTTTCTGCTTGTTTATAGAGAAAGAAGGACACCTAGTGATGAAATTTCGAAATCGCTCGAGCTCGGGAAATAAATGTTTGCTTGCTCGTTTCAACACCATGAGGCATTGAGCACATGCTTTTAACTCGTTCGAACTATCTCAAGTGCGGAAGCATATTTAGCTCTCCAAACTAGTCTAATCTAAAACTATTTTCAAATAGCATCTAAACTAGTTTACTTCAAGCTAGTTCAGGTAGTGCGGATGAAGTATTACAAAGATTTTCATTTAACACAGTTTGATATGAAGTGGCAGCAGCAGGATTTTCTCAATTTCGACTAGATGTTTATTTTCGACATTCATTTATGGCCAAGAGTCAAACTTTGGGGATTTATTCAGTCCTTTGTGCAATTGTGAAATCTTTTGTCTGGCTATCCCACTCACAAATGAAACAGCAGTACTTGGTGTACCTGCTCTGTATGCCTAAAAGAAGATCAATGACCTTCAAAAATCTCCACAAATATACCATTTGTACTGACCAATACCGAATTTCAATTCGCTTTATCTCAAAAAGTGTGCGTGTTAGAGAAATTTCAAAATTAAATTCGTGATCAGCAGATAAAATCACCCACTTTCATTCCGTGAACAAGAAAAATCTTAAATTTGGCCAAAGTTTTATATATGTCCAATTTATCCAGTGTAATTGGCCAAGTTTTATATATGTAGCCTATTGTCCGTAAAAAAATTTTTTATTCGACTATATAAAGATGTCTCAAAATGCCCCATGTTAATGCAAGTTGATACTGTAAGTTTCAATCTTAGTTTGGCTCTGCTCAAACCTGGCACCCAAACATTAGTCTGAGGCTCTTAGTATAAAATAATGCCAAATTCATTTTAGCCAACAACTTTTTATTATGAAGTTTCACTAACCTTTTGAGATAATGAACACACTTATATCAGGAGTTAAAAATATGACATTTTGAAGTTAAAGAAATTGAAACTTGAGCTCCATAAGGCTTCACTTGAGCAAACTGGCATTAAAGGTTTAGGATAATATTTCTTTTGCTAAAACTGAATTGAAAAAATGGTATGAATTTACCTTTCCTCAAAATATTTTGTTCAACACAGCCAATCGTTTTCACTACCACTTGTTTGTTGCATGTGCATACTATAACCTACCTCATGAGAAAATCTCAACTTGCCCCACTTGATGCCATTATGGTTTTCTGCATAAAAACACCTGGCCTGTACGAAAAAAAGAAACTACCGAAATTTACTAATATTTTCACCCTCTGTCAGGCTATTAGCCTAAAGAAATTCCTCACGTTCACATACAAGGAGTATTGAGCCTGGAGCAGCTATATGGAAATTTATTTCGCATTGGTTAAACACAACTACAAAGCGCTCCCGTCTATTATAGCGTAATTAAAAAAAACGAACGCTCCCTCAGTTTGAAAACGAAGAAGAAGCGTTTCATTGGTGATGATCTAAAAAATTTACGCATGAGCATTTTTACGTAAACCACGATATATCAACTTGCCGCGGTCTTCCCTATAAAAAATTAAAAAGAGGATCTTCTAAAGTCAAAACAGTGACTCTTCATGTTTTCCTTCTTTTTTTTTTGGTACAGAGTATAAATGAGTAAATACCAGAGGAGATCAAAAGTCTAAGTTAAAACCTGAAAACTTGTTTTGAATACCTGGGAGTCCAAAAGTTCTAATAATATTAAGAACCCCTGCATATTAAATTAAAAATGTTTCTACAAATTCCACGTAGAGGACACTAATTAAATTTTAAAAATTTAAAAAAAAAATCGGAAATGGTGTTTTGAGAAGTTAAAAAAAAAAAATTAAATTCTCTGAATATGAACTTTTTCCCCTCGTAAAGTAAATATTTCAAGAAAGTAGATTTTACGTTAAAGACTTGAGATCTTCTTTAACCCTGTTATTTGAAAACTCTTAGGGAACTGAGTTAAAGTTTTAGATAAAAAAAAAAGATACATATGTGGAGAAGACCAAAATTATAACTGAATATTGTTTATAAACCCTAAATATGCATTTAACCTATTAAAGAGCTGGACTTAATACATTGCAAACTCACTAGCGGTAACTTAAATTACAAGTTGCCTCCCTTATCGTAAATGTAACTCAAAACATCAAACATAATATATTTATTGAATAGTGGAATCTGAACTATTAACAGTATCCCCGGCGAATATATAGATACTTTTTAACCACTTTAAAATAATAAGGGGAAAGCGTAAAAGAATGGGGGGGGGATATAAAAAGGAGAGCAGAGCCGTATGGTGGAAGGATGGACTCACTGGAGATGAGTGTGCCAACACCCCAGATGAGGACGGCGTAGCAGAAGACGGCCTTGTGGCGGGAGACGATCTTGACGGCCGCATGCAGCATCGTGTGTCGTGGCGCCGCCAGGCAAGGGAGAGAGAGCAACGGTGCACCAGAGCCGACGAGTCACTTTGGGCGCAAACGGCGACAAATCATGGCGAACGCAAGACGGCAGGTGGGCTGAAAAACATGATAAATTCTGAATGAATTGGGCGGAAAAAGAAGACGATGAAGGAAAGACAGAAAAAAATAAAGGAAAGAAAGAAATGGAAGGCAAGGGGAAGGAAGAGAGCCAGAAGGAAGGAGAAAAAAATTTTAAATGGCTGACGGCTAAATAATAAAAAAAAATAAATAAAAAAAATGTACAGTAATTTTTTTTAACCAAGAAGAAATTTTCGTTGTCAAATGCCAAATTTCTCATAAGCCGGGATAAGAATATTGAAAAATATACCAGATTTATTAAGAATTTTCTCCAACATAAAAAAAGACAGATCTTCAGCTAAAATTTATTTTTTATGATGCAGAATTAAGCAATATTCAAAAAATGAAATGATATAGAGATTTGAAATGAAATCTAATTTTTTAATTCAATTACAATAACATTTTATTATTATTACTAAGTAGAAATTATAGGAACTGAATTCGAATTTCAAGCTACGAGAATACCATATTCCTCACAACCAAGCTCGAATTCAAATTTCAGCTTCTGCGCGCACATTAATAGCTTTTTGTTTACGATTCAACGCCGGTGTTTACGGAAATTTTAGAAGCCTTGATTCATGACACGGTTTTAAAAATTAACGAATTTAACATAACGATATGCATCTTCAGCTAAATCTAATAACCGAAATTAAAAAATTATAAATGAATCTTAAGTTTCTAAAAACAATCAGGCAAACTTAATTAACTTGTGATTCAAAAAAAGTCTTGAAATTATCAAAGTAAAACGCCGCGTTTGTGGGCTCCTTTGCAATGCACTCGATATTCGCTCAGACCCAGGTTACGAGTGAAGAAATAAACAAATTTTATTTTTATTTTACAATTGCTAAGCAATTTTAAATCTCTCATCAACATGTGTTAGCGTTGAAGTGAATTTAAACTTCGCAGTAAGGATCAATTACTGCATTTACGTGTTAGCATTTCTTCCAAGATTCAAATATTCATTGTTTATTTAAACAAGAAAGCTAATAAAAAAGAAAATGAGAAAACAAGTTACCTTATAAGCTGTGAATATTTCTGTCAAGTGATAATCTAAAGAAGTCGTGAATAAATGAATCATGACTCATGAATAAATGAATATGACTCATGAATAAATGAATCATATGACTCATGAATAAATGAATATGACTCATGAATAAATGAATCCCATCGTGGACAAGTGGGTTCGATTTCTTTAAACTACTACTTGAAGAAAGCTAATACTAATGCTACAATCAGGCATCAACATCTAGTTAAGATAAACAAGTTTAGGGACATAAACACGCCGTACTATAAATACATCCCAGATACTGTCTTAGAGAACATAAACATAAATTATATTTTGACAGAGCTATAATTAATTATTGACAAAACTATCCTCATAACAGACATTTTACTAGTACATAAGCAAAACAACGTGACCTACGTAATTGATATTTCCTTCCGCAATACACACCTTACAAAAGACATATGCAGACAAAACCACTAATAAGGGAATCCCTCGAACATGTATGTCACAGATTTTCACCAAATTGAAATATTTTGCTCAATTGAAGCTACAATAGATGCTTGCACAATAAGAGAGTGCGAAATTTTGTTTCTTTCAAAATAAACCACGAAAACGAAAAAATTTGAGCACACATAGTCATACAAGGATTCCATTGTTAAAGCGATGTATTAATGCGCTTAAGGGGACTTTCTTCCACTACTCACAGATGAAATAGACAGCAGCAGACGGCAATTGAATGGCTTCTCAAGTTTCTAAACAAACTTAGTTTTTAAAAATAGATTATTACAATTAGCTAATTGCCTTCCAGTAAAAAATGTCTAGAGTAATTAATAACCATTTCCTTAATTTATTATTTCATTTTATAAAGTAATTCGGTAATCAAACACGGGGCTGGCTTCATGTGCAACGTCGAGTAAAACGTTGCGTTGGTGAGGGAGTATGTATCGCGGTGCTTTATAATTTTAAATAAAAATAGTATTCATGGATGCCTACCTCATCTTATAAATTATTTCGAGACGAAAAATTTTTGCTTCAAAATTCAGGTTTTATGCTTAATAACAGTGCTCTAACTGCAATTCTTTGTCGATCGCTGCTAACGAGTTTGCTTCCCCTCTCTCCGCCATGTTTTTTGAACTCTGCGCACTTCCGGGGCGCTTCACTGCCGCGCAACGCTGTCGCTTCCACGGTGTGCTTGTGCGGAAAAAAAGGCTATGTGGGGTTCCTTGTAAGTATAAAGATGTTGCACATGAAATAAAACGCCTTTGGGAAGCCAACAGTATACACATTACTTCTATCGTTCTTTCTGACACTGATTATTCCACTAAAACCTATCTACACTGAACATAAACCCAGACATTAATTCTATCACTAACATAAGGTTTCTACATGTACTTCTTTCGGTCTTGAACCTCTGCGGCTTGGACCCATCTCTAAATTTTGTTCCTATTTACAAAATAATACATGCATCATGTATCCAAAAACGTGGCGTTTACTTCAAGTGTACTCAAAGAAATGGCTTGCTATTCCATTAACTGGTTTAATGGCAATAGGTTCTCATTTCAGTACCTGAATGATTTAGAAATTATTCACAGGCGAGATTTTAAGCTTAATAATTACATTTCGTAAAATTAATTGTATGCCCGCGAATAAACTGTAATTGTATCATGTGATAAAACCAGGTAAAGTTATAATTAATAGCAGTAAAATTCTCGGAATAAGACTATTTTTACTAGCGTAGGAGTGAAAATTCAAAGCAATTAATTGAAATTCCAGGAGTGCCTGTGTAGAGATCCCTATTTTCTTTTGGGTTTTAAGCGCGGAATCTAAATAGTTGTAAACCCGTTAAGGATCTTCTAATTCAAAGGCATTAGGAGAGGCGAGGCGAATTAAAAGCGAGCGCCCGATGATGCGCCTGCACGCTTAAGCCGCCGTCACAGTTTCGAGTCAGCCCTGTGGCCTTTTATTGGCTTTTGCTGCCAGCCTTATTTAGCCATGCGAGAGCAACAAGGTAAACGCCACAACCGTCGCCCAACTGCCTTCGACCACTCGAGCCTGTGTGCTGGATCGGGTGTTCGGTGATGAACAGGGACACCTCAGCAAAAGTGAGGAGGAGGAGGATGTTCCCTTCTCCCCACCGCTCTGCGCTCAAACTAGATTAGTGACGCCTACCTACCCACTCGTTCTTACCGAGAAATTTTCCCTAGCTCAACGTGGTAGGGGTAGAGAGGGGAAACGGAGGAAGGTAAAGTAGTCGTTGTTGATGAGGGGAAAAAAATTACAAGCATTAAAAATAGCTTTGCTTATCTTTGTGTTAGAAACTAAGCGCTCCACGTCCGCACATCACGTCCCATTGTCCACCAAGGACGCTCATTAGAGCAAAACTTGATTAAGTCCAAACTTTCTCGAAAGGGGAAAAAGTAAACAAAAAAAAAATGCTAACACCTTGGAGCAATGTTAGAATTAAAAGTTAAATCGCTCTTAAGATGCTACCAAAGTTATTTTTATATGAATAAAACAAATAATGCTACGAAAAATTGATAAACGTAGTACATCAAGATTTCTTATTAACCACGACAGACGTGCTATGCTTGAGAAAGCAGAACTCTTGGGAAAAACTGCTTACATTTATGAAAATATGTTTGCTGCAGACCAACTGTAATGTCAAATATTTTTTCTTAAAGAAACCTTGTTGACGGGAGGGTCGGCTTCGCGAGCAACAGCCGAGCTTTGTTGTAGCTCCGGGTTGCTTTGGCTTGGGGAAGGGAAACAGTCAATCCGCAGCAGCTCTCGTGTGCCAGTTCAACTTAAAGAGTCCGCGATGTTCACCGCACCTGCTCCAAGGTTCGTCGATGATGGCACGGCTTGTTTGATGGCGACCACGGGCAGGTCTTATTGATGACGTGCTCAGGCGAGTTTTTCCATTTTACTTTGATTTATATTCTACGATTTTGACAAGGTCCCTTTGGTCACTCAAATGCACTGATGGGAAAAAAATGCAACACCTAGAAGGAATGGGTCGGATTTGTTTGAAATTTTGAACATATGTAGCATTAGTGCCATGCAAGAAATTATTCAAATTGCAAGACAATACATTCAGAAGAACGTTGTACAGGGTGGCTCCCATGCCTCTCCTGGAAAAGAATGGTTCCGACCAGATTTGCATGAAATCGTCAGTTTGGCCTCTGCATTGTCTGGGAACAGTTAACTGTAGGTGTGGTGACAACTGCAGTGGCTCGCATACGCCGACGTGCTCTTGTGCAACAACTCACGTAGTTTGACAGAGGTTGGATTATGGGTCTTCGAGAGGCTGGATGGTCTCATCGGTGTATCGAGGCGCAAATCGCTCATACTGTTTCTGTGGTGGCTCGATGTTGTCAGCAGTGGTTTACGGAAGGAACGCACTCACGTAGACCTGGTTCTGGACGCCCACGCGCTACTGGACCGTCGAATCGTACGAGAAGCTTTGAGCAACCGTACGGCATTCACAGCAGAGATAAGGGCCAGAGTGGCACCAGCTTTGTCAAGTGGACCATTGGTAACAGTTTGCTAGCTGCAGGACTCCGGGCACGGAGCACTCTAGCCAGACTTTCACTTCTGCAAGAGCACCGTGATGCAGCAAAAGAGCCGAATGGAGAGGCGAATGGAGGTCTGTGGTCTTTAGTGATGAGAGCAGATTCTGCCTGTACACCAGTGATGGACATGTGCGTGTGCGACGAAGAGCAACAGAGCGCCATCTTCCACAGTGCATCCGTCTACGGCAACACAGATACAACCCCTAGCGTAATGCTGTGGGGTGCGATCAATTACAACTCGCGATCACCCTTAGTGTTTGTGGATGGAACACTGAACAGCATTCGATACGTCCAGCAGATTGCGAAACCTGTTCTTCTGCCCTTCTTGCAACAGGAGGGTAACATTTTTTTCCACAGGATAACGCCCGTCCACACATGGCCCGTGTTAGCTTGCAGGCCTTACAGCATGTGGCACTACTTACCTGGCCAGCACGATCTCCAGACTTGTCTTTAATTGAGAATGTGTGGAGACGTAACGCCCATCGTCGCTGCACACCAGCTGCAACAATTCCACAACTGCGCCAGCATGTTCAAGAGGCTTGGAACAACCTACCCCAAGACAACATCCAGCATCTTTATGATGACTGCATGCATGCAAGAGTCGAGGCCTGCCTTCAAGCTCGCGGCGATTATACGACCTACTAATGTCGTCTATTGGGGCATGGGGGCCACCTTGTATAACGTTCTTCTGGACGTATTGTCTTGCAATTTGAATCATTTCTTGTATGCCATCAATGCTACACGTACGTAAAATTTCAAATAAATCGACCAATTCCTTCTAGATGTTGCATTTTTTTTGCCTGAGGTGTAATACAAAGGATATCTAATGAAACAAGGAAATACAAAACAATTTTCAACGTTGAAGACTTGTTTATCATTAATTGTATCGGATTTATGCAAATGAAATAACTGATTAAAAGTATGAGTAATAACTATTGGGCGGGGGGTGGGAGACCGCAAGCTGTGGATTATGCAAATTTTTGATGTCGATCGATAAGGCAACACGGGATGATGCAATGATAATAATTACTGCGTAAAGCGAATGTCGAAGTTAGTAACGAAACCAAGTCAATAAAGGACAATATTTTTCTAACAGCCGTATTCACCATCTCGGGGTAAAAGCGTAAGTTGAACACCCCAGAGTCAAACCTTAACATCCAAGTTAAAATTGAAACCATACTCACCATCATTCTTTAGCCAGGAGTTGGGCAACTCGAAGGCTAACTTATATTTCTTTTGTAAGGACATCTGTGATTGGTCCCTATAGTCATCGAATTAAAATTTTGGCGCCATCTATGGATGAACATGCCATAGCCTGCAACAATGGAAGAACAAGCGATATTGTTGTAGGCTATGACAAGCGAAACCACATGATGAACGCTTGTTCATCGATCGATCTCTTTCAAAATTAATGAATGTCGTTCCATTAGCTCGATTTCCTCCAATGTGGACAGATCCTGTATGTCGTCGTACAAATCCTGATCGTAGACGTCCGGATAGTACAAATACGGGCGAGTACGATTTGAAGCGAGCAAAAATAAGGCGGCTTTGCGGAGCGGAAGTCCGAGTTATCTTAATTTGGAAATCGCAGATTTCCTCGGGTTAAATTTCAAGGTTAACCCCAGGGTTAAGTGCTGATGAATACCATTTCTCATCTTAACTCTGACCCTAATCCTAACTCCAAAATAAACCCGAGTTGGTGAATACGGCCGTAAGAGTTAAATTTGGGAACTGGGGGCTGAAGCAACACTACCTAGACAGAAGGCCTGCACACAGAAACGTCATACATTGTTACATCACACAAAAGCGGCTATTGTTAATCGTATTTCTACTAATAGGGGAAAATATCTTCGCATTGATCTACAGCTGCCATTTTTTGAGGGCAACAGGAAGGCAATCCTAAACTGCTACTCATCGAAGTGCGCCGTTTTTGCCCGACTTGTTATTGTATAACGATGGTAACGAGTTGTTGCGTGTTTGGATTTATTGTATAACAATGGGATAAGTTTAGAGCCATGGCAGCCATGGGTCTCGATGCCCTCAAAAGATGGCGGATATTCAATGTTTATGTTTTGATATTTCTGCCTATAATAAGCCCTAAATTTGGCCGTTTGATGATGATGTAACAATGTATTCAGTTTTTCTGCGCAGGCCTTCTGTCTAGGTGGTGTTGGCTGAAGCCGAAAGGATTAAGTAAACATTTAGCAGGAATTCTTCCAAACGCGACACTCGGCATTATTTGCAAAATTTAAATCTGAAGATATGATACTGATTAATTAAAGGATACGATTAAAGCAAACCCACTATTAAAGTGAGAAATTGCCTATAAGTTAGATACACTATTCATCTGTTTCCCGGCCCTTGAGAATAAAAAATAGGGAAGATACGCAAGTTCGACAAGTGAGTGTTACACGAACACCAGAGCAAAGCACAGCTATTGGAAGTGTGCTCTTCTCTCCTCCAACAAAGCAAGCAGGAAAGAATTTTGCAACATATTGTCACTGTTGACGAAAAGTGGATGTTGAACAACAAACGTACGTTCGACTCGATGGTTGGAAGTAAGAGACGTTCCAGGAAGAACTCCAAAGCCACCTCTCCATGCAAAGAATGTATGGTGCTCCTCCGCAAGGATACTTGAAGTCATAACAGTAAATAGGTAAGTGCATATATAGGGCAGATGAACGAAAAGCTGTGCATTAAATAGCCAACACTTATCAATAGATATAATGTCCTTGGTTGAAGATACTTCATTGATAACCATCCAACTAATCCATCAGTTGGGCTACAAAACTGTGCCACATCCTCTTTATTCTTCTGATCTTTCGCCAACGGATTATCATTTTCCCGGCACTGGAACAACTGTTTTGTCGAATAAATGCCTTATCAATGACAAATCGGTGTATTAGGCAGTGGAATACTTCATAATATCTAAAGACGCTGAATTTTTCAAATATGGTATTGCCTGGCCACTCGTTGAAACAATGTATTGCCTCTACTGGAGATTCCTTTGATTAAATAGGCATCTCTTTTCCTTTTTGCTTCTCCTATAACACATTAATTCTGCCATTTTATTTTCAACGACCTAATATATAGAATGTTTGCTAAACATACGGCAAAATTCAAGGAGTTATTCTTTGAGTTATTTTAAGAATCTTTTGTCATTTGACGATTTTCGGAATGCCGCTTTATTTCGAAGATGCAAGGCGATAAAGGTTTTTCGACAAAAACAGTACTGATATCTTTTAATAAAAATCTGATTACTAAAAACGGCTGCTTTTGGAACACTCGGCTACCTGTCTTTCTAGAGGGTACGCCACTGGCAAAGAGAAATATACCCTGTCCAATGAAAGAAAAACTGGGCGTGTACAGTTAAATTTCCAGTTTCATTGTTAACTAGAAGAGGTACCCGGCGTTGCCCGGGATAATTACACTTGCACAAACTTTTCCTTTCATTGTTAGTCATGAGATATATATTGTTGGTTCATGCAGTGTGTTTGTGAATTGCGTGCTGATACCATTGTTGATACCTATTGTTATACCAACTTTGCCTTGCATTGTTGGTCATGAGATATTTCTCATTAATATGCCTTGCCATAACCATGAATATCGATTTTTTATCGATATTTATTATTTTTCCGAAATCTGAGGTAGACAGTGACCTTCCTCATGCTTTAAAGGTCATGTATGCGAAATTTTATCAAGATCGGAATAAAACTGTAGATTTGTATAAAAAACGTACACACAGATCCACAGACCCACCCACAGACAGACCCACAGACAGACCCACAAACATCCTTCTTTATATATATAGAAGAGAAGATTTTATTTAGCAAAAATGTCTAACAATTGAAATTGTGAATTTAATTAGACACGCCAACTTTTTCTTTCGTTGGGGAGCGTATAAATGTGGTTTATGAACGATGGTGAACCAACTCATTTTAGTGTGGTTGCTCGTGAATTTTTTAAGTGCAATATATCTAATTCGCTGGAATGGTCGAAGTGGACCTTGCTTATGGCCTGCTCGATCCCCAGACTTAAATTCCTTGGATTTGTTTCTAAGGGGCCATTTGAAGTCGTTAGTTTACATACGAGTACTCCAGTGGAAAATGCAGAAGATTTGAGAAATCGGATAGTTAATGGGTGTAATGCAATAAGAAATAGCCCTGATGTTTCTTTTTTGAAAGAGTTCGGCAGTCAAAGACTGGATTCATGCATCCTAGCTGGTGGTAGTCAAAGATCGTTTTTGTCGAAAAACCTTTATCGCCCGTATCTTCGAAACAAAGCGACATTCCGAAAATCAACAAAGGACAAAGATTCTTAAAATAACCCAAAGAATCACGTTTTGAATTTTTGCCGTATGTTTAGTAAACACCCTATATAACTGAAGTATGCTAAGAAACAATGAAATAAAATTCAATCATAAACAATTAAAAATACGAGATGCAACCAAAAATTCCGAAACTGTTCATTTAAAGAGAAATACATGTACTTTATTTTACACAGTGTCCCCTTCAAAATAGTCCCCCTTGCGAAGCCATACAATAAGTCTGTCGTTTCTGTCACTTCAGGAATGTCCTGGAAGTCTTTTTGCTGAAACGAGTCAAGCACCTTCTGCGATTCGCACTAGATCTGCTCAATCGTATCAAAACTGGATTTTCATTTTCGAAAAGAGGGCAAACTCTGCGGGAGCCAAAAGTGCCGAATAGGATTGGTGTGGAAGCGAAATCATGATTTTCGCAAGAAACTCTCGTGTGGGGAGAGCTCGGTGAAAAAGTGCATTGTCGTGGTGGAGCATCCAGTTTTTGTTTTCACGTCACAGATCTGGTCGCTTTCGCCGAACGTCCTCCCTCAGATTGCTCGTCGCTCGAATTTGCTCGTTCTCAAATTTAATGTCCATGATAAAATCGCAGACGACCTCACACACGTGGTCACAGCAGCAGTATTTTCTCAGTCCCCCTATGCGCATGAAACAAAGCTGATTTATGAATGTTTATGGCTATAATTTACTGTAATGGTGGACTTGTGCGGCCATTTGTTGAAGAGATGCGCAACCAGTCCCGGAACTTTTTGGTCGCACCTCGAATAAAATTATAAGAAAAAACTAGAAAGCTATAAAGTCCATAAGCAACAAGCGGAGAGGGGTCCACATTCTTGCCTTGGAAGGTTTATCATCCCCCTCCACCCCATTTTGTATACTAATGTTTTATGTAAAATAGAAAGAAATGGCCAAAAACAGTCTTCTAGATCTTACTAAATTCTTTCGCCCAATGGTTTTATTGCTAGTCTCACGAAAAAAATTCAACGATGTTTTGTATTATAACATTCATTAAAAATATAGAAGACGTTTTTAAAAGTTCTCATTAGATTGTTTTTAAAAGATAAATGAACAAGAGAAGTAAAATAATTAAAGAAACAACAAAAGAAAGATTTTCAGAACAAATCAACTAATTCCGGCCGCGTGCTTTTTTTGCCCTTCCTCGTGAGAATAACAGACACGAATGGAAGCTAATTTGCTTGTGTTAAAAGAACTCAACGAAATTAAAATTTTATTTTTAATTAAAAGAACGCCTTATCAAATTATTAACTAGGAACGTTATCGGATCAGCTGCTTACTTATTTTCTTTCATCTCGTCATCTCTTTTGAGACCTTCCGGAATGTTCCATTGGTTATCATCCTGCCTACCCTTAGCTCTTTCTTGAACTCTTCATCTTCCCACACCCCTAACACTGATTTTTTAAATCTACTTTTTTATATAGAATTTTACATTAATCGAGCGAAAAATAACGACCGTTCAATTTAAACTTTAGCTGCGTGCTGATTATCGTTGCATAATCTCGCATTAAAGAACCATTTCCATAAATCTTGCCCTTAACACGCTTCTCAAGGATCCTGGGAAATCAACTTCATAATGACGGTGCTTCTAGCTTAACTAATGCGTCTTTTGTTATCAGCGAAATTCACCTTTGCGCCTTCTTTTGTAAGAACTTTGTTTATAACTCAGAGAAAATTTCTTTATATTAAAATTTCAATTTTCTTTTTAACAGATTGATTCCCGTGGCTACCGTTATTAAGTAGGTCCGGAAACATTTTTACTAATATGAGATTTTTTTGTGACTTCCTTAACAGTAAACATATTTCAATTAATCTTTTGAAGTTACATATAAATAACCAAGTAATTTACCACGATTAAAATGCTTGTTGGGATTGCTATGATCAAGCGTTCAATATTCGTGCTCATGTGCTTGGAAATAACGAGAAAGATTCATCGCAGTTTTACTAATAAACCAATAATCCAGGAAATATCTCTTAAACCCAGTTACGTTTACTAAAATCATAATTCATTACCTAGTTGCGCTGGAATTCCTGTTCAATATAGGCGGACAGACAAACTTTAAATGTAAACGTTATGTCGTAGGCGAGTTCCGGACGGCGACGATACATAAATCACATCTATAACTTTGTTTTCAATCTCTTGCCAAACTATCAATGGTAAATCATAGACCAAAGACACAGAAATCGTATAGTAATTAGGAAGGCAAAGGCAAGCAAAAAACGAAATGAATAACACGATCACAAAATGAAGCGCTGCTCCTCCTCCTCTTGGAGATAATGAGTTAACTGTGCACACCATGAAGGTAGGTAATAAATATGCAGTTATTAAATGAAGCAGAAATATAAATTTTGATGACGCCTTTTACGGCCGACTTTTACGATTAACGCACGTTTGAGGGTTGAACAGTAAACGATAATTTCGTCATGCTAAACAAAAGTTAATGTAGCACGACGATTATAATTTATTATATTCGTAAACACTTCTGAAGAGGCAATATTATATATTCATAGTCGATATGACGGGAAATAAATATTTAATAAACATTCTTGACTTTTAGGCATTCCCAAGGGTTTCATAGAATCGAGGGCTTGTACATGTCGCAATGCCTATCTATTTATTCCCTCTCGAAGATTTAAAATTTTTAATTATAAATTTTATTGATCGTTTACATAACGATCGATATTGTCAAGGTAAAGTGTTAAAATTTTGTTATCAACTAAATTAATGTCTATTCGAATGATTTCAGCAAATGGAATTAAAGACGATGCTAGCAATTCCTGCCGCAATAGAATCTGTTACTTCATAAATGAACGCAGAATTACTTTACTGCATATTAACTTTAGGTCATATCCGAATTTATTATTAATTCTAGTGCAATAAAATTGAATTTTTAAACCGTTGCACGCGATCAACAAGACACATGATTTCTCTTAGATCGATATTTTCTTCGAATTTCTTAATTCGCTACATTTTAGATACTGTACGTGATTGCTGTTGACCGGAAAGTAGAGAGCACATGCCATTATAGTGTAAATCATGGTCAATTAATCTAATAATTTGATCGCGCCTATTGTTGAAGTTCCTGAAAATCCATTGTAATCAAAGTCGTACAATAGAGGCCGCATAAATCCCAACTTCAGCACTAATAGCACATGTTGTTCATTGAAAAGCATTGTTCATCTTCGAAAACTAAGGGAAGAAATGCCATTTGTTTCGCTTCTAGATGCAAAAGTAGTTATGGCAGTTATAAAAAAAAGATTTAGGGTTCAAGCAGAGGCACTTTTTTAAAATGAAAGATCGATTTCTTGAAAAATGAGCCAAAAAATACATATTGTCAACAACGAGAAAGTGCAGATTACGAGAGGCCATTGGGCTTTGACTGAGCATGCAGTGCCAACAAATTTTTCCTAACTGGCCCAATATTTATCAATTAAGTTTCCAAAGAAGAGGACTTCTCCAAGTAAACGAAACAGGAGTT
>JAHWFO010057280.1:7358602-7401477 GCA_023313115.1 Rhysida immarginata | reverse complement strand
TATATCTAATTGCCACTTTGGGGTGAGGATTCAGATCGAACTCCAGCATAAGTTTAAGTAATGAGCAAACAACTGACTCCAGAAGACTCGGGACGTACTTTATCTGCATCTGTATCAGCACCTGAATCTGAACCAGAACCCATCTCGTCTATACCATGCTGACACTTCCATTTCATCAACTACTTTACTATCAAGATCAGCGGATTCTCCAACTCCTTCCAACGTTATCTTTTGTCTCAATAAAAAACCCTTCAAATTTCACAATTTCAAATAAAAACTTTACAGAAACGAACCCAACTGCTAAAAAATGAAAATACCACACTGAAAATGCAAATGAAAGAGCTCCAAATAGAAATATACAGGGTGAATACAAAAGTCTGAACCCCCCCTTTTATTTTTTGAACCGAAGAAGATATGTCAATTTTGATGAATCCAATGAATAGGAAGTTGTGGGTGGCCTATCCCATGGTGCACTTTTCATCATCCTAAATATGCAAATTAGGACACATTCAAAATTTATCTCAAAAACCGTAAGGGATAGAGAAAAAAAACCAATTGCAAACTTGTTCAGCATAAAAAACAAACAAAACAAAAAAAAATCATCCAAATCGGAGCATTCAAAGCCTTGTTTCGGAGCATTCAAAGCCTTGTTTCCCTTACGTCGGAGCATTCAAAGCCTTGTTTCGAAGTTTGGGTTTGACCCACAACTACAGTATAATCACCTTAATACGAAAACACTTAATATGAAATTATCCTTAATACGAAGTTTTTTCCTGCCTTAACCCCCTCGATGAATTTTACATGTAAAAATTATCCTATTCTATACATCAAACGTCAATTACTGCCTCTATTTTCTTTTTTGTTGTAGTTTTTTTTTTCTTTGTTAATTTAAGTTTTTTTTATATTTTACCCTCCAGAGATCAAACATGTTAGGGCTTATTGTTACTTATACGAGGTGCGTTCAAGTTGTAAGGTCTCCAATTTATTTTAGAAAAACTATTGACCTTAGAAAGCTGAAGCTCCCGTCATTTGTCTACATAGTCAACCTCTAGCCGTACACAGTTTTCACAACGCTGACGCCACTGCAAGCACTTCTATAGTGGTCTGTTTTGCCCACTGAAAATCCGCTCGATGAGCAGAAGCTTTGTTCCGTTCTTATATAAGCGATTTTCCAGTAGACAAAACTGGTTCCTAAAGAAGCATTTGTGGCGGCCTACCAATCTTGGCGTCAGCATTGCGAAAAATGACTACGGGTAAAGGTTGACTATGTGGACAAATCACGGGAGCTTTTCTCAATAAATTAGGAGACCTTAGAACTTGAACGCACCTCGTACTTTAAATTAATAATTAATTAATACGAAATTTTTTTATGTAAACTTCGTTACAAATCATTCATTTTTACATTATATGCAGATTACAATAAAAAAAACATTTTCAAAAATAAATCTAAAACAAAAAAATTGTCATAAGTTATCCCATCTGCAATAAAATTGTTTTTAGGGTTTTAGCATCATCTAAAACCTTATTAACGACGGTACATATATATGTAACATGTATGTCACACGCCATACCTTTTGAAAGGATTGACCTAGAGACTTGAAATTTTCTATACACCTAGGCCCTATACAGAGGACGGAGCAAAAAATACAGCGGATGCTCTAGGGTGGACCAAACCATGTGTTTTTGTGGTTTCCCCAACTGACTTCCTTTCATGTCTATGGAGTTTTGATTGCGTTTGACCAATTTGTGAAGTCAGAGTTTGACTTTTGACGTCAGAATTTAAAGAACTCTATTTGAAGTACTGAGGCGGGTTCGTTATCTTAGCCAGATTTGCTAGCCGGCTGGTAGAGAGACCCAAAAATGACGTCATCGGATGGAAAATCAAGAAGAACGCTACGCTGAAACAATGATATTACGTCATCTAGGGCTACCCGGGGCCCCTCAGGGGTCACTTGTATGAATTTCATGGTTCCTTTTTTATCTTTTGAACAAAGAGGGCAAAAACCCTGAAATTTCGAAAATTTGTAGTGCGGTTCTAAAAAAATAAAACCAATATACAAGAAAAGTGATATAAGCCTCTAGGGCCCCGCCGGAGGTCCCGAGGCCCCAAATACAATTGAAGCTATAACATTTGAACGGATCGACCTGAAATTTTGTATATTAATAGTGTGGTACTAAAAAATATAGCAAATATACAAGAAAAGTGATGTAGATCTATGGGGCCCGCCAGAAGACCCCGAGGCCTCAAATACAAATCAAGTTATAACTTTTGAACGGAAAGGTCTAGAAACCTGAAATTTTATTTATTTTTAGTTTGATACTAAAAATATAGCCAATATAGAAAGAAGCTGATATAAGCCTCTAGAACCCCGCCAGAGGCCTCGAGGCACCAAATACAATTGAAGGTATAACATTTGAACGGAAAGCCCTAGGAACCTGAAATTTTGTATATTCATAGTGTGGTACTAAAAAAATATTGCAAATATACAAAAAAATTAATATAGGCCCCAGCAGAGCCCCACAGGCCCCAAACACAAGCAAAGCTACAACTTTTAAACGAAAAGGTCTAGAAATCTGAAATTTTGTTTACTTATAGAAAATTACTTAAAATTTAGCTAATATACACTAAAAACTGGTATAAGGCTCTTGGGTCTCGACAGGGGCCCTGAGCACCCAGTCACAAATCAAGCTATAACCAAGAGCTCATAAGGAAGTCCAGAAACCTGAATTTTTGAACCGAAATTCCAGAAACCTGAATTCTTGCTTATTTATGGTGTGTTACTTAAACTTTTAGCTCTTATACACTAAAATTCAGTCCTCTGGGGCCCTGGCAGGGACCCTAAACACAAACAGAGCTATAATGTTTGAACGAAAAGGCTTAGAAACTGAAAATTACATACTTATAGTAGTTTACTAAAAAATTTAGCTAATATACACGAAAAACTGGTATAAGGCTCTTAGGTCTCCACAGGGGTCCTGAAGCCCAAATCACAAATAAGCTCTAATATTTGAATAATAAAAAGGCCTAAGAACTTGAACAAATGGAAATTTTTCAAAAAAATTTTGGGAATTTTAATACTCCATTAAGTACTACCAAATTATAATAAAAATTTTAAATTTAACGACATGTTTGTTTTTGTGGGGCCCACTTCAAGAATTCTTACCCATAAAGAAAGCGCCATTCTTGGTTTTACATTGTTTCATAACCACGGTCTATAGATAGATATTCATGGTCATCGAGCTCCATTGTTAAAATGAAGCTGAAGTTTCTAGCTCCCAATAGGGCGGGAACTCTATTGAAAAGTGGCGCTGCATGTACAATCGGCCCAAAAACGCCTGCAGCGCCGCCCTATCGACAGACAGAAACTTTACTGTCACTTCAGGTTCAATGAAAAACTTCTATCGCAGGTCACGGTCGGCCCTGGTGCGATCTATGCGGCACCTGGCGCGATCTGTTTTCCTTAGCTTCTCGAAACAATGGAAAATGGCCGAAGCTCGATGACCATGAATATCTATAGACCGTGATTCTTACCCATAAAGAAAGCGCCATTCTTGGTTTTACATTGTTTCATAACTATTGGCCGATCCGCCAAGGAATTTGAAGAGCTGATTACTAGGCACGCAATTACGAATCAAAAAGATAGAGCCTGGTGAAATCAACAAAATGGGTTACTTTCCAATGAAATCACTTTAACAATAAATTAGTGTGAATAAAATTAAAAATACTTTGTCATTTTCCATATAAATAAGATACTATTTTTTGTTTATTAATGTTCTTAATGATGATTTTACCTGCATTAAAATGGAAGAGCCATCCTTGGAAAATAATGGATTTGTTCCATCTAGCAACTTACACTATGGTCTTTTCCATGTGTTCTTGTCAACGCATATTGCAAAGACGACTCGTCAACAAAAGTGATCACGGGACGAGGAAAATCATTAACATCATTTGAGCAATGACAAATTGATGCTTTCCAATGCAAAAATAAACCAATCACATCATGTTGTTGAAAATTATGTTACTTTAAAGGAAAATTATGGCAAGAAAAAGGTCTCCTGGTCGTCAATAGACGTGAGATTCCCCTGAAATTGTGGATGAGAATATACTAATCAAATAGAGAAGGAAAACACTTTTCCACAAACACTTTTTTAGACAAGACTAGGAGCTCTACAATTTACGAATCATTCAGTCTTCATTTACAGAAAAAATACAATTTTCTCACAGATTTCTGCTGCAGTACTTCTGAAGAAGTTACTGAATTCGTTACTGAATAGGGTGCCGTGCTTGATCTATCAAATCTAACTTTATGCTTCCCCTTTATCAATTATATAAACACGGATTTATTATAGTTTCATTATTTTTAATTTTGAATTCGATGCTTTTAGTGCGAAATCTGTTTTCGCGAAAAACCGCCCAATTCTCAATACTAAGATAACCAGACTTATGGGGTCGTCTTGCGAAGAGTCCAATTTGAAATCGCCTTTCAGGATTCAAGGGTTCCTCAAGTTTCAAGTTCGTCCGTATTAAGCTACGATATAAGCAGTCGAGATGAGTAGCAAAATTATTTATTCCGATTTATTAAAAAAAATTCAATTTTTATTTCAGAAATTAACCAAGGACCTTCCTTGATTTTATACTATATTTGTAGCGTATGTCTGAGACATTAAAATTTACAAAGTCGTTTAAAATTAGACACACTTGTTTCTTTCCAAAGCTGTTTTAACAATTGTAAAAGAACCGCGAGACTTTTCACCTTCCCACACCATTAATATTTCACGGATGCAGCATCTCAAATCGGATTATAAACAATGTTTTAAAACCTTTTTTCTATTCTGCCTTCTTATTCCTCATTCAATTTACAAAGCCCCTCCTCCTTCTGGATCCCGTCACTATTTACACGTCGCTATTGAGTGAGTTGTTTAAAAATTTAACCTGTTTGGTCTAATTGGTACTGGCACCGAACGAAATGAGGAGAGTGCATGCCACACACGAACTGCGCCACATGTAAACAATCAATGCACGCGGTGAGGATCGATGGAGAGCTTCGTATTTCACGCAGTGGTTCTTTGAAGAGGGCGGTTCATTGCCAAGGTTTGTTCAGGGTGGAAAAAAATATCATTTGGACGACTTGAAGTAGATTTTTAAAAAGTTGATGCAACCATGTATATATAAGAAAATTTCAATGCGTAAGAAAACCGTTTTCCTTGTATATACCCTTACTATAGAAACTGTCGTAATAATTTCTTGGGAAAAAATAAGCTTCATTTATCTATCCTATTTTTTCGCAATTCTCTACATGTTTGTGATCTAATTGGTTGCTAAACTTGGATAATTTTTTTTTATTAAATATCGATTTCCCTTTAATTTCTATTGAGTCAGAAAGGTTCGGTGAATGACACTGTTTTATAGTTATGGTATATAAAAACATAAATTAATGATTTACCATAATTTCCTGTTTTTGGTTTCATAAAAGAAGGTCCTAGAAATTTCTGAACAATCTGTATACATGCACCATCAATTTTAAGTACATAAATACTCACTTCGGTATCGGTTGTCATCCAGTATTTTGAGATACTGAATATCGATTATCAATAGTTATGATTTTTCGATAGTATCCGTCTGAATGTCGTCTGAATTTTATGTATACTATTACACTGTTTTCGCTTCCATTTTTGCTATACCTCATCATTTTCGAGATACAGCATATTTCGGAAGTTCGATTTTTCACCGATATCTCGGAACTATGGGTGGCATAGAAATTTAGATAATCAGCGATGAAAGATGCATTCATTTCAAATATCATACATCCCACACCTTAAAAAAAGTGCGACCAGACAAAAATATAGGATTCAGTAATGAACTTTTCAAGTTCTTTGATACATTGCCTAATACATCTTATAAGAGTAAAAAAAATTATATACTTTTGTTACTTATTTTTTGTAAAAACTTTATACACAAGTCTAAACAAATACTAATCATAATTAAGACGCTTTCATATAATAAAATAGAGAACACAGTAAAGAAAAAAAAAACGCTACATTTCTTTATCCCTCACGCATTATAAAGAGCCAACAGGCCATTCGGTTTTATGAACGTAATCAGGAAGCGAAAAACAGATCAATTCAGAATTTAGGAAAACATCGCAAATGCTCGTTTAGCGGGGAGCATAATTCAAGGAATCAAGTCAAAGGCGTTGAACACGTGGAAGCTATCGGAGTTCCATTTGCCTGTGCGCAAATGCGGCATGAAAAGCGATGGTTTTACGAATGCTACTCAGAAACTGAGCAAAGACAAAGTGAGCGTGCAGCAGCCTTAAGGGCGATTTCAAACAAAGCAAAGTTCACGGCTCATTTCTGCCAGGACTAATGAAAATAAGATATTGGAAGTCACGCACCAATTCGGAAGCGCTACTTGCGAAGCGCTACTTGCTCCAGCTATAAAAAAAAAAAAAAAAAAAAAAAAAAAAATGCTACAATGGTGGCCCCCGAATACGTTACTTGATACTTATGTCTTCGCTTCCGTTTTCCATACTCAATTTTATTTGCAGATTCCATATTGATAAAAGCTGTTCTAAAGATAGGTGGAGTATGTAGCAAGGAAGAAGATTTAATGAATGAATAAATTAATTAATTAAAGAGGGTATAGGAAACTAGCGGAAAGTTCATCTACTTTTTACTCTTATTATCCGCACTTTTTAATCCCCGTTTAATTTAATTTTTTTATTTCCGATCGAATGACTTTTCACGTGCCATATGTAAACGTTAATAGTTCTAAAGAAGATGTAACTGTTCCCCCACAGCTCCGACTCCACTAGGATAATTTGGTCCAAACTTTACAGTAATGTAAATCTTGTCTAGAGGAATCTTCATATCAAATTTCACTCCTTTACATACCTATTTACCATGAAGACCAGTCCGTCTCCTCTGAGTCCCACCCCGTAACTCCGACTCCAGTGGACCAAAACTAAACCCAACGTCAAAAAATTTAGAAAATATGAAATGGGATACACAAACGGTGCACAGATTTCACAGGGTGATAGGTGAAAACATACTGAACATTTTTACCAAAGAATGGATGGTCCAAATTTCAGCATTAAATTGCTAGAGGGAAAAATGTTGGAAATACGGCGGGGGAGGCCGTGGCCTGGTGGGCTTTCACTGAACACAACTATTGTGAAGTTAAGCTACATCAGGCACGGCTCGTCACTGGATGGGTGACCATCCTTGATAGCAGATCTTTACCCCCCCGGCTGCTGCGACCATCATACAGCAGTCGTGAATCCAGGTCCATCCAGGGACCCAACTCGTCGGCCTCTGGCCGTACAGGCCCTGGATGGATGTATTGGATCCAATAAATAAATAAATAAATAAATAAATAAATAAAATAAATAAATTGCCAGTTGAATTATGCATGCAAGCAGCATGAAAATTAGACCTTGATATTTTCAGTGCGTTTTGTTAACAGTTGACTCCTGGAAACTCTTGTACTTGATGATAGCAGCATACACCAATGAAGAATTTACAGACATACATTTTGGGTATGAAGTAGCCGATGGGAATGCCACATTTGCTCGTAAATACCATGAACGGTATTCCAATCGGTGGTTACCAAACATTTCAACGTGTACACCTCCAATTTCGTGAAACTGGAACATTCCGTGTTTATAGGCATGAAACAGGACGAGGCAGACGTGTTCGAATACTTAATTTGGAAGAAGACATTCCGAATGAGGTGGAGGCTAATCCAGGAACAAGTTCTAGAGCCATTGGTCACCACCATTGTGTAAGCTATTCCACGGTGTGGATAGTATTACCTGAGAATTCGCATGCAAAGCTTTACAGAACCAGCAAATGAAGATAATAGAGCAAGAGTAAGTAATATGAGGAAGCGTTCTTAATGTGCTCTTGACAAGAGGAAGCGTTCCGAACGATATATCAGCCATTCTGGGGACCCATAAACAAATAGAAGCGGGAAAGGACTCAATCTCAAAAAGAAAGAAAGATAATAATAAAACTACTTTAATAAACCATCAAAATAATACAATAGACAAAACTAATGGAAGACTCTGCCATGTCTCCAATTACAAAAAACTGTCCGTGAAAGTATTGAGACAACGCAAACTCCATTGTATAAATTATCATGACCGACCGAAGACTGGCATAAGGAGCGGCAGTCCTGGTCTGTATAAAAAGGTAAAAGTCAAAGTTTCAACCACTGTGATGGCCGTTGTTGCGTGTTGGCAAATGCCTAGAGAACCATTCTCTACGGTTGTCTTGGACAGTGTAATTTGGTGGAAACTGTGTCGTGATGTGCAGAGATTATCAACAAAACGACGAATGCTTTGCAATAGAGGAACAATCACATGACATTAACATCCAGTGGAAAGTATGTCACAAAGACTGAATAACAAAGATTTCAGCACCCGATATTGAATCCTAACAGTAATAATTGCGAGTGTCCCGTAAACACCATAAGAGCGTATTTGCCTGCACATTAAGCCATTTCGGATGCCTACATCGAGGCGAAATAGCCAATTACGATATGGGGACGGGTGAGAGCGAAGCGGCACTGTTTACAATGCAAAGACCGTGTCGTTAACATTTTCAGGAATATAATTATCCATAAGAGGAACTGATGTTGCGAGGAGTGGTATAAGGAGATAGAGCGCGCAAAGCCTTCCCTATCTTATCAAAGCCGAGAGATGGCATTACTATTTTGAGTGTACATAAGCACCGGAAGGTATTACCGCTCGAATTTAGCGCATCGTAATAAATTTTCGTTTTTGGTCGTGATTTTTTCACGGGTGAAATACTCGTGATACACAAAAGCTGTTTTATTCAGAATCAAGCTTAATTTTATTTTATACAAACGTTTTGTTATTCACTGATTAATAATGATGAATCTAAACTTATCAAAAGCGTATAACGTTTTTTTATATAAAATCGCATTTTTCAATTAGAATTTACGGGGAGAAATTATTATTTCTTCTTTAAGTAGCTCTAAAAATCTGCTATAAATTTTTTAAAAAAAGCAAAGTCTGAAAAATTCTGAGAGCCATAAATTATCCAAGCCCTACTATCATATTAACAGACAATATCTACTCCAAGCATCCACCATCCCACACAACAGATGCTGCCCCTTATCGAGGGCAATTTATGCAATTGAGCAAACACAAGAAGGAGAGAGAAAAGCGCAGTAGGCAAGTGAAGATAACCAACCACTTTTAGTGCTAATTTAACGGGGAAACTAGAACGAAGAGTGGCAGTGAAATTAATTTGCAACGAAGGAAACTGTCTAGGAAGTAGTCAGCATAGGGGAAAGAAACTACCCCGCTCGTAATATTAGACCGACTAAACCTGCCTCTTTAAACCCAATGGGCGGGGGGGAAAAGAGAAATTCAGGCGCCAGGGCTATGCCTTATGGGATCGGAAACAGCTGCGCATCTCCAACCCGACAGGGGAGAAGGGGGATGTCAAAGGGGCTCCCTTGCTCTCCACCGAGGGCTAATAACGAAGAAGAGAAAATGCTTAGGCGCGTGAGAGATAATTTCTGCCGTAACTAATGAGATTTTACTTAACGGCAAGAAAAGAGAAAAAAAAAAGTAAAAGCGAATCTTCACTTGGCAACAAATGTTCAATGTAGTGGCAACTTAACTTGACACGTTCTTAACTGCTCTTACATGAAATTAAAACCAATCGAGATCCAAGTGAAAAATTTTAAGATCATAATTAAACAATAGGTTTAACGGAGGAAAAATATCATATCACCATTTATGCAGCTATTAGATAATTATTCAATATTTAAATATTTCAACGACTTTATATTTGCATTAGGTTTTCTTAATTCATCTGCTAAAATATTTTTACCTTTTAAACATTTAAAAAGTGTCATAGGTAATAATTATCTTAGTTCTCAATATTAACGGTACCTTTAAATTTTATGTATGCAATCAATATACAGAAAAGGTAAGCCGCTAATTTATAGATGCAGGTATAAACTTATTATGGAGTCTCTCTTATTTCACTTCTCTGACAAACTTTACCAAATGAGAACTTAATTGTATACATTAAATTCGAACCTTAAATTGTTTCCATATAACAGAACGCAATGCAAACAGATTTTATACTAATAGTAGAAGATATAAGATTTTAAAAATATCGTATAAACTCGTAATTGCTGTACTTATATGCTAATGTGTTCACTGGACTGCTTGTTGGAATCATTTTAACACGTTTAAATTTTTAAAGTTATTGAAAATCTTTGTTAAAGAACAACAGCCGAATGCTTTTGCATTTCTTCTGCATCCTTAATAATATTTAAATTTGTGTGCTCTCAAATTATTAAGTTAAATTTTAACAGATTCTACGTACAAACCTTCAGCTAACAGAATTAACAAATGATGAATTGAACAGATTCATCATTCAGATCAGGATGCTGATGCAAACCAGTTTTGCCGTTTTCATAATTTATATTATGGCTTTGTTAATATCTGCAAACATTGACTCTTCTTGTAAGGGAACATGCTTCTCTGCTAAAACGTCTTTCCATATTTAAAACTTCCATGATATTGAAGAAAAATTTACTTCTTAAAATCAAAACCACACAGTCAAACATGATTATAATAATCGCCGCCTACTGTATTTAAATTATCATATAACTTCTGACAATTAAGTTCGGTGAATGACGTCACACCCTAATCTGTGCAAGCTTTACGCGAGTAACAATGCATGAGAATACAAATCCAGTCATTGTTTAAGCTAGTTCAGACAGGTCACGTTTGTGCGTGCAATGGTTTAGCAGATGCTCGTTTCTTAAATTGAAGGTGTAGCGTGCGCACGTAACTGTGGATAATGGATCAAAGAGGAACACTGCCGTAATCGTGCAACAGTTTCTGGCCAACAAAGGGGTCGTATCCATAGCTCATCCACCTTATTCACCAGACTTGGCACCGGCAGACTTTTTCTTGTTCCCACGCCTGAAACGGGCCTTAAAGGGACACAGATTTGCAGACATTCCAGACATTCAAGCAAATGTGACACGTGAACTTAAAGCCATCCCTAAGGAGCTTCCAGGACTTATACACCCGATCCCAAAAGGGTATTGCCTTCCAGGGTGATTATTTCGAAGGACAATAAAGTAAATGTGACTCTATCTGTTTTGCATTTTGTTGCGTGAACTCATTCACCGAACTTAATTGTCAGAAGTTGTATATCATAACGCATGATAAGCATTAAATTATAATGCATTGCCACAAATTAAGATTTTTAATAAATTATACAGGGTGTATCTGAACGGTCTGTACAAACTTACAGCATGAGTTTCTTGTAGCCAGAGAAGCAATATACAGGGTGCCAAAAATCTGGTAACATGGCAGATATCTCAAAGCTGCCAGGTAGGCGAGATCTGATGAGTATGGTTTATAGGTAATAGGGGGGGTGGGGAATTCATTGCCGCACTCAAATTTGACCTTCGCCCCCAAATTTAATGTCATCCATTTACTAACTCGAAAACTATTAATGATAGAGAAAATTTTTTAATTGCTACCCTGTAGAGCAATACCACATTAGTCTAAAAACATTTTTTAATCACACCCTTTCCCTTGAAAGATATTGAGAAAATGGGCGAGAAAGAGTCACTCAATGTCAGGCTTAGCTAGCCAGGTTGGCTGAGTTTTCTAACACATTTGAATTGCAGTGAAGCACACCGTAGGGAAGTGGAAGGGGAAGCACACTCTTGATTGACTCTTTCTCGCCCATTTTCTCAAAATCTTTCAAGGGAAAGGTGTGATTAAAAATTGTTTTTAGACTAATGTGGTGTTGCTCTACAGGGTAGCAATTAAAAATTTTTCTCTAATACTTTCCGAGTTAGGAAATGGATGACCTTAAATTTGGGGGTCAAGGTCAAATTTGAGTGCGGCAATGAATTCCCCATCCCCCTATTACTATAAACCACACTCATCAGATCTCGCCTACCTGGCAGCTTTGAGATATCTGCCATGTTACAAGACTTTTTGGATACCCTGTATGTCCCATGAACACAGTCACGTCGTATGCCGATAATCGAGGCGTGCCTGATGATCTTAATAACCTTCATTGTTTATTCCACCCCAGTACCAGATGTTGATACTCTTCGCCAGCGGATCGTGGACAATTGCGATGTCATCCGTAACACACCCGGTATTTTCCAACAGGTTCGCCAGTCAATCGAACGGAGGTCATTTCGAGCATGCACTTTAGCACGTCCGGACTGTTTTGTACTGTACAAGCCGAAAATAAACCTAGTTTGTAACGCTGAACGGATTTGATGTGACAATTGCGCCAGCTATTGTAGGACAACGTCGCACGGTTGTATCTCCAGAAGGAAGCGTTTGTGACTCAGATACACCCTGTATATGAATGGTTATAGAATATAATTTTAATAGAAATCCTAAGATATATAAGAACTAAATAAAGAAAAATTAAAATAACGAATTCAGAAGTCACATAATAAATTTTCAATTAAGCAACAGCTAGTAACTTGTTTTGGCGACTCACTGAGCTGTCTACTATACATGTAAATCGGTGAATTCTTCAACAGAGGTAAAAGCAAAACAAGTTATTCAGTCGTATTGTTATATGCTGCCAAACACCCGTAAATCCGCTCTCCTCTTGGAAATTAGGATCTTCCAAATGACAGCACTATTTATTACAGAGTCATCCAATTTAAGAGGGTAAAATTAGATTGTAGATAACAACTTTAGTGGATATTAAATAATAACTGAAGTAATAAATAACGGAATAAACAGGAAGTTAAATAATAAACATAAAACGCTTTCGGGATAGATCTCCTCTCATCCTCAGTATTAAATTTGTGACGATAGAATTTTGAAGTGGGTAATGAATTATTAGTGTCACGAACAATTAGTTTACTAGTAATTTAAAGAAAAACAATAAAACATAACAAGACTCTAATATGGGTTTAGAATTTCAAACATTTTTAATTTATGAAAAAAATACAGGTGTTCACAAAAAATTACCCCTGATTTTTGGTTCCTTATATCTATGAGGTAGTTGAGTGCAGAGTGTCACTATTCCTGTATTGGTGAAGTGGAGGTTTTGCAGCTTCAAATAAATGCTAGTGGCACAATAAGATTCGCAGATTTCTGAACGAAACCTAGCCACAAGATTGGATAAGGTTGTTCTGAGAACCAAGACATGGTTTTCCAATCAGAGGCTCTCCCGATACCTAGACTAACGCCATGTGACTTTTTCCTTGGGGATATGCAAAACACTTGTTTAAGCACCATTACCGGAAAACTTGGACAAGTTAAAAATTCAAATTACAGCAGTAGGGGGAACTGTAACAACTGAGAGTAGAAGGAGTTTGAACATCGAACATTTGTGATATTCAAGAATTATAAAAATAAACATAGCGAACTAAAGTAGCGACATCCTTTTATGAGTGCTCTCTGTTATCATTATTTTTAAGATTAAAATTTGGATTGGTCAGATTTGTTTTTTGTTGGGTTTTTTTTGGAGAGTTCCTTGATCAATCTTTCGCAATAATTTTTTTCTCGTACAACCATATTTATTCTTCGAGTCTAGATAATGTAAGTTTTCTAATGGACATATTGCTAAATTGTTTTTTTTTAAATTTCCCAGCCCAATTGCCATTTCAAGTTCCTTTATCCTTTTTAATAACTTCTTTTTGAGCTGTACAAGAGTAAGAGCATACTCACATGAAATATTACACTATCTGGTCATTCGTCACCGACACCCATACTATAAAGTTAAACCGGAGCCTGCACGACATCTGTATCGTGTAGGGCCGCCTTTCGCCGCAATGACATCCGCAACCCTTCGAGGAACACTTTCCACCAATTTGCGATACGTGTCGGCGTGAATCAAATTGGCAAACAGCTAGGCGGTGCTCTTTGGACGGAATGGCCTGGCTCTCAACCGGCCCTCCAATTCGTTCCAAAGGTGTTTAATGGGTTTGAGGTCTGGACTTTGAGCTGGCAGTCAAGTTTCCCCACACCCTTTTCCTGAAACCAGGTGTTGATAACGCTTGCTGGACGACTGGGAGCAATGTCATGCTGAAACAGGTATGGATCATTACCAAAGTGTTCCCACAATGTCGATAGTGCAGAATTGTCCAGAACTGTTTGGTACGCTTTGGCATTCATGGTTCCGCGAACTAAAACAAGAGGACCAAGACCATACCACGAAAAGCGGAACAAGACCACGATGCCACCTCCTCCGAATTTCACTGTGGGTATGACAGTCTGTAAATATCGTTCGCCGGGCATTCGCCAAACCCACACATGTCCATCGGATCACCACAACCCGTAGCGGGATTCATCACCCCATACCCGCCGCCGATCAAATTCGAGCCAATTACAACGCTTCAAAAGGATGACGTCATTGCGTAATTACACTACCAAAGTTCCTACTTTAAACTGACATGACTTTTACACGACTCATGTTTGACAATTTTAATTTTACATTCTTATCTTATATTTATGAATAGAATGTGTATACGGACTTTGTCCAACGAATTTTTAAACACACTGCATGTTTATACCCAGGCAGATGAATCCTGAATAAATTATGAAAGTTGGATATTCGTTCTTGGAAATTCATAATATTGTCATGCTAACATGCTTTTTCAGTAAATAAAGAAGCTTACTAAACCGCAACAGTCTTTTAGATGCGACGCGAAAAGGCCATTTCCCTGGAAATTTAAACAATCACGTGGCATGCTAATCAAGATGAAATATTTATTTAGACTTAATTAAGCAGAGTAATTAATAATTTTACTTTTGCAGAGGGGGTACTTTCAATTCAAATTAAAAATTCAACAAATTAATTAAATGTAATATTAGTTTCGCTCGCAAATGTTTGGTTTTTAATTTAAAGGGAACACTTTTTTTTTAATATCATGAAAGAATTAGTGGTTAAGAGGTAATTTTTCCCTTCTTATTAATCAATGTTTCGTAATTATCGAATGCTCAAGTGCTATTTTACTAAAAAAAAACCCAACTTTAGATATGTACTAATGCTCAATACAGAGGGTTGTTAACGATCTATGATAAGTTACAGAGCCAGAAAAGCTGGAAAACCCCTTTCTCCATTATCAAATGCGTTCAATCTTGTAGCCAAGCATCGCTGCTATTGCCTTGCATCGCAGTTTTCACTGCAGGATGCTGGAACGCAGAACCAGAAGCTCAATTCGTAATCACTCCTGTTGATACGCTTTCCGAAGACCCTCCACTGTTCGCGGTCGTCTCTTTCCGAGGGCCCGTTTAAGTAGGCCAAAGCCACAAAAATCCATAGGCGATGCGTCCGAGACTTGAGGGGTACGTCGCTAAATGGAATGGAGCGAATTCCGGTGTCTTCTTGCATGCGTTCCAGAAAAAGGCGAATTGACGCGGCGGTGCGACTTAACTCCTTGTCTTTGTGCAGCTATACATTGTTTATCTCTGTACCGTACAAGTCGGGAATGTCACGGATAAATACAGAAGTTATAACGTTAGTCTGAGAATGCATGGCGTTGACTTTGGCCTTTGAATCAACTCTGTGTAAAGTTAACTTGGTAAATGATAGCTGCATCCCGCCAAGATCATGAAACCTTTTGAAAATGTTTCCTTGCATTCACGGTACCATTTTCTGAAGTCTTTAGAACCCCTTGGGCGGTAAAAAAAAAATGGCTCGGCTCTTGTTAGGGTCGCTTAAATAAGCATACCTCTCATCTAGTGCGACCACGTATTTCCACTTTTCATTCGCCAGATATCGTTCATACAGTTTACGGCAGTTGGTCCGTCGCTCCTGGAATATGGCACGGCAACAATTTATGATCGTGGCTCTTGTGCCGCTTCTCTAGTTGTAAATCACGGTTCATAATTGTGTTTACCATGTACAGACATGCAGACATGTCCCTATCTTCTGTGTATACGAGATGGCCCGTTGTGTTGGTGGGTCACATCCGGTTACGAGAGCCCGAACCTACCGGACGACGTCAGGAGTATGGCTAGTGGATGGTCTCGAATTGCCTTGCTTTTTACCCTCAAGAATGGCGCCGCTTCTGGTTTTGCCAATGTTATTTAGTACACTTGATATTCCTTTCTTGAAAACTACGAAGCCTCGCTTCTTGCACGCTTTCATAATTTCGGAATAGCTGAATTTGACGCCGCAAAGATTTGTTATATAGCCGTCCTAATAACTGTCAATTTTCGGTGGCATAACTCAATGTCTTTAGCTCGCTGTTCGTATGCTAACTATTTTACTATTAATGCTTGCCCTAACAATACTCTTTTAAATAAATACTATTTTAATATTAATATAGGCGCGTGACAGGAGATTGAAATGAATGCGCGCCATATTTAAATTTGCTAATTGTTACCATAGATCCCTAACAACCTGTATAAACCAAAGATCCCTACAGCTGCCGCCACATAAGTTGAACGACCGTGGCCCACGTGACTTATTCGGACTAAGATGATCAGGTGACTTTTCCGCGCCAGGGCCTGTCTAAAGTCACATGATCATCGGGGTCCGGCCAACAATTCATCCTTCATTGTCTCCATCCTGAATTTTAACAATCAGTATTTTTTTGTTTGTTGGAAACAATGAAGGATGGATTGTTGCCCGGACCCCGATGATCATGTGATTTTTGAGTGCCCTGGCCTGTCTCTCGTTGGCCTCGTAACGCCAGTAAAGCCAACTAGAAAGACAGGACCGGATGCGGAAAAGTCACCTGACCATAGAAGTCCGAGTAACAATGTAACTATCATTATTTCCATCTTGCTTTTTAACAATCAGTATTTTTTCGTAAGTTGAAAACAATGACAGTTTGATTGTTGGTCGGACTTCTATGGTCAGGTGACTTCCGCGTCAGGGCCTTGTATTTCTCGTTGGCCTCGTAACGCTAGCCAATAGACGTTAACGGGAAGTAAATCGCTTAGCTATTCCATGAAACATCCGCTTTCGTTTTCGAAACATTGTTTTCCTATTTATATTTAGTTTCTATTTTCGTTTTTTCTTTTTAAATAGATAAATGAAATTAATAAATTAAAAAAAGACGCAGAATAGTCGACTCGAATGCAGTTTGTTTTATATTATGATTTTAATAGGCTTTCCACGTTTCAACGATATCTCCATCATTACTATAGAAGAACAAGTGCATCATGGGTAAAATCCAGACAAAGCATATTGATGAGATGACTTACTGCGCATGTCAAAAAGATCGTTCAACTTACGTGGCGGCAGCTATAACAATCTGTATTACACTTCCTCCTAAAGAAAAAACGTAACAATTCTTATATTCTCGAAGTAAAAATAATTAAAAAACAATGAATATTGAAAGTAAATTCATGCCAGCCAACTACATAAGCCTAGTTAACTATCTGGGCTTTTACATTAACAAAGTAGAATATTATTCACGTTTTTATTAATGAAGGGCTTTATGAAATCTCCGCCTGAAAACATTGAAGTTAGCTTCACTGCATATCACTAAGCAAATTAAGCTTTTATAAAGGAGCGAATACCATTGCTTGGTTTTAAACGCTACTTGAATTTTTCACTTAACTATTTCTTAATTATACAATTAGAAATGCATCTTAACTATGGCAATATAAACTTAATACTCTTACTTTAATAGAAAAATTGTATACGTATAAACTCTTGAATAGAAAGTAATTTTTGAACTTTTTTCAATTTTATAAAAAAAATTTCTTGAAACTGGGAAAAATTGAAATTAATATTTATAGTATAATGAAATTCTACTTCTCTAAATGCACAGATTATTTTCCTTAATCAGCTGTTGACAGCCTATTTCTTTCCCATGTGCAATTTTCATAATGGGTTGAAGTGCACTTGATATTTTGCTTAATTTTCTATTCTTAGCTGAGCTTTTAGCAGGAATCACATTGCATATTTATGTTAACGCGAAGTCCATCGTGTCTTCATAAATTAAGTCGGGCACAAACTTAAATTCGCTTAAGCAATAGGACCACTGCCATGGCGTTTTAAGAATACGAAATAGCGTATAATTTAAGATTATTTGCCTAAGTCAGATTCAAGCAAAGTCCGATGTCTACCTCATGAAGGCTGAAGGCAGACTCAGAAACTATGTCGAAATTGCCTACATTATTCAGTTGTGCGATATCGAAACTCGGTATCATAATAATTTAATTTAACCAAAGTGCAGCAAGTAAATATTGTTTAAATCGGACTAATGCTATTAATACAGGAGTGTGCAAATTAATTTAAACAAGAGGGAAGTTTCACATAATTTGATTTCCTGAATTTGACAGGTTAATATGTAACTCTAATTATCCTCGGCTGTTTACTGTATTGTAATAAAAATACTGATTAAAATAATTACTCCACGTTTTAATATAAATACTGAAAATTCGCTCTTGTTCACATTGTTCTCTAGCTGAGGTTGGTTAAACTTTTAAATGTAAATTAATGGGGAGAAATAACTGAAACAAATACAATTAAAGGATAAATGTGCGAAATCCAGGCAGCGGAAAATTTCCCTTTCATTTTCAACTCTTATAATATTGATAATTCAGCCTCATGTGAATTTTTGACTTTGCCTAATTTCCGTTTGACACAGCTGTTCTTTGCCCCTGTTTCTGTTAATCAAATTCCGAAAAGGAAACTTCAATTCAGGTAACGAGAATCCGAGGATTGTTTAGAGAAACTTGGATTTAACGGTACAACGGACTTTGCCGGTAACATGCTATTATATCGTATAATCAAAATTACGTTAAATGATCATAATGATATCCCCCGCCCCCCCGGCACATGTTTCTGAATTCTTCAGCAGAATCAACAATAAATATTTTCATGTTCTTAAATTCTTAGGGTTGGAATTGGTTATAGAAGAATTTGGATAAACATACAGATGAAATTAATGGAAAAAATTAGTGTTAAAGTTTAATCGACAATGCATTCTAAGGTTTTAATATAAAATGTTAAGAGATCCTGTTAAACTAATTTTGATAAGGAATGCATTTTTTTATAATAAAGCGCAATTTCTTTGTTAAAAATTGTGCAATATACCTTTCCTGACATTATAACAACGCACGTAGAGTTCGAATCATATCCAAAATTACATGTTACTACTTTTTAATAATAAAAAGAAATTCCAGAAACCATTTTATTAATGACAGCAATAAATTATCTACCGTACATTATAATTTGCAGTCCCTTTTTTTTTCCTCTCTGGTGGCATCGACTTTTGGAGAGTTTTTTTTTCCATTTCTGATTGGTTGTCATGCGTTGCCAACGAGAACCATTTTCAAAGAAATGCTGAAAACAGTGAAAATGTCAGAAGGAGGAGAAGAAGAAAGAAATAGAAAGTAGGGCAATCACATCGTCAGTCGGTGAAACTGGAAAGTAATTGCCTTTAATGCGACTCCCCAGTGGAAAGAGAAAAGAAAAAAGACCGAGAGGTTCGGTCCTCGTAAACGAACTTTCATTAAGAACAAAAGTGTGAAAACGACAGAGGCGTGAACGGAGGCAAGGCAACTAAGGGGAAGATGTATATAATAAAAACAGAAAATTAGAGGAAAATTATACGAGCATACCGTACAAAATAACAGGCTTAAAAAACAGTAAGAAGAAACGACTGGAAACGAAATTTAATAAAAGCAATAAAACTTCGTTAAAGGAGAAAACCCAGCAGGAAATCAATTACGTACACTCGCGAGTATGGGGATCCAAATGAAACAAGAAAATTCTGAGTTAAGAAAGGGAGAATCGAAGAAAACACTTTTAAACTCAATGAAACAATTTTAAACTCAATAGAACAATTTTATTTAGGAATCGAAAAGATATTTACAGCATTAGAAATACATGGCGGTGAAAATAAGCGAAAAGGAGATCACAAGGGAAGGCGGCGTAGAAGACAAACGACGGCAAAATTCACGACAGAAGATCTATGACATGACAAAGACGGTTCGAAACAGAAATAGGACCACCGAGGCCGGAATTTTTTTCCCCATTTATTTTTTTGGAGAAGGCTATTTCTCTTCTCCTTCCCCCCCCCCCCCCCCTATCACCCATCCGCTGTTTTTGTTTTTTTTTTTTTTTATCTCCTGCATTCCAGCACCGCCCTTGAATTTGCTGAATGATCACGACCTCATCAAAATCGATGAAAATCTTCCCCCCAATTCTAATGCTCTGGATTTCTTTTTTTTTTTTATTCTTCCTTTTTTTCCCCTCGTGCTGCTCTTGCTAAAGACTCGTTTCTTCTTTTCCATTCCGACCGCAAGAAGTTGCATTCCAAAACCAAAGGTAATCTAATAGGCGAAATCACTTTCTCTTCCCAGTGTATATATAGCTGGTGGCAGATTACCGCGCGATAACTGGTGGAACTCTCGATCCGCCATAAAAGCAGCGCCTGCCGCTCGATTAGATTGGATTTTGGTGCAATCACGACGCATCATAGCGACCAAAAGTACTCGTAATCCTGAGGATATAAAAATATGAAGGGAAGGAGGATTAAATGCTGATATCAACGAATTCGAGCTGATCCATCTTTCCTAGATAAAAATTGAAGAGGAAGCACTTGATGCTTATTGGAACAACTAGGGAAAAGTTCTGGCATAACTTTGATTATTTAATTTTATTATTAAGCGCATCTTCTCTTAATCATTTCTTTTAAGCTTAGGGAGTAAGCAAAAAATTTTACAGTTTCGACTATAATTGCGCAAAACGCACTTCAGGTCAGTGTTCCTTACATCTTCGGAGTAATACTTAATTTTGAACTTTTGAACTCATAACTTCATTTTGTGGAACATCGGTTAAAACCACTAACTGCTTTAGGCCCTTGACGATATAAGAAGAGTCTGGGAATAGAAAAACTTGTAAAGGAAGGGGGAAAAAAACCTCAAACCATAAAGAGAAACGAGATATGAAATAAATATCCGGCATTTCACATCTCGTTTCTCCTTGTGGTTTTGAGGTTTTTCCTTCTTTTACATGCTTAAGCCCTTGGGTAAAATTCGTAAAAAATCTATGCACGCGAGATGAAATCTCGCATTAATCCTTAATATATGCATACTTATTTTGAATTGCCCGTTTTTTTAATATGAAATCAAAAGGAAGGATTGGCGAACCCCGGCTCGCACGTAAAAGCTTAGTAAAAACATAATGCAGTTTGACTATTATATTCTAGGAAATTGGCATACGAGTATTTTTTAACTGCAAAAAATGGCACTAAATAAATGTGCCATTTAATTTTGTACGATCCTCAAGTAATATTATTACGACATTATTAATATATATCTTGCATTTAGTGGCATTTTTCTTTCCACTGTCAGCAAAAGCATGTTCAAAAAAATGAGGATAAAAATAGATAAAAAATAAATGAACTCAAGGCTACTTTTCTATATATCTCCTCGGAGGGATTAATTTCTTGTTCTGATAAGCATACATATCTAAAATAATGGAGATTCGCTAATGTTTACACTTTTCACCAGCCATTCATATTACAGAATGACAGATTACATATTATACGTAAATGTTATCGGAATGCATTAATAGCATAGAATGCTTAGGTATTCTATACAGGGTGTTTCATAATTGGTGTCCCGTCTTTAGGTCCAAATAACGGCTCAAGGGGAACAGGTTGGGGGAAAATGAATATTGATTATTTGGTTTTGATGTCCACTAATTCCGAATAAAAACATTTCGCGTCCTTGGAGGTGAAGGGGTAAATTTTGAAAATTTTAATTTTGTAGGGGTAGAGGTTAGACCCCATGTGTTATTTAGAAAGTTGTAGAGCATCGTGTAAACTGTGGGTTTAGCAAAAAACCCGGTGAAAAAATCTCATGCCCTGCCCCCTTTATCGAGTGGGTAAAGTGAAAGGTATGGCTAACCGACGTGGACAAAATCCTTACTTATTAGAAAACAGTTGGGCCTACATTTGGAAAATTAATGAGAATGAATGAGTCGTTACCCTGAAAAAGCTCATAATACTGTTTGCTAATACATTTTCAAATGTACTGTTTTCTAATAAGTAATAAAGTTCTAATAAGTTTCTAATGAGTTTTTCTGTTTTTGTCTACATTAGCTAGCCATACCTTTCACTTTACCCACTCGATAAAGGGCAGGGGATGAGATTTTTTCACCGGGTTTTTTGCTAAACCCACATTTTACATGATGCTCTACAACTTTCTAAATAACACATGGGGTCTAACCCCTACCCCTATAAAATTAAAATTTTCAAAAATTACCCCTTCTCCGCCAGGGACGCGAAATGTTTTTATTCTGAATCAGGGGACATTAAAACCAAATAATAAATATTCATTTTCCCCCAATCTGTTCCTCTTGAGTCGTTATTTGGACCTAAAGACGGGACACCAATTATGAAACACCCTGTATATGTCTAGCATTCTTTGGCAAATATAATAGGTAATCCGACAATCCGCATGCCTATCATGAAGCTTCCCTACACTCGCCGAAGGCTCACCTGTAAACATTTCTTGCTTTCTATTTTTACTGAAGACAGATTGATTAGACGAAATTTTCCATGGCCTCCTCGATCCCCAGACCTTAGTCCCTGTGACTATTGGTTATGGGAATTTCTAAAAAACGAGGTTTATCTTATCAGACCAACAACTCTGTGATCTGAAAAACTCCATCAGAAGAGATAGCTTAAATATCACAGTCAATGTTGCAATCTGCCATTTTCAATATCGTTAACCGCCTAAATTTGGTGATAGAAGAGAAAGGTAGTCATATCCAGCAGGTTATCCAATGCAAAAGTAAATCTCTTATTTGCATATTTTATGATTGAAAACATTTCCGCATTATGCAAATATGAACATGTTAAAAATATCATTGTAGTCTGTTCATTAATAAAACCGTTATCAGTTCTCAATCCAAGTTTTTTTGGGCCTTATAGAAAACAGATGAGAGAATTTTATTAAGGACCTGATATCTGGAAGCTTAAAAACAAATAACAATATTGATGAACATTGCATCATTCTGCTCCTCTATTTATTGTGGCAGATTAACTTGAATACTATTTTGGACTGCATAGTACGTTTTCCTCAACTTAACTAATATCTCAAAAAACTATTGTATATAAAAAGAACAGCACTCGTTGGTAATGCTATTTCGGAAGCAGATGTGATAGTTGTTGGTTTTATCGTCTGAAAATGTGTATAAACTGACAACGCCTTGTATTGGTCAAAAACCTTACAATTCTACCATTTGACTTCATTTCAATCGTTTCTGTGCAATCAAACTTTTTGTGCATTGTTTTGCGAATTATTGAGTTTTAAAGTTTTCCTGACTTTTGAATCACCCTGAATATCTACTCTATTATAATTTCCGAAGAAAGAGCAAATCTTTGTACAATCCGATATTTGGTTATCTTAACTTTAATTAATTGGTGGAATTTTTAATTCTTAATTCTACCCCTTAAATTTGTACTCTTCTATTTAGATTTAAGCACGCAGGGAAATTCGTAGAAAAGCCGCATTAAATTAGATTTAAAGAGAATCCGATTTCAAAACAACTGCCTGGCGACGTTTCGATGGCATCGTTTCCGTGGTTAAATTAAGGAACCGAAAATCAGCACCCACCGCTCGAGGCAAACAAAAGAGGGGGGGGGGGGGAAAGTGAACGCTGCAAGTTATTTTTATATATTAGAAGGGGTTCAGCTAAACAACCGGGAAGGGGAAAGAATGGAGAAAGGGTTTGTTTTACTTTTTTTTTTTTCCTCCGTTGGTCAGATCGTGACTACCGTATAATGAACAGCGAATTTCCCGAAGGCTCGTGCACCGCGAGTCTCGTGAGAGCAAGCAAAAGTCATTGGAGGAAGTGGAGGTCCCCAAAACGAGCAAGGAGGCAAAAGGCGGGCCACCAATAGAGCGCCACCGAGCCGTGGCTCATGCCCGTTATCTGTGGGGCGAGACACAGCAAAGCACTCCCGACTGCCTTTCAACGCAAACCCCGCTGCAGATAAAAGTGTAAGGAGCCTATTCTAAAGAGGCTGCTGCTGCCTCCTGCATTTTTGAACACCCTCCATCCCACCCACTCTTCTTTCGCTTTCAAAAGATCCACTACGATAACCGAAAAGCCAAAGAAACTGATGGGAGATTCATTTTAAAAATTTTTTTAAATTTAAGGAATTTTTTTTTTCTTCCACATACTTTTCAGAGTAAAAAGATATTCTCATGGCATGAAACAAACCTCAGTTAAATGAACGCACATTTGGTATCACAGAAAAAAGTACATGAATTTTTTTTCGAAATAAGAATAGGATAAAAATTTGTTGTTTATATAATTTTTATTTCGATTTTTTATTCAAAAAGAGAAGAAGGAAACACTTGTGCCACTGTTTGCAACATCTTTTTCTTTCAACTAATTAACAAACACGTAAAAACGCAGTCAAATTGTTAACCAAACACACAACCTCGTTAACAGCATCGAAAATATTTCAATAAACTAAGCTCGAACATTAATTATGTGAAAATCGAATTATGTCTATTGAAGGTGTTTAAGCGTATTTGAAAAGCTACTGAAAGTATTCCCAAGCAAATCTAATATACAGGATGGTTATAATTAAACTTTCCATACTTAACTCACCTAGACAGTTTATGGGCCACAAAAAATTTACCTTTTGATTTCTTTTGACAGACAGTGTTATCGGGAAAACGTTTGCATATGTGCCGATCTGATGAGAAGCATATCAAGGGAGGATTCTGACAGGTATCGTGCAGGCACCAAGCATACCACAAGTGTTTCAATGGAACTGCTCATTCGTTTTTTCTCTTCCCCTATTCTTGGCAATGTTCACATTACTGTTCCTGTTCGTGCGATCGCTCGTTTTCCACATTCAGACCGTTAAGTAGGGAAAGTTTAATAATAACCACCCTGTATTAAATTCCCTTATCCGCCTAAAGCTTCAGTAAGAAGGCAACAACCAAAAAATCAACAGTAGGTCGCGCGGTTGTTTATCGATATGGTGCACCATTATTAATCGTGTAATGCCCTCCGTGTAAGCGTGTCCCATTCAACAGTCTATTCTTTATTGTTTGCAGCATTGCCTTGAGGTTCAAGCTAAATGCTCAGGCTACCAAGTCTTGTCGATCACAGGATTTTTGTCAGATCAATGTGAAGCCAGTCCATTCGGTGAAAGCAATTAACTACTTCAAATAGATGAGATCCGAATCTAATATTATTACTAACACGTAGGGAACACAAATTCAATTAACAGGAGTATTCACGAAAAACGTTGGCATTCGAGAAATTTGGAACAAAATAATGTTGGTTACGCTAAAAATAAATAATTTGCTGCTTTCATTTCTTTACTCCTTTAATCTGTAAAGTTGAGACCAGTCATGTGATGGGTCAAGTTCTATACTATCTAATATGAGGCGTTGAGCGCAATAGTGGCCCAACCAACAATAATGTTGAAAAAGAGTAACATGTGGAAATAACTTGCTGATAGATTGCTTTTTACAGTGCCATTGTGGCCCATCCATAGTTTGGTGTGCGAAATTCCATTTTGCATACATTTAGTTCGCTAAATTCCATTTTGCATACATAATAGGGAAGAATTCTGTGGATTTTCTCAGAACATATTTTTTTCGGCTTGGGCCACTTTTGCGCTCAACGCCTCATATAATAACCTTTAAATAAACACGCAGATATGAATGGGCATGCAAAAAAAAAGAATTATTATGGAAGAAAAAAACGGATTTCGATTAGACACTTGCCCAAAATACTCACAATACGAGACGTCTGTCTTATAAGGCCAGTCAACTGTGCTTGCGGGTGTAGAGCTTATTTCGATCGTCACTCAATCAATTGCCCTTGTGTGCTCCCTTATCAGCTTCAAAATGCCTAAAGCAATTTGAGGGGACTACAGTCACTGCGGTACCCTTTTATGTTCATTTCAATAGCCTCCACCCCATTTTAATTTTTAAAATTAAGCGATATACAATATTTGTAAATGTGGGTCAAATGAATGGATTTTACTATTCTTTCGCTTCTCAAGTGCTAAATCCACGTGGCTAATCAAATAAAAAGCTTTTTAATAATTAATTTCTAATTTTGTTTCTTAATGATCATACAATGGGTTTTGTTAATAAATAAATTAACAAATGGATAAACAAATAAAATAATTCCATTGCATAATGTAAATATTTAAACAACTTCAAAATTTAATCTCAATTTACGTTTTGCTCACGCAATAACCGCTCTTAAAAATTCATATTCAACGAACGCTCTTCTTTTATACAACGTGGGATAAAACTAAAGTAATGAAATTCAGTTTAAACGCTATTAAAAGTGTTTTGAGAAAAAAAATTATCCTAACTACTTATTAGATTTGAACATCAATTCTGGAGCGCAAGAACGAAACAAATCAAATATCTTGAAACGCATTGCTTTATTTGAGAAACCTGAAAATCATAGGCCTCTATATATTATTGAGATTAAAAAGTTCTCGAAAAATGCATAAGAAAGCAGATATTTTACTCTCGGAAACTTAACCTACTTGTAATAAGCTTACCCATTTGGGATGAAAACTTTAATAAATCCCCGAGAAGGGTGAAAGGAGTAATTATATAGAAAAAGAAGGAATGTCGCCTTGTGTATGCGGGGGCGGTGATTGTTTTCATTAGCCCAGCGGGCGATTTGAGTCATTGGAAGCCCCTGACTTTTAATTTAACCCTTTCGCGTCTTCATTTTCACTCGACTCACCGCTTTATCTTATTAGAACGCATCACCAGAAGCCCCCTTGCAATTTCTAATGAGACGAATAATTAATGGGAGCAGACTCAACCTCGACTTAACTTTTTTTTTTGACCTTTGCAGGCGAAAAAATTCTTATTGAGAATCGATCACGGTGAATCTTCTCACTTTTTTTTTTCCTTCCCTTCTCCCACAAAAATCTTTCATTAGAACATTGACCTTTCAACACCCCCATCTCCAACTTATAAAAAAAGAGAGCGAGAGAGGAGTAATGAAGATATCCTATTTGTAAAATTTGGAATCTTGCAAATTGCTTATACAGTATTTAATGAGAAATTTTGAAACAGAAAATTTATTTGACCGCACGCACATTCTTTTTTTTTTCACGTATAAGCCTCAGCTTTTTCTGTCTCCTCTTTAATTCAGCTAAAAACTATAAATTAAAATTTTGCTTCTTTAATACGATTCCTTTAAAATAGAACTTTATGATCGCCATCCTGCTTTCATGTGCAATTAATTAGATATCTAAGTTCTGTAATCATCTTTAAGCTCTTTCTTTCAGGAGCCGAAGAGAGAACCTCGGTCAATAAGATAAAACTCCCGCCCTCCGTCTCGCCAACACAAGAAACAACGGCGGACGTATAAAGCAAACACGAATTATGTTTAAAACATGAGGTTCCTCTTTTTTTTGACTCAAAAATTTTAATATGCTCTTTTGAAAACATGCGCTCAGTTTGAGCCAAGTTTGCAAATCAAATATCTGCATTCAAGGAAGGACGCTGGAACACCGGTGGAAGAAGCATCAATACTGAAGGAGTACTTTCCAGAAATCTAACAAAGAAAACATCTTGGGGAAGTTTTTAATTAAGAAAATTCGCTTCCAGCGCTATTCACTACAAAAACAAGATATTAAAGAAAATTTATTGCCTTTCCTATTCAGCAAGGAGCTAAACGAACTAATATTTGATAATCCCTTCGCAATCATTCTAAACGGATACTTAAAAGAAAGTGGCTTAGTTTTTAAAAGCAATGTAACGGTAATGTTTCATGCAGCTTTACTTAATCAATAGGAAACTGGGCCCTAAACGAGGAAAGAGGAGTCTCTCGTCGTTCATTTAGCAGTTACTGTCGGAAAATTGCTCTTAAAACAAAGCTGTAAAAAATAAACTTTAATAGTGGAGCCGAATACACTAGCTCCTACTGCCGTCGGATTATTTACCCATTTGCTCGCTCTTCTCCCCCGCTACCCAGTCCAGTCTCTATGCTTCAATCGATCTAATCCCGTTACTCCCCTTTCGCTGGACAAACTCTCGTTCCTCTCGAATGGATTCAGTATTTCGTAGATTCCCCCCATTTCATTTTTGGCGACCGCACACACACCACAGTGCGATGAAAGAACCTCTCCGCCCTCGCCAATCAATAATATCTGTTGAGTTCACATGAAGTCCTTCTCCAATGTTGACCTCCCATGTCAGTCTCTCTTTTCCGACGAGGCAAAAATCTGCGGTTCCCTTTCAGAAGGCGGCGCCAATACGCTCGAGGGTCCAACGAAGAAGAAAAAAACAGCCTTTTGATCTTTTTCTTATCTGTGCAGCGTCTAGCTTAGCTTCATCAGTACAACACTGATATTGGTATTAAAGATCCTTGTGTAACGGATGTTCGTCGCATTAGAAATGACGTCAATATCAAGGATAAGTCGATTAGATTAAAAAAAAAACATTTTCTTGGCCGCTTTATTAAGTGCTTTGCAATAATTTTACCAATTTATTCAACCGTGTAAATTTTATTTTTAAGAATCAGCTGTACAGCAAATTTTTATTCATAGCAAGTTGACATTCTAGGAATCTGAAGCACTAAGACACATTTCAACTCATTAATAGCAGGATGACCAAGCTTCTTTTTGTCGTGTACATCATATACTTCTCTGAATAAAAAAATAATTTTATTGAAGGGTCAAAGTGCATTTGGTAGCAATAAGCTGTTCAGTGGAGTTATTAATTCAAAGATTTTTGAACAAGCCTTTTTTATAGTGCTGCAGATGATATGCTCCATTGCAAATATTGTTGAGTTAATAAGAAAAATTCCATACAAAAAAATAATGTTTGCTCCACAGCATAGAAAAGTGGCGAAAAAATTTTCAACTTTCAATCAAATGAAAAATTTAACAAGAGCCAGCTGACGCTGAGATTTAAATTTCTAAATGCTAAAGTTCAGGAAAATTACCATCAAAAATTTTCACGTAGCGCTTTTTCAACAAATTTGAATTTAGATATCTGCAAAATCATTGCATTGAACAATTTGTGAAAGCTCTCTCAAAAGGATGAGGGCATTTTAATCTGTGCAACAAGTTAAGGGAACTCTCATAAATTAAGACTCTCATAAATTAAGGGAGCTCATAAATTAAGAGCTATCTCTTGTCGTCCAGGTTTTCGGAAGATTTTTAAAGATAAAATATATGAAATTAAACAAAAAGTGGAAGTGATGAAATCCGAAGATTTCAGAACGCAAAATTTTTCAGAATAAATCCCTAAATTATATGATGATGAAATTCAAAAACTTAGGTCGTTCAACTGAGTTTCAAGATGCACTTGCTGAATTCTCATTTGGATCATTTCCCCGAAAGTCCTAGTTTGTGAATGAAGAGGGGTGTATTTCGCTAAGGTATTAAGGAGACGAAATTTAGATATCAAGGTAGGTGGAACGTCAACATGACTGCGGGCTGCTGCTGGATGCTGCACAGAGGAGACCCGCAAATTGTCTACTCAACATTTGGATGGCGCCTAAATTTTTAGGAGTGGCGAAATTATAAAAAAATTATACAGGGTGGATACAAAAATGAGCCCCTCCCCTCCCTTTTATTTTCGTAACCGAAGCAGATATGTCAATTTTGATGAATCCAATGAATAGGAAGTTGTGGGTGACCTATTCCATAGTGCACTTTTCATCATCCCAAACATGCAAATTAGGACACTTTCAAATCCTATCTTAAAAACGGAAAAGTTCCAATTGAAGACTTGTTCAGCGTGGAAAACTCTTAACGTTTTATATATTTTTTTCTTATTTCTATTAAATAAATCAAGAGACGAAAGAATTAAAGCTGCAGAAGTGAAATTCATGAGAAAGACAGCAGGATATAAATGGTCAGATTATAAAACAAACAGAAATAATAACACCAGGATTGACAAAATAGAAAATTTCAAAGTGGTTAGAACATATTGGCAGAATGACTAGAGCCAGACTCCCAAAGAAGAACTACCTACCATAAGGTAAAAGACGAAGAGGATGACCACTGAAGAGACTACTCGATGGAATTTAGAGTGAGACCGGAAAAGGCCAACCAGTGGCCTAATTCCATGAAAGTGATATAATGATGATGATGATGATGATGATAATCAATAAAGTTTAATAGAAAGAAAAATAACTCCGAAAACACTATTCCACATAGTAAATTTTAATGACTCAATGTGGAATAGTGTTTTCGGAGTTATTTTTCTTTCTATAGTTGTGTCCACAGTTTTTGGCTTGATTCCATTGTAATAAAGTTTAATTTATTGATTTTTTTTAGAACCGTTAGTTGTACTATAACTATGTAATCGTGAAAAGGGTAAGTTTTTGCTCAAAATAAATTGTTATTTTATCTTTGTGTCTATTTTGATCTTTTTTTTTGTTTCTCGTTTGACAATCGTCAATCTTTCCCCTTTGCATAAAAAATTCCTAACTCTTATACAAGGATCGAGGGTAAGCTTTGGACGTATTTTATCCCATTGGTGGGACGCATCTTTTAATTCCATCTTTCATTTCTGTCGCATATCCGCAGAAAATTAAATTCGATCATAAAAAAAACAACGTTTCAAATTCGGAATTAAATTTTTTTTTGATGCTCTAGTGAAATTAAATTATAAAGCCGCTGTAGTGAAAAACGAGAAACTCGTTAAATAAGATCCTCTTTTTATCTTGCAGGACATTCTCTCGAAATGATTTCTAAATTTACTCGACTAGAACTTTAAAGAGTCATTTGGAAGAGATAAAACGTCTCGATCCTTTTTTTCTTCCCCGGAAATAACATCGTTTTCGGAGACGCTGAAAAAGCGAACAAAATGAAAGTCGACATGGAAACAGCGCCTTGTTTGTCCCTCTTAATTTCGACCTTGAACGTGACAACAATTTCGAGTCTCCCCAAGATCTGTCTTCAATACCATCAATTTGGAAGCAAAAAAAAAAAAATCCGGAAAAATGCTCTACCACGATAGCAATCCATCATTGTTATATGTCGGCAAAGTTATATGTAATTCAATCAAACCCCTTTCCTCTCTTCTCGCCAGGGGAAAAAAAAGAAAATAACAACAAGAAAAAAATATCCCGCGCTCTTTCAACAGTATGAAAAAAAATATTGGTTAAGTGTTCTTTTCTTAGTTTTACTCGGATTTTCTATTTAAATGAAAAAACAATTTTTTTGAAGAGTGTTTTGCGTGTTTGTATGGTTTCTTAACAAACTGATATGGCTTTACCGGTAAAGGCTTGTTATTCTGCATATTCTCTTCCAACGCTTCTGATATAAATCACACGCTAATTCATACGAATTAAAATTTAATATCAAAGCTCTTTTCATACTCCTTCATATTTAATGGCTTCTGACAAAGATTCGTAGAATTCCAACAAACGGTGGAGTTAGACTTCACCATTTCAGAATGCTGCAGACAAAACATCCAGAAGAGCGAAAAGAAGTTTTTATATGCGCACTTTCTGGACGTGTTTTCGCATTCCTTTCTAGCTTAATCAGTTCAGTGAGAGAGGGAAAAATAGAGTGGAAAGGTGGATCCAAGAAGGACAAGGGGAAACCCTAATCAAGGCGCAATGAAGATTCTCCTCTTCTCCATCGGCCAATGTTAAATGATCGTCGTCACCGTGTTCTTGGCGATTCGCCTGGCTTCCTTCTGGAGAGCGTCCAGTGAAGTTGGAAGGGGGTCGCCCCTTGTTCACTCTTCGTCTCCATCTCCATGCTGTGAGATACAATAGCTCCCTTTTGTTAAGTAGCGCCCACTTCAATTAGAGCTATTGAAAACTGAAGGGTGTGTGGAATAAAAACGAAAATAAAAGGAAGGGAAAAAAATCCATAAGGACATCCATCAAAATTTGCGTCATTCTAACTTTAAACTTTAATGTCTTACTGCATGAAAAAGAAAGCTTAATTTTTTTAGATTATAAGCTTATTTATTGTCATTTCTAATATCGCAAACGGGTCCATTTTAAGTTACTTTTTCGTGAAAAATGACTTCTATAATTTCATTATGTTCACCCATTATCTAATTTAATCAGCTATCAAACTTTAAGAATGCAAAAGACGTGTATTACAGAATTTAGAAACTCTAAAACAAAAAATGATATAGGCGGTTCATGAAATTTTTTTAATATAAACATAACTAAAGAATTACGACAAAAATTTTTTATATTAAGTGTTTTCCAAATAACAGACACTCAAAAAGGCTTTACATTATGCTACAAAGAAATGGAGAAATGGTTTCATTTTATTTTTCGTCAAAACATTATATTAAAGTATGGCTTTTACGGCCCATTTTTCTATTTTATTGTGTGCTGATGCAGGATTTGTTTTTATCTTTCTTATCCTTGTTTTCTTATTCTCCCGAGTTTCCTTTTCTTTTCCCTTTTTTTTTTTTTTTGCATGTGTGTTTGACTAGGTTGCTATTGGCTATCCCCGTCCTTTATAAGGCAATCGTACACAAAAGGATAAATTCGACAATAAACAGTACCTGGTTCTGCCATGTAATAAAAAACTAGGCAAAGACTTCAGTTTCAACTTGGCCTTTAAGAGTGGAAATTCACTTAAAAAATTACTAGGGGAACCAAAAGATATATTACAATTAGAAGAAAAATCCGGAGTTTATAAGATAATCTGTAATTCGTGTGATAATGTTTATTATGGTCAGTCTCAGGGTGCATTAAAAGAGTTAAAGAGCATTTTGCTTGTATAAAAAACGCAAAACTCGGCATCTCCAGTTCTCGCAGACCATATTGTCAACTAATAACATAATTACCACGCCAATTCTGTGAAAATTTTTCACTGTCCAAAAAAAAACAAAAAAAAAACAAATTTCTTAGAATCCATTGAAATGCCAATGAGGAAAAATCTAATCTGCTTAACAGCGACTCATGGCCAATACAGGTCGCTGACTGGATGGAGTCGCAAAGCATCTTCTTAGTTAACTGTTTATACCTGTAAAAACCTGTATTGGTTTATACAATCTTAAAACTGATATATATGAGAGAAGGACGAGAAACAAAAACCCTGGAATACAATAAAATTTTTGTAACACACAGAAACCCTGGTAGTCATCTTTAATCGTATTTTTTATACAATCTTTGTAATATAACCCTATTGAGTATCTTTCATAATTGTTTTTTTTTAATGTATATTCCTATCCAGTTTCCTTTACATTTTGAATTCAGCTTTGCCTTCGAAATATATATTCGTGAAGTAAAATATTTTTTGTGGAATTGCTTTTTTCTTCTTTTATTGTGCGTAGTTTAATGTTTCAGATCAGTGGGTTAATGGCTTTATGCTTTAGATATACTGACAGCATATATTGTATACATTTTTTATTCCACCTGTTAACTATGAAAGAACTGACAGTGTCTCTTAAAACCAAGTTTTCACGAAAACTGAAATTTAAGGCGTGTTCGTTTTCAGAAAACTCGCAAAGATCAGACACTCTTGAAACTTTCCATTTATAGCAATGTGAATATCTTTTTAGTTGATAGCATAAGTCAACAATGTTAAGATAATGAAGTCGTCCGATATTAATTTGGAGCTTGCTTTCTGCTTTGTTAAAGAAGTTTCCACATCAGTTCCGGTGCTTTAGTCAAAATTTTTAAAGTCGGCTCATCTTTACATACGCTTTAATAATCCAAACTACCAGAAGGGAGGGCACAGAAAATCATGACCAAGTTATAATAAAAGCAATCGGGAATTATACACGTCTTTCTGTTTTTCTGTTGTATATTAAAATTTAATAAAACTGTTCGTTCTTTAATGTACATCTTATACTTAAAGTCAATGTCATTTACTTAACCAATAATGTTATTGGACATTACAAAACACTACATTAAATCTGGCATCGTAAATGATATTGGTTTCCTTTTCCATATGAATGATCTTGTAGTGGGCGTGATCGTGATTACTATTCGTGTCATTCCTTTTCCATGTCAGCGGTTCAAATCCATTATTCATCATATTACAGAAACTATTTTTTTCCTTTCTTATTTCTAAATTTTAAAAAGAGTTCGTCATCTAATTTTTATATACTTAATCAATAGTTAGAAAAATCATAAAAGCTCAAAAATATAAATGCAATCCAAGCCACGTTGTAGAAGATTAATTCTTGATGAATTTAAAGCAGTCGACTTTCAAATGTGTGTGCAGTTCATTTGAAATTCAAGATACTGTAAGCGATCTGCCTTCATTAAAATATTGACCAATTGCACATGAGGCAAACTTTGAATTTGTTTCTTCAAGGAAATGGAATTAAATAAAAAACGAAATAAGATATTTAATTGCATATGATTTGCAGCTTCTTAAAGCTCGTGGCTGTACCGACTTGGAATACGATACGAGAGCGCGTCGTCACCTGAAGGCCTTTTATTCCAGTAGGTCGTGATTTCTATGACTCGAAATCCTAAATTAACTTTAATTTTAGATTAGTTTCTAGGGCTTTGCATTTTAAATTAGACTAACTCCTTGTCACCATCTTGAAAGAGTCCTACTTAATTAAATAATTTAGTCATTGCAATGATACTTGGGCTTCTTATACAACGGCATTTTGATCAAACAGAATTATTAAACGACTACCCGCTTTTACTGAGAACACTCTAAATCACATTTAAAAGATAAAATTAAATGAATTTTGAAAAAATACGACTCTATAGTAGTGATGAGAACGCTCGAGCAAAGAGTGGAACGTCATTTGATATTAACTCCAGATCAGTTGTTTCACTTCTGTGACCAAAATAAATGCAAAACAGTATCATAATGAAAAATTAATGAAAAGCACGACATTTATAAGGCTTTTCTGAGCTAAAGGCTCTTTAAAGCTGTAAATATCATATATAAAACAACTAATTAGATGGAAAGCATTCTCTAAAGAATAGACTCGAGCGACACATGCAGGAAAGTTCTTGTAATATCCCATAGTTGCCAAAAAACTGTCATCTTAGAATTTCAATCTCTTTTGAAGTTAAAAAAAAAAACATTTGACAAGACGGTAACTAGAGTCAAATAGAGTCAGTCAAGCGGCAGCTTATTTGGCAACGGCATTTCACTCATTAGACTAGCTTCATGTGCTTATCTTATCAAATGTTACTGAATTATTAAAGAAAATAAGTGAAAAAAAAGTTTAAAAAATTGCTCTTTATTGATTGATGAAGAAGCGCATTGAAAATTGAAAGGAAAACTTTAATCTTCCTCTCAGTTTCTTTTTGCATGTCACTAATAAACTTTAACTCTTAGCTACTTTTATACATTTTATAAAACGCAAATGTTGATTTTGTTAGTGCGCTTATAACTCGATAACCACTAATCCAATTTACATGCTTTTTTTAGTTTATAGATATCTTCTCTGGGCAGATTTTAATATATATTTTGTTACGCTAGGTAACATAAGGAATACGCAGTGACGATTTTAGTCCATCTTGTCATCGTTTTAGTGCACTTTAAAAATTCTCCTATAATGTGAGTGTATTATTGCTGGTTTTTATATTGTTGTGGATGGTGTCATTGTTACCAGATTAAATTTAGAGATTTAAATACACTTTGTTCACTGATTGGATTTGGTTATTTAATTGTTTTATTTAATAACTGCAGTAGGTGTCTTTCGGTTATTCTTACCGCAGAATTTTTTTTACAAAATGCCGCGGCGTAGACAGTCTTCTTTAGAAATACGGCTGGGGCTAAAATGCAACGTTTGGCTATAAACAATGAAACAAGTATAGAAAGACAAATTCGTCTTAGTCAGGCGCCAATCGTCGCAATACATCGAAGAAATGAAACTAATGCTACATTCAGTGGACTGGCTATGTCCTCCCATTCCATAGCCACTAAATTCACCAGATCTCACCAGCTTAAATTATCATGTGGAGCATTCATCAAGAATGAGTATGTATTCATACACTTGATCAGCAACCAACTGAACTGCAAGACTTTAATTGGAAGTTTGTAGCAGAATTTTAGCACCACAGTTGTTAGCTAAAACTTGGCGTGAACTGTCTTTTCGTCCAAGAGGAGCCTCACACGCATCAAAGATCATGTAGAGATGAAACGAATTATAAGGGTAAAATTATCATGTTTTCTGCGTACTCAACATTTTTTACTAATAACCTCCGATGAACAGTTCGAAGTTAGGTTCCTATTACTTTTGACCATTTTCAAAAGGAGCACCGTGTAATTCGTGTCCCCTCAATTAGTTTTATTTTTGTTGCAATCATTTTCTATTTTATTCTACAATCTCCTCATGGGTCATTTTATTCCGTGGAAATTACACGGTTTTCGATAGTGTTATTATAAAAAGCCAAATTTCCTATTAGTTCGCGATCATTGGAGCACTTCGCATAAGGACACTGAGAAAACGCGCCATGGTCACCGCGAGTGATCATGTTAATTAATTATAATCGTTGAGTAAGGGGTCCATAGTGCTGTTTCTATCGATAAAATTGGTAGAGACTTTACAACACAACAAAGGGAGAACAGAGTTTCCGACTAGTTTCGCCATTTATTCCCGGCTTGATCAAGGATAAGAGGACATAGGCCTTTATATACAGAAAATATGGTACAGAATGAGAACATGATTGGATGAAGAAATAACAAATAGTAAATAACTAGCAAAGGTACCCGGCGTTGCCCGGGATAATTACTTGGATGTAAACAGAACAATCTCAAAAAATTAAATTAAATTTTGCAATATCTTAAAAATAAACATGAAAATGCTTAGAATTAATACAGTAAAAATTCTTAATGAAAATTCGAAAAAAATCTTTTTAAAGGCTCACAATGGCTGGACCTCCAAGGATGCCACTGCTATTTTAAATAATTTCTTACTCACGTAATCTTACCTCAGATGTATACTTAGTGTTGTTGCAATTTCCACTCTTCTCTCGATGTGTTGAAGCAAAATTTGGCCATTCATCACTTTGTGCAGTCTAGCGGTCGCGGATTCTTCTATTTACTTGCTTCCCATTTGCTCAATACATCACGGAGCTAAAGGAGTGCTTCCTCTCTCGTCTTTCCACTCTTTCTCAATAGTCTGCTAACTCTCCATTGTCTCCATTTACTGATCATTTTTAAAGATTTTCAAGAAATTGTTAAGTACTAAGAACTCTCTTTTCTAAGAAAAGCCTGAATAACAGGAATTCTATGCATTGTTACAAATTGAAACTTATCCATATTGCATTGTTATAATTCTTGGAAAGGACTGCTTTATCATTGCATCATCATTTTGAGCTCATTGTTATTGGTGAATTGCGTGTTGAAACCATTGTTGATACCTATTGTTGCACAAACTTTTATTTGCATTGTTGGTCATGAGATATATATTGTTGGTCCGTGCAGAGTGTTTGTGAATTGCGTGTTGATACCATTGTTGCAAAAACTTTGTCTTGCATTGTTGGTCATGCGATATTTCTCATTAATATGCCCTGCTATAACCATGAATATCGATTTTTTATCAATAATTATTATTTTTTCGAAATCTGAAGTAGACAGTGACCTTCCTCATGCTTTGAAGGTCATGTATGCGAAATTTCATCAAGATCGGAATAAAACTGTAGATTTGTATAAAAAACAGACCCACAGACAGACCCACAGACAGACCCACAAACATCCTTCTTTATATATATAGATAGATATAAATTGTGCAGTGGCGATATTGAAATGAGAATGGTTGGATAAGGAACCAATAACAATGAAATTATAAGGAAACCTTGAGAGGAAAATTAATTGAAATATAAAGGAAAAACTGATGTCATAACACAAACAAAATTGAAAACGCGGACCTAGAAGAAGACTCATCCGGAGTTAACCTAAACTAAGGTATCAATAAAAAGTGGAAAGGAAAGGAAATATACAAATTTGAAAAATTACAAGATATCGGATAAAGAATTTAAAATTGAATAAATATCAAAAACGGTTTGGCAATTGAGGAGGTGATCTGGAGAGGAGATCTTAGCTTTAAAGATCTCAATAGCTTCGAGAGTGGCAGTCTTGAATGGGTCGTTGCATAGATGGAGAATGGTCATGATTTCACTTTGCTCTTTGGGGGCATGTCCCGTGCGGGCAAGGTGGATCGCGTAGTTTGAATTATTATCTTGTTTCTTGTAGGAGTCCATGTGTTCTTTGAATCGTTTATTGAAATTGCGGGTCGATAGGCCTATATAGTATTTATCGCAAAATCCACAGTTTAATCTATAAACTCTGGAACGGGAGAAATTGTCGGTGTGTGTTTGGATGGGGGGATTAAGACAGCGAAAGCATGGGGTTATTTACTATTTGTTATTTCTTCATCCAATCATGTTCTCATTCTGTACCATATTTTCTGTATATAAAGGCTTATGTCCTCTTGTGTGTATCCTTGATAAAGCCGGGAATAAATGGCGAAACTAGTCGAAAACTCTGTTCTCCCTTTGTTGTGTTGTAAAGTCTCTACCAATTTTATTAATTGATTATGGTCTTATGGTCAATGTTGATCTACAAAAGGGGTCAATTCGAAAGGCCTTTGAAATCTAAGGCTCCAATGCTTTGGCATAATAAATCCAGGAGGCAGGAAAGTGATATCAACCTCATTTCCATGTCTAATATAAATTTTCTCACTGCTCTTCTAAAAATTGTATCAAACATTAAACCGCAATAAGTTTGAATATCACAACTACAGAGGGTTGCCCCAGTTAAGCTCGGTCGACTTTGGGCCATTCCCATTTCTGTGGGTGAGAAAACAGTTAAACTTACCTGCGTGTTCCGTGTACGTTTGCGGTTTGAGTCTATGAATACATAAGCAGAATTTCAATATATTCAAGAATGGCGTCTAAAATTGCGGATTTATGGCAAGGGTACATCATTGGACTTTCCAATGCCAAGTAAGTCATGTAAAAAAAAGGGTCTGTCCATCAACAAGTCGTGTGTGGGTTGTATTATCCAGCTACACAAAAATGGATTCCCACCTGAAGCCCAAGCTTCAAAAAAACTGACCCGGAAGCAGCGCAGCCCAGTCGCACCTCAGCTACCATAAAACGTGTCAAGGCAGCAGTCACCAAAGAAAACCCCCAAACCCAAAGGAGCATTGCCAGCCACGTAGGAGCATCCAAAGGCACCGTCTGTCGCATCATCCACAACAACCTAGCATTAGAACGGAGTCATAAAGCAACATCACCTCTACTCAAAGCCTGAGCGCGAAAACGTCACACATGATGACATCACCTACGGTAGGGTATTGTTGATCATATTTCTACCAATAGTAAGCCTGAAATTGTCCCTACCGTAGGTAATGAACAATGTATGATTTTTCCGTGAGCAGGCTTTCTCTCTAGACGGTATTGCATAAAGCAAGAGGACACGCATTGAGAGAAGGGAGAAGTTCACCAACGCCTTTTAGTCTCTTTTATTTATTTTATTTTATTCACCAAACGTGTCATACTTTTTAGTGCTGTCCCTGTGAAGTCGCCGGATGCCTCACGAATGGATTTCTGCGGCTTTGGTCTCTTAAAACGAGGTCTTGCTTCCAGGCGTCCCACCACTGTTGAAGGCCTTTGGAAAGTGTGTCAGGTTGTGTGGGCTAACATTCCACGTCCGGTGCTGCGCCATAGCCTTCTGCAATGAAAACTGCGATGCAGGGCGACAGTCTATAACCGGGGCCATGACATAGAGCACAATAGATGGTAGAGGAAGGGATTTTCATCGTAAAAGTCGACCGAGCTTAACTGGGGCAACCCTCTGTATACAGGGCGTCTCAAACTTTTAGGATCGAATTTCTACATACAGAGGACTGTAAACTGACGTGAGTATAGGGAATTAATGGTTGGAATTGCATATCTAAAGGTTAATATAGGATCAATCAAAAATACATTTATAAACTTTGAGGGCGTGTTCCTCACATCAAAACAAGAAACATCATTTATACTGTATAAAATCAGCGATGGACTATGTCACAAGTATGGAGAGAGATGTATGTCAAAAATCTAACAATGACGATTATACAATCGGGTGGGTTATTTCTAGTAGTTCATATAAAATACGAGGGGCAGTCAAAAAGTTCCCGGAATGACGGTATAGCATTTTAATGGTAAAACATACGGCAACGCTTGCCTAATCTCCTTCAAAATAGCATCCTTGCGAGCACATTTGCTCCATCGAATCTGCCATTCTTAGAAGCATAGGTGGACGGCTTCTTGTGGAATCTTCCAGAGTTCGACCGTCGCATTCGACTTTATGTCCTCCAGGGTTACGAAACGTGTCCCCTTGAGGCCCATTTTCAGAGTCCGAGGGATGACAGGACTATTTTTGTTAGTGAGGAAACGCTGCACAACAAGCGATATGTGGCTCGGTGCGTTATCGTGATGCAGAAACCACTACCCTTGCCACTTGTGCGCCGGTTACTCCGAACCGCATCGGGCAACTTGCACCTAGAAACGGCCCGTAACAATTTGTCCAGGCGTTACGAACTCGTGGTGCTTGATGTTCGCACGCTGTTCGAATTGCGACGTTGAGACGAACGACCAACACTCGTATCTACTTCAAACGGAACAGTAATGAAACGGCACACTGAAACCTGTCAACCTTATTGCGAGTAGAGATGCTGTTTTCCCTTCCACAACAGTGGGATCGCTATCTTATCGCTGTTTCGCCGTCTGTTGAGGAATTACGGGAACTTTTTGACTGCCCCTTGTAGTCCGAAAATCTTAGATTTTGAAGTATAAATGGAAGTTTACGTTCAACGCGGTTTGAGGTTCAATTCGTTCACGGAAATTTGTAACCAACCAGATGGCGCTGCGTTGCCATGGAGACTTGTTTGCATTTATCATTTCTGTAGATTTGTGGTTAATCTATCTTCAACATTACACTTGTGTAATGAGATAAGAAAAAGCATGTGGTTTATGGACGATGGGGCTCCAGCACATTTTAGTTTCATTGTTCGCCAAATTGTGTTATTAGCTTGTGTTCGCCGAAACGCTTTTTGTGACTTTACTAGTTTATTGTTAAATAAGTTTTTTAAAAAAGTTGGTAAATCATTTATTTACAAAGTGGAAATGATTGAGTAATAAATTTAAAGCGTGGACGTGATCAGAGTGGTCGATATCCTCTTTTCCATTGTCTTGAGAAAGCGACAACTGTTTGAAAATCACCTTCTTCGGATGCCGTGTTTTCCAAAGTGACTCAGCCAATCAGATCAGATCAAATCGGGATAATGCCTGTAAAACGCTAAATGGAAAACGGGCTGAAATCACGTCGCGCTTTTCAGAAGACTTTACAAGAGACCCGAAAATCGCTAAATGGAAAACGGGCTTAAGACCGTTCAACGATATGCCGGGTGGAGCATAATGGGTGTTAGAAAGTTTCCCTCTACCGGGGCCCTACATGAAGTTATAGACGCTTGATATGAACTTATTCGATAACAGTTCCTGAAATTCAATACAAGAGCTTTTCAAAGAGTTCCAACGCAGGGCTTCCATTCTGAATTGCCAATTGAGAAACCAGTGTATTACCCAACAACGTTCAAAGCATCAACAAAAAACGTTTACATGTTCAGATTTAACCACAAGAGAAGAAACCTTTCTAACTCCTTTATGCACTACCGGATATAAGAAATCCATTAAGATATCGTTCTTACAGCGAACCTAGAATGTGACATTTTTTTTTTAATTTAAAAAATGCTACTTTCAAAGAAATTCATCCTTTAATGGAAATTTTTTTTGTCTAAAGATTTTTTTTAATGAGATTTTTTAGAATGAAACTTATGGATTCCTCTTTTCGCCGTAAATGCATTTGCGCTCTACGAACAATAGCTTTATTTTACTTCTTGCCTGAAGCATTTCCTTTTAAATTTAATATTCTTATTTCGTTGTCTTTCAATGTTTAATATTTTATGCTTTATTAATTTTTTTGTTTTAATAGGTAGGTTTAATAAATACCAGACTCCGAAAAGGGGGAATTTTAAGTTAAAACAAAAATTAAACAGAATGCAGAGATGAAAAACCCCTTTGCCGTCCCTGAAAGGAGAAGACCGTCGACAACACCTTCCCCAGGGGCAAATGAAATCAATAGTGTTTTGGAGCAGATTCACCGAAGCGGGTGAATCATATTTTATTCAAATCCACGGGAAGCGAAGGAGAACCTCTTTCTTTTTAAAAAATAAATATATTTTTATATATGATATAACATTTTTTTTTATCTCGTGTTTTATCGATTTTCTTCATTACTTTCTTCCTCCAGTAGCATCCCATTAACTGAAATTATAACTAAAAATAAAGTCTTCACTGAGTGCTTAAATTACTGGGTTTTCTGTACATTGGTTTTCTAAAGAATCTAAGTTCCACGAATAAGTTCATTCGAAACCGAAATAATCACACGATTTTATAAGTAATCATACGGGACTGGGGAATGATACGCTTTGAGAATGTCAGCCAGAAATGTCTCCATGGAAATTACTTGATTCATATTCTGTCAAAAAATTCATTTTATTTAAAGGGACATTTCTCAGAGGATTAGAAATTCCGCCGTCATGACCGACACTTTTTCGACAGTGATAAAAACCTTCCCCATCTTCATAAATTTTATCTCAACTGATAGGGAGGAGATGCGATACAGTTCTGAATAAAAAAGTGATAAAGGACGTCACTCCCCCTTTTCCATAAATAGAAAGCTAGTACATGTAATGATAGAGTCTTAAATATCAAAATTAATTTTCTAAGTAATGTCTCATTAGCGCCATTTTAGGTTTAAATCTGCAAAAGTAAGGGGGCTGTCCAAAAAGATTTGAATTTTTTTAACACTACACTATTAAGAATCAATGGACAAATGGTTCTTTCTCGAAGTAGTCCCCATCAATTTCTTGCTTCCTTCTTCTTGCCGCCTTTTTAATTACGGTCGTGAAGTCTGAAAATTTTTGTCTTTTTAATTG
>JAHWFO010057280.1:7315433-7358202 GCA_023313115.1 Rhysida immarginata | reverse complement strand
ACCCACCTATTGTTAATAAAATAATAATAAAGTTGTGCATAAATGGAATTGTGAATCACACCCATTTCTGGCACTCTGTGAGTAAACAGAGTCGCAGCCAAAGTGTATTATCGTGATGGAAGTAAACTATTTTGGGTAATGACGTCTTTGGAATTCTACCTTCTTTAAGGTGTTAATCACCGATTTTCCTTCTCTTTAAACCCGGCTCACTCTAAAGAGGCAATCGCGTTATTTACTCCACCGTAAAAAGCAGAGTTAATGCACCAGCCAATTAATCCATCACTCTAAAAATATCTTTTTTTTTCTTTTTCTTTTTTAATCAAAGTCAGCGTGTAATGAAACCCTCCAGCCTTCATTAAATAGAGCGATGATCAGCATTTATTAAAAGCTTAATATTTTCCTTTTAAGTTTCATCTCTTTGAAGATTACTTGAAGTCTCTCGATCATCAATGTTTATATCCGTTGATTGAATTATCATTTGTAATAAATGCTCCATTAACGACCATACTTAAATTTACAAATTACGGATGTCAGAAATAAATTTAAATTCTTCGAACGTTAGATTAACCCAACGCCCAATCTTCATTCAACATTTCAACCATCAATTAGAATGCGATAATTAGCATTACAATTCAATCCATTATCGAAATCCTATGTTCGTATTAACGTTGTTAATTATTTTAGTGATTATCCTTACATGATCGATTGCTTAATCATGTATAGAATTGATGAATTTAAAATCTAAAGAGATTCATTTTTTTTAAAGATAACATTCTGATATAATTAATAACAAAGTATGCTGTTTACCAAAATTTTTAAGTAATATTAGTAAATTAGACTGCATACGTCTTTAATTTTTTAGGGATGCTCCTATAAACTCCTTCTGAAAGCTTGGATTCATAATTTCATTTGATAATCCCACCCTAAACGGAAGTTCCTTAAATATTAAATTGCTTTTCTTCCCCTGTAATGACCAATCAGCTTGCCAGCCAAGGACACGAAAGCACGCAGACAGAAATGAACACAAAGGAGAACTGAGACAAGAGTGTGAAATTTAACCAGATGATGGATTGAAAGTCAAGGGTTAATGAGCTTACTTGCCTCCTTCGGTTGCTTCCTCTTCCTTTATGTCTCTCGCTCTTCTCATTCCCTCCACCCAAGCCATCATGAATAGCTGGCTTCATTGTTTTCTTTCTTATTCTCTTAAGCAAAAATTTTCGCCTTCTATTTGTTTGTAATAGACTTTCTTTCAAGTGAATAGAGTACTTAACTAGATTTGGTTTTATTAAAAATGGGTGGTTGTTTTTTTTTTAAAAATCGATCCAAAATTATTATTCATTTTAAAATGTATACTTAAGCACCGCGATTTTGAAACTTTATAAGGAGGAGCTTGGATAAACAGCTGAGGTTTACTTTGACTAATAATTATAATTCCTAGGCTTTAAGTTGAATTGCGACGTCTCCCCACACCAAAGTGGGCGATGACGTCATCCCAGGATCTTTAGTATTGATGACTAAAATGAAAAAGGCTTATGACATGAAAATGCGATCAAATTTTATTGCTACAACATTAAAATTACAATCATTAACAATGTGTTGTGGTTAAACTCCAGTACAACCATCACGGTAATGATGCAAATACACAGTCTTCATTGAATACAGCACAACACGTCCTTTGGACTATTAACATTTTGGAAGAAAATAAAAGGCAAATAATTGACAAGTGCCCAAAAATTAATTTTACAATGCTCTGTGTTTAACACATAACCAATGTTATTTGCTAATTCACCATTCTCGACAATCTTCAACCAAGGGTTAAACCCTTTTCATAAACTACTACTAATATATCAATTTGTTCTTACTTGAGCTATACATACTGACTATCCAAAACATGTACGTAGTTATGAGTACATGCACATGGTTACATAGTCACCACTACAACAGTAATCAGCATTCAAACTTATTATTGTTTAAGAATAATGTGTCATTTGACATCAGCATCTTCAGTGGTGCCACAGATCTGACGGGGTTTGCAAATCTGCTCGTCTCTTACAGGGTTCGGCACTAATGGTTCCAACATGAACTCATTCAAGAAACGTCAAAATATACTTAACCTAGGACTTTGTATGGTTACATCTCCAATCATATTAAGCCAAATATAAATGACTTTCAAAGACTGTTCCAGGCCGAGCCATATAACAACAGATGCACCATCTAAGCATCTTGTTCCGCATGGGGGCTATTCCTCCGGGAATGGAATGGACATCCCACAAAGGACCACAATACGATGCCACAATTAATCCAAACTACGGCTCACAGGTTTTTCACAACAATATAACAGATCATACAACAATGGTCTGCCATCCTAACACCTATGTCAGGCACTATGGCGATTGAGAGGGAAAATGCTATGTTAACAGCGTTCCAAAATGCTTGTTAGTCCCTTACCGATAGGCCTTGTCTGCATCGTTCCATTCTGAGATGTCCTGGCGCCTTATCGGCCTCGGTGGCTCAGTGGTAGCGTGATCGTCTCTGATGCCCGAGTACGCGGTTCGATCCCGGCCGAGGACAACGAAGATTTTTCAGGGGGTAATCCTGAGATCACGCACTTCCTTCGGAAGGGAAGTAAAGCCGTTGGTCCCGTGTAGTCGTTTGCCGGCTGCACGTTAATAAACCCTTGCGAGGCAAAATTTGCGGCCCCTATCACGCCGTCCTGATATGATCATAGTAGTTGAAAAGGACGTTAATACCAACCAAACCAAACCTGGCGCCTTTGAAAGATTCTGCCACGGCAATTGGCAATCTAGAGTCTGAGTCTCCCAATTCCTTTTGAGTAATTGGTTCACTATTTACTCTATTCCACTTTAGGCCCATTAAGACAAACTCAAAGTCTTAGATTCTGCCTAAGTGGGAAGAAGGAAAACATTCTTCCTTCATTAAGGTTTGCTTCCACTTTGACAATCCTCATATCATGTGCTACTTAGAAGCCAAATACTTTCACGAGCACAATTATCAATAATAATATAATACCACATAAAAGATGAGGAGCAACAAAGGGAAAAAACTACAATTATAAAACCAAATTTCAATTACTTACACCTGTATAGGTGACTGTTCCATGACCGGGTGACATGTATTTTGTACATCGCAGAAATTAGTTCGAAAATCATTTACTTGAAGAGTAAGCATTATCCTTTGAAGAGTAAGCATTATCTAGAATACAAGATTTATAAAGTTTGAACTCGATGAACGCTTTCGAGAAAGATATTTTTCAACTGGATGACTCGAAATATCTTTTTTCTTCAAGGACCCACCTGTTTAAGTTCAGTTCGCATTTCTATAACTACAGGAAACTAAGTCGTAGAATATCGTGTAGATATTTTTAACCATACTTTTCAACTTTAATTTTCTTCCCTTTTACCACGATTTCAATGTTATTTTCAAATGAAATTTTTGTTCATACTCCACAGACACAATCTTAGAAATGAAAATTTAAATAACTTTCCTAACTCCGAAGGGTTTAGAGGTCTAAAAGGAACCATCTGCCACATCTGCTATTCTTTCACAACTAAACTACAGTATAAGGAGAAAAGCAACAAAAAACTGTCCACAGATAAACAGCAACAAAATAAATTGTAAAAAAAACAAACTTGAGAGTTCCTTTAATATCCTACTAAGTATTTTTGGAAACTTGATATATTATTTATAATATTTTTTGTTCTACTCAAAGATTTTCCTATTTCCATAGCATTAAAAGTCAACTTTCACCTGGCTCTTTCTCTTTTCCTCTTTATAACTATAAGCACTGAACTTGACGTCATGAGAAAGAGAAAGAGAGCAAATGTATAATAAAAATATGGCATCAAAAGCTTTAGAAGTGAATCATTATTTAATATTAATGGTAAATATTTTGACTAAGATATCTAGATGAGCAACAGGAAATTTACTTTGGTTTAGTTCTATAAAGCTAATGCACTCAAACCGCAAGATTCTTATCGCAAATTTATAGCCTAACGTGACAATGTTTAATGGCTACTTTTTTCCCCTCTAAAATTATGGCAAATTTAATTATTTAACTTTTTTTTTAAAAAAAATTTAAAGTCGTGTTGAATTTTTCTTTATATTAAAGATGGTTGTATTCTTTTCATTATGTTTTAATTATTTTCATATTTTTTTTAATGATTAACGAAAACTGAAATGAATATGCGTGTACTACACTTGACATGTCATGACAATCTTACAAACCGTCACTAATCCGTTATCCGGAAAACAGCGAGTTTTTATCTGTGGAAATCTTTCACGAGCTTGCCGCACCTCCATCGATTGGGATTTAGATTATTGGATAAAAGTGGTGCTAAGTTTCATTTACAGCAATAATCCGTCGCCAACAAATTCCCATTTCATTTTCAGTTGCAATCTTCTTTCGATCCCGAGAGCTCGGAAGCCATCATGCTAATAACTTCTCACGTTTCCATTTTTTTTTCCTGAAGAGTCTCTAATGTGACAATGAAATGAATCAATTTCATGCTTACGTAGACATATTAAAAAAAAAAAAAAAAAGTCTGCCTCTGAACAATTATGTTCATTTGAATGGTATCATAATTCTCTAATATCAACAGTGCATACGATTTGAAATAACGTCTATTTTAATTCATTATTAACTTTAAAATGAAAAATTAATCAAACGTTAAGCAAGCGCAACTTAAAAATGGCACACTAATGAGCTCCAGCCAGGTTTGGACAAAGGTTTATAAACAATTCATTATATTTAAATCCTAGTTTTTAATCGATTATTGTAATATTTAAAGAATAGAAACGCATCATGTGATGCCCGCACGTTTAACTAAACTCCGTCGGGAAGTGGAGTCAGAGCATTTGTAATGAACATCAATATCCCTTTGATATTAGAGTAAACCCGACTGTATGTGTTTTGCCGTAAACAATTTTACAACATGCGGTAATTTGCTCGGCATAAGTTCTGATGGATATCACCTGATGAATGAAGAAGCAGCCAATACACACTTTGCGTGTGTCACACTCCAAACATTAGGAAAATCTCATTCAGGACGTTTTTCTATGCAAAGGAATTGTCATTCTTGTGAGAGTCAAACTTATCCTCGAATACCGTCCGTGAAGATTTCCTTCGGGAGCTACCGAAACAATTGCTTCGTTCGACTTGACACCTGGGCCGTCTAAAATTTTAAAAGTGGCATAACAGCAAGTTTAAAAGTTGTATAGCAAAAAAACTTACGCTAAATGAGTGGTATCCAATTTGTCCAAACAATGAAGCACTGAAACTTGAACTTAAGCAAACAAACTCGAATTACTGATAAGATTTAATCTGAAATTTAAGATTTCGCAGAAAAGCGTTTAAATGAATGGGTTTTTGTATGAAAGCATAGAATATTTACCGTCAAGATGTGTGATAAGAAGAAAGCGGAAGTGAAGCCTTTTTAATTTCCGTTTTGCCAATGTATTTTAACAACTAACAAGTCCCTTCCATAGAATTTAGTAAACTGGATGCACTCTAATGTTTTAACCTTTCAAATTTTATTTTCCGCATTACTGGTTCATAGTAAATTCGTTTGGTAAATATAACTTCATAAGGGTTAATTATGATAAACGTCCTGTATCAGATTTCTCATAAGAAACAATTTATAATTTTTTCCGTATTTAATTCGCATGTTTAAATGCCAAAGTTCACCCAATAAAATATGCAACTTTACATATTACATCAAACCAAACCTGAAAGGAAATTAAAAAAAAAAAACTCTAATCGGGTTAAAAAGAAATTACAAGGGAGAGGCCAAGAGTTCCATCGCACAGACATACGATGGATTACTTCAGAATCTTCCGCAATGTGATCGTCCCATTCGATGGCACCAAACAGTCAATGTCAAAGAATGGAATGAATATTATTTTTTCGGAACAGAACAGAACGAAAAACCACTCCGTAACTTCTCCAAATCTGTTTCAAATGCAAGCAGACATGCTGAGCTTCCCACCACAACAACGCGCGTGCTATCTTATATATTCTCCGTGTGCATGTGAATTCCCTGAACACTTTTGATTCAGCTTTTTGACTACCCCCTCCGATATAAACGGATGTCCATAAATAAAGGGATTTGCAGAATGGAACCGTTTAGCACATCAACAGCATACTTGATAAGGCTGTTTTCTAGGCGTATAAACACAATTCACTCATTAAACACAAATGAGTGAAAAGTGGATATATAAATTACCGCTGCGGACGGAACAATATAAAAAGTACATGGATACCCCCGAGAAAAACTTGTAGCAACCCCTCCTCTAGTTTTTTAAATTAGTTTTTTTAATATAAAACTGTTTTTTAAATTGTGGTTCCCCCGCATAGAAACAAACGCAGCACAACAATGGCATGGCCAATACCAGTGTATCCAACAATGGTTAGGGGGTGGCATCCCATCCTGGACCAATGACTTTCGGAAGTCTCGCAGTGTTCGCAAAGTTGGCATTCGTGCCGCCACACGTCTTCCAGGCGCGTCCCCTGCGTGCTCGATGGAGTTTAGATCCGGGACCGTGCTGGTCAATCCATGCGCCGGATGTCCTTATGTTTTAAAGGTCAATCCACTATGCCAGCCCGATGTAGAAGAAATCTCGTATCCCTGAAAAGACGAACATGTTGCGCACAGGTATTATCCCCGTAAATTATGGCGTCTCAATTATGGCCCCTCTGTCAAAGACTTGTAGCGGTGTACGAGAACCCATCATTATGCCCACCCATGTTCAATGATGTTAGCGGGGCTGGACCGTGTTCAATGATGAACATGTCCAGGCTCAGCGTCTAGGTTGTACCAAGACTCATCCGAGAACATGATTTAACGCCACTGTCCTTGTGTCTGTGCTGCATGTTCAGTGCACCAAGCCAGCAGTTCCCTACGGCGTCCCTGGGTCAACGAGACGCACCTCGTCGGTCGTCGAGCATATAGACCAACTGCGTGGCGTCTCCTATATACCGTTTGCCTGGAAATATTAACCCCAGTGGCCGCTGAAAGCTCTCTGACAATGTCCCCGGCTGTGCTTCGCTTGTTCCCACGGGTAGATAGAGCAAGATAGCGGTCTTGTCTGTGCGTGGTGACCCTTAGACGTCCCTGACTAAAGTGGTCTGCGGGTGTCTCCATCCTGTCGGAACAGTGTCCAGTCTTAAATTGACGGTAGTTGACACGTTCAGTGCCCGAGACACTTCAACCTGGGATTGGCCTGCGTCCAGTCTAATTATCCGTCCTCTCACTTCACTCTCAATGGACACGATGAGTCATTAGAAACAATTATCGAAAGCTCAATTGCCAATGAAAGTTAAAAAACGCGTTCCTTATGACATGTGCCCTATGACCTCTGTCTCAAGATCAATGAGCTAAGCGTGTTCCATCACCAGTGGTGCTGCCACCTGTGTATTTAATGATGGAATGGTGTTTTTAGGACATATAGAATGGCCTTATCAAGTTTGGTGTTGATCGGATGTACGGAAGGGTCTCATTCTGCAAATCCCTTAATTTATGTTAACCATGTATAATGACGTGAGAAACCTTTTTATACAGGAAATATTTAAAGTAATTTTAGAAATTTGAAAAAAAATTCTGTTTGGATTATTTTCAAGCAATCCACTTACAAAATGTTGAAAGGATGGCCAATTACTGGCATTTGAATATGAATTCTACGTTATCATGTAAAACTTAAGAGAATTAAGAATAGGATCCGCAAAGTCACAACCGACGAGATGAACACTGAATGGAAGAATTGCGTTGTCACGTCTGCGATCAGACTTTACTAAACAGTTTGAATGAAGCAGATTCTTCGTCTAAAAAGGCTAAGAAGAAACCGTTGCCAACGAAAAAGCGCTTACAAAAGAGATCTATATGTGGCGCTAGTATTATGCGCTCGAAATAATTTCACGAACTGTATATACAGAGAGTTGTTAGGGATCCATAGTAACAATTAGCACATCTAATGTGGAGGATTGTTAGGGGTAGGTATTAAAATAGTATTCGAATAGCGAGCTAAAAACAGAGTTATGCCAACGAAAATTGGCAGGTATTAGGAGGGGCAGCCCTTTCCGACGTCAAATTCAGCTATTCAGAAATTATGAAAGCATGCAAGAAGCGAGGTTTCATAGTTTCCAAGAAAGGAATATCAAGTATACTAAATAACATTAGCAAATCCAGAAGCGACGCCATTCCTGAGAGTAAAAAGTAGGCCAATCCGAGACCATCCACTAACCGTACTCCTAACGTCGTCCGGGAAGTTCGGGCTCTCGTCACCGGATGTAACCCACCAACACAACGGGCCAGTGCATAAAAAGCAGGGACATCTCTGTACACGGTAAATAATTAACCGTGATTTTACAACAGGAGAAGCGACACAAGAGCCACGTTCATAAGTTATTGCAGCGCCATGTTCAAGAGCAACGGACTAACTGCCGTAAACTGTATGAACAATACCTGGTCGATAAAGTGGTCACACTAGATGAGGCCTATGTTTATTTAAGCAACTGCAACAAGAGCCGAGCCATTTTTACCGCCAATGGTTTTTTCAGAAAATGGTACCGTGAATGCTATGAAACATTTTCAAAAGGTTTCATGATCGTGGCGCCATACAGCTAAGTTAACTATATACAGCTGAGTCAAAGGCCAAAGTCAACGCCATGTACTGTCCGACTAACGTTCGTTTGCTCTTAGCATCCCCAGTTTGTACGGTGCAGTTAAGGTGTCGAGACACACCGCCGAGTCGACTCTCCTATTGCTGGAACGCATGCAAAAAGATACCGGAATCCGCTCCATTCCTTTCAGCGACATACCCATCAAGTCGCCGGATACATCGCCTATGGTTTTTTGTGGCTTTGTCCTACTTAAAAGGGAGCTCGGAAAAAGACAACCGCGAACAGAGGTTTTCGGGAGCGTGTCAACAGGAGTGGTTACGAATTGATCTTGGTGTCTAGGTTCCAGCCTCCAACAGTACAAGGCAATAGCAGCGATGTATGGCCACCTTTAAACTAATCTAGACATCTTTAAATCACAAAGCCATAGCCAGCTATTCCGCTCATTCGCGATAGATGTCTACGAAATCAAAAATTTAACTGGAAAACTATGTAAAGTAAATTTTTAATTTATTTAGTAGCATTTAGGTCAATTCAGAGGTAGCGTATTAGGCCCATTACAGAATGGATGGAATACACGCTCAGAGCGTTCAATTTCTCCTCATCACTTGAAGCAGAACCAAAAAGGTAATTTGGTTTTAAAGAGAATTAATACGTAAATCAATTTTCGTTCTTAATAATCTGCCAATGATATTTCAGTGTAGTTTCCAAAATATGTAAATATCATCTTTTGCATTTGGGGCTACACGAGTTCACGTCAAAAGAATCTACAATTCAGTTTTTAATGCGTATTGCAAATAAGATGACTTGATTAAACATTGTGCCTGGCAACGGATACATTTTTTTGATAGATTTTGTTTAATCACTCTTGAAAACTGCTCGACGTAATAAATTTAATGGAATATTTCTAAACGATCAATACCTAGATAATCTATTGAATTGTTAGCTGAATTATTAATTTAAATAATGGAAAAATATTTACCATTGATATACAGCTAAAATCTCAATGCTAGCATAGTCGCTTCAATGTTCACGTTTTCAGGCCAGGTGGGTAGAGGATGACGAGGAATCGAACTGGGAAATTACTTGAGGAAATAAGAAATAAAATTCTCTCCAAGTCGATGCCGAGAATTGAAAGGATCCCCCAGACATCAGCTGGCGCTCAATCCACTCAATAAAAACAGTTTTGGACTTCTGATGGCCCATCAGATGCAAATCCTTAGCCCGCAACGGTTCTAAAATTACTCCACTGGGAAGCCAAACTAAAAGCTTAGGGCTCGCGGTTCCAATTCCCAATTCAGATTATGATTTCATTTAGTTTCAAAGAATCCTATCAAATATAAATGTGGACGGATATTTTTCAGTTGAGTTATTTGAGAAATATTTATGTACTTTCCAACAACGGGGTTCATTTTATTTCAAGTTCGCAAACTACGTCATTCAAAGAAGTCATTTATATTTTCTCTGAATATAAGCTTTGCTATTAAATATAAAAATCTAAATTAACTGTCTATAAAATCTTTTAAAAATCCCTAGAATCAGTAGTAAAAATTTCCGAATCGCCTTAACCTGTTTGAATTTTTTTTTTAAAAATTACAATTTATATGCTAAGCAAGGTCATTTACAGATCTTTCGAAGTAAATGAACTGTTTGCTAAGATTCTTCCACATTCGATTTACAGGCTTTGCATTTTTATTGCTTCGTTACAAAATGCTTTATAACACAGACGGACAAAAATAAGAACATTTTGGAAGAAGATGGGGGTGGGGGGAAGAGGTTTGTGGTGTTTGCTAAATGCCGGAACATTTCTTTTTCTTATGTGTAAAGCGAGAAAAAGACAATAATAAAGAGAGGGGGGGGGATCATATTCCTCCTCCGCAGTGGCTCCGAAGACACGAAAGGGTAGAAAACGTCACCTGAACAACCAATTACGACGACGCCCGGAATTAATTAAAACAAGTCTCCTGCTATAAAAGAAGGAAGATTGCTGCTTTCTTTATTTTTATCCTCGAGACTTTAACTTTATTTTTATTTATTTTTAAACATGGCCTTGTGTGATCTAACATTCCGTTTAAACAATTTCTTCAAAGTATTCCTTGCAAGGGTGTTGAAATGATTTGCCGTGGAAAGAAGTTTTCCTACACTTCAATTAAGGTTAATGGAAATCGAAAATGTAATTTGTTTGAAGTCGTGGCGCAGCTTTTGTGAGGTGATGGTGGTGGAGACCAGAAGACATCGTGTGGAGGATGATTTATCGGTCGTAATTCACAAAGTCTAGCTCACTCCTGTTTCTATTACCACTGCCGCTGGTGGAGATGGTAGTTGCAGTCGCTCGAATGAGAGAAGCTCCTTTTGGAGATGCAAACATTTACGAGAGAGAGCGAGACCGTTTCCTAAATCCTTCGCCGAAGAAGCTACATCATCTCATCCCGTGTAAATAAAACGACTGATTTGTTCCCATGTAGCAAAGACCTTGGGAAAATATTGACCCTTCGAAAAAGGAGACACAGATTTATAACTTTATTACAGAGACATTTGCTTTGTGATTATGAGAAGAGCAAACGAGCAAATTCTCATTAACGCTGTTCTTGGAATTTCCTTAAGTTTTCTCACTTATATAAAGTGTACATTTCCCTTGAGTTATGATTTCATCCGAATTAGCATTATCATTTAAACATCTTGCTCTTCAACTTAGCAAAAAATAAATAAGAAACAATTTTCACTGTGTGGGTCATGACCTCCTTATTATCACAATAGGCAAGATATGAGTAAAACCACACAGATTCTTCTTTATTCAAATTGTTTTCCAAATTTAACCTTATTCTGTAATAGATGACAAACCAATGGTCCTAAGATAATGCTCGAAAATAAACGAAAATAGAAAACGCATCAAAACAAGAGCTAACATTGAAACTATTATAATTGATTTTCAAAATGGTTCTCACTATTTAGCATTTTGCCCTCTGAATAACTTGATGAAACTTGATTTTTGGGAAACTAATCACAGAAAATTTTATTTCTTTATTCTATGATTTACAGAAATCCTATAATCAATTTTTTTTTAAAGTTTTTCCTTAAAAATCTTCAAAAACGGCTTTTTGAAATTCATTAGTTCCCAGCAAATAAACAGCTCTCTAGTTCAATAAATTTCAAATTAAAATCCTTCGTCTAACGGAGAATCAACTGGTTGGGAATGGGTTTTCATAGGAAATCGTTACAGACGAAATAGTTAAACCGCTAGCGCAAATTAATCGCACTTCGGGACGTCGTCGAGGGAGATTTTGCGCAGTCGGCTCCACGTGATTTCCAAGGGCGATTGATCATCTATGAACCCGTCAGATGAATAGCACTTAGAATGTGAAATCGGGTGAAACCTCAATCAATACGAGGACCATTTTAAAAATTCAAAAGAAGGAGGACTTAAAACGACGAGGGGAGTTTTAAAATATTATCTGCAGTCTATAAAGATCCGAAGAATCTAACTTCGCAATCGGATGATGTTAGCAAAGGATTAACATTAAATGCAAACAGTTGTGAATAATAATTTTATAAGCTTTTAAATGATTTGACCATTAAGCAAAATATAATTAATTGACGGCTATTTCAAAGTACAGGGTGATTACAAAAGAACTTCACACCTTTAAAAATTTATTACATCAAAGCTATTCAGAATATAGACACACCACATACGGATTCTTAAAGAAAAACTCTTGAAGCTTATTGTGACACAGTTAAAGATGTTCAATATGCCCCCCTGTAGTCGAATTCGTCCCAAACCCGCATTAACATGTCTCCATCAATCCCACGTATCGCTACCGTAATGCGTTCTTTCAGCTCGTCTAGGTCGCGGGGAAAGGGTAGGGTGAAGACACACACCCCCATAAAAAGAAATCACAGCGGTGGATTGGTCGAGCAAACAATAACCTGGAACTTGCAAAGTGGCCATCGCGGAGCCCCGACCTCACACCTTGTGATTTCTTTTTATGGGGGTGTGTAAAGGACAAGGTCTTCACCCTACCCCTTCCCCGTGACCTAGACGAGTTGAAAGAACGCATTACGGTAGCGATACGTGGGATTGATAGAGACATGTTAATGCGGGTTTTGGACGAATTCGACTACCGCATTGATGTATGCCGTGTCACGACAGGGAGGCATATTGAACATCTTTAACTGTGTCACAATAAACTTCAAGAGTTTTTCTTTAAGAATCCGTATATGAGTGTCTATATTCTGAATAGCTTTGATGTAATAAATTTTTAAAAGTGTGAAGTTCTTTTGTAATCACCCTGTACATTAACTAAAATTTACATCCGGATTTATGGCTGAAAAATTTTCCGGTTTTTATTGCAATAATATTAACAGATATATGTACGCAAATACATTATACAGGATTAGTCAAAATTATATTAACACTCACAAATGATACTAATGTAAGCAGAAAGGAGTGATTTCTGGTGATTTCTGGTTATTGGGTTGGAGAAGGAGTGCGTGTATAGCAGAAAAGTTCGCATTATCAAGGACGGAATACGGATAGTGGTATCATCTATTCCGTGCAAAATGTATGCCCAGGCTTAAAAGGTATTATTGCTCGCTTTTTTTTTCTTGTTTTTGTATGTTGAACACGATGGCGAACAGGTTGATGTGTGTCCTGTAAATCATTTGCACACATGAGGCGTGTTTTGTAAATAATTGACATAATTTTGCTAAACCTGTATTGCTAACGTTATATTAAATGATGAAACGTTAAATTGTTTAACATTATACTGTACAGTTTACAACTTCCGAAAAGATCAAACTATTATCTCAGCAATAAAACAACCAAAAATTAGAAATTCATCAGCTATGTTTGGTTGTTTTATTGTTGAGATTGTTTGATCTTTTACGGATTCAACGTATTTTACAATTTAACAAATTATCCGTCTATTTCTCATATCCGTTACCGTTCCGGATAATGAAGTTCTAAGGTAAATCTAAATAAAGTACAGGGTGTCCCAGAATTAATTATTTCAGTGAAATTGGGCAATTTTTTTAAAAAACTCGCTTTTATTTATGTTTATCATGTTAAACATGTGTTAAAAGTGTATAAATTTTTAATTTTGTTTAATAATTTTGTTTTTTAAATTTTATTAGCAATGTAGGAGCAGGGTGTCCCAAAATTAAGTATCAGTGAAATATGGCAAAATTTTAAAAAAAAACGCAAAACAGATTTTACCAAAAAAGATTTATATTCTTACTGAAAAAGACAGATGCTTTACAATACATATTACTGGAAAAGATAACTAACGACCGGTTCCACCTTTTATATTTGGCTTTTTCACGTTATATTGATAACACTGGTCAACAACTTTCTGCAAAAGTCATGTTGCCAAAATAAATTGAGTCATTTTGTATCAATTTTTATGTGCTGAGCACGAATATGACTGTGAAAATGCAAAATTGGCTCTTAATTTTTTTGTAATCTGCAAAAACCAATGGTTTACATAACAAAATGCATGCCAATAGTTCTGGTCAACAACATTTTTGCTACTGTTCTAGAGTAATTTGAGTGTGCTGATTCCAAATCTGAATTCCAAATTTCCCTATCATGTCAGGATCTCGAGTTATAGATATAGTTTAAATATTTTAATGGTAGCCATTGTTTAAATTTGACATTATCAGACTGTTTTACACCATTGAATCTTAACATCCTGACGTGATAGAGGAATTTGGAGTTCAGATTCGGAATCAGCACACTCCAATTAGTCTAAAATACCTACATTTGTCAAAGTTGCAGTTCTGCTGGATAAATATACACGTTGAAACGTCGAAAATGAACTATATGAAATATCTCAAAAATAGAGCCAATTTGGAAAAAAACCGATGTCATATTCGCAATCAGTGCAACAAATTTATCAAAAAATGACTTATAAATGATTGGCAGCAAAATGCGTGTTGACCAGTGTAATAATATCAGCTGCTTTTTTCATTAAACGATACAATACAAAAACTTCTCATAATTATGTTCTTACGTCAAAACTTTATTGATCATTTTCAACATGCGCTCCGTCTGTATCCCTGCAAATTTCAAATCTCTCCTTAGCGTTGCGAAAAAAAAATTGGAAGCACTTTAGAAGCTAATAAAATTTACACACATATTTGAACTTGATGAACAAATAAAATTGGGTTTTAAAAAACTTATTCGATTTCACTGAAATAGATAGTTAATTCTGGGAAACCGTGTACTTTCTTGAATTCATCATTTTTTATGTCAGATTAGTTTTACATGACTAGTCTAATTGTAAAATTATCATTTATAAAATGCCTATCAAAACTTTTCAAAACGTTAAGAAATAGTATGTGCTGAAAATTCTTGTCAGTTATTAATGAATTGAAACTGACTACAAACTTCCAGAAGCAGATTTCATTACTAAAGTTAATTGTAACCAACGTTATTCCTATGTTGATAACTGACAAGATGATGGAGGCCTTGCAGTACAATGCAGGAAAGAAATTACACAGAATTCCGACGGTTTCGCCTTTTATTCCTGTTTTGTCAAAGTCTCCATCAACTTCATCAAGAAGGACAGTACAGAGAACTTTCCATTTCATAACTTTGACAAGACTTCTTAAGTTTATAAGGACTCATAAATTAGAGTTATTAAATTTAATTTATTCAATATATCTTATACAAGAGTATCATGATATTACTAAGAAGAAAATAAGTCTGAGATCACGGAACTTACTGTTGAAATAAATGTCGAATTGTTTTAGCGTATTGATTATTGATTCATTTTGCTAATGCATCTTTATCATGCATGTTAATTATTTCACTTAAGATTATCGTCGATCAACATAAAATCTCTCTAATCTTTTTTGACTTGCAAAACTTTAACTCAAAATTAAATCAAACAGCAAATGAGTTTGAAAAAATAATCCCCATCTCCTTGACAATATTCAATATCAGTTTGTTTGCATTCGTCGCATCGAGAGCGTTTAATCAGCATTAAGTGAAATTTTTAGCATAGGAATCGAGCGGATCAAATTGCTTCCTACAATTCCGGGATATTCGATTACAAAATGCAGCATCACCAATATCATTGCAAGCGCAAATGTTTCAAAAAATTGATTTTTTTTCCAGCCTACCAATTTCCTGACTGGGCGCTAATTTAATTAAAAACCAGCGCCGTGAAATTGAAATGGCTTTAACTTAATTTAAAGTTCTAAATTTAAAAACAAAACTATCAATTTTCAAGAAGTGCATCAGGGGAGTGTTTATTTTTAGATTTCAATTATCTACGAATTTAAATTATCTACGGAAAAAATGCGCTATTTATATGTTGATACTTAGAAAGCAAAGGACTTTTGTAGGGTTGGGGAAAGAGATAGTAGAAGGGCATTAAAAATATCCCACCTGATGATTCCGGCGCTTGCTACGAAAACCCTTGGAAAGTTTTCTCGTCGCTCGGGTTTCGTGGGCTCGTCATGTTGAGGGGCCTCGGGAGAAGAGCCGGGGCCAAAGGGGAGGGTGGTGGACGACGACTGCGTCATGCCCGGAATGCGCAAATGGAGAGGAGGGCCCCCGAGACACCCTTACCTCAACGCCCTGGGTTACAACTTTAATCTCGGAAACAGACCAATAACCGGATCGATCTCAGCCGACGAAAATGCCTCTCGGTGAAAGCCTTAATGGGACGCTTTTTTTATGTTTTCTAGGAGAATCCGAACGAACACTCTGAAAAGCGTAAGAAATTAATATAGAAAGAGGAAAATAAGAAAACTGTATTGATTTCGCGAGAAATATTTACGAATCTAAAAATTTTTAAAAGTCTGCTTTCCGTTTTAAAAATATCGCAACAAGCGAGCAACAATGAATTGAAATTCCCGCCTCTTGACCGAAAACGAAGCATTTTCACGGGAAGCTACAGAGAGGCTCTCTTTTTTTTATTTCGATTCATTGTAGCTTTGCTGAACGCCTGAAAGAGGAGATTAGGAAAACAAGAAAATAATTTAAAATGTTAAAAACAAATGCACGAAAATACCTAGAGAATGACAACAACAGCGCCTGGTCTTTATAATTCTCCCCTAGGGAAGAACGTGCTCGACAGAATAGCGAACGGTAGCCGCGATATTTATAGGCTACTCCCCCTCAAGGGAAGATGATGAAGATCTCCTCTCGTCCTCTGTGCTCTTTCATTGCAACGCATAATGAATTGTTTTTGGAATGAGTCAAAGACCGGCCAAGAATGGCGAGAGAGCTTCACCGCACGCGTTCAGACATCGCCAGGCGGCTACACGCGATGCGCACGTCCAATGCTGCTGCTGCGCCGCCCGATGGAAGATTCCACTGCAGCAGGAGAAGCCGAGTTTCTGGGAGAAGTGGAAAAGCGATCAACATCGACTCGCCGCCAGCACTTTGTCTCCCTCTCGTGTTGCGAACTCAAACGCCAGCTGCGCAAGGAAGGCTGGAAAAAGGATGGCTGCGCTAACTTGATTTTTTTTTCTTTTTTTTTGCGTATCTTCAGTAAATTCACTTCCATTTTAGTTGCAAAGGATTAATTGGGACCATGGGCGCTTGATAACGTCTATGAAACGGAAATAAATTTCCCGTTCTTGTACTATCTTATAGTCACAATTTTTTTTCTAGAATTTTTTTTTTTTGCGCGCATGAAAAAAAAGGCGGGAAACTGCCTATATATAGAAGTAAATTATTTTTATACTATATTATGAGTTTTTACAGAGAAAATTAAAAATATCTTCAGCAAGGATATTAGCGCCACTATAATTTTCACTTAAATCGTTTTAATAAAACAAAATTACTATATTTTTTTTTAGAATGCAGATACTTTTTTGTAATATTAGTAATAACTTCATATTAAGAAAATCAATTTTTATAATTTACATCTTAAAAAAAAAAATTCTGTTATGCAACACTTTTTAAGTGTGACAAAAAATTATCAACAGTTAATAAAAGTTAATTTGAATATGCATATGCTCATTTAAACCAGTGGGGAGGTGAGAACTCATTTAGAAACATTCATAACCTTGTGAGAATTGTAGTATTTTACGTGAATAACAATTCAAGTGATATGGGAGGAGGTTCTGTATTATGAGAGTATGAAAGAGGTCCGATTGATGCCCTCAAACAAGAAAACATCTCGATTCGTGAGATTTGGCGTCGATTGAAGAGAAGTCCAAAGATTATTTCCAATAATTTGAGAAATTCTGAAGAATATGCAACTTACAAGGGTTCTGGACGACCTGGAACACTTGACCAACGGACAAGTCGTCGCATTCTCAGAGTTACATCTTTTACGGGAGCGCATCGAGAGGAAGCCTCGGCTAACCAAGCGCCATCAAGAAGACAGACTTCTATTTGCTAGAGAGCAGATGAAGTGGATTTCAGAATGGAAGAATGTCATCTTCCCCGATGAAAAAAAATTCAACCTTGACGGACCGGATAGCTTCTCATAGTATTTTCATGATTTGCGAAAAGAAGCACAAGTTCTCTCAAGATGAAAAGTGGGTGATGGATCTCTAGGAGCGACTGGTTTCCGGAGAAATTGTGATGTTAAGTTTCTGACTAGACGAATCAATTCAGCAGCCTACCTGTCAATGCTACAAAGCATATTCCCTGATTTCAGACCGATGGTTGTAGGCCATCATTGGATAGTTCAACAAGATAATGTGCCAATCTACAAAGAACAAGTCATAACACGGTGGTTTGAAGAACAGGCCATTACTGTAAAGTCTCCCAATTTAAATTCTATTGAGAACGTTTGGGGGTTGTCACGAAAAATGTATAAAAACAATCGACAGTACACAATTGTTCGAGACTTGAGATGCGCCATCATTAATGGTTGGGAAAACTTAGACCAATCCATAATCGGAGAATTAATCACAAAGAGGCCTAATCGTAGTTTTGAGGTAATTCATCAGCAAGGCAAATCCACTAAATATTAGGACTTTTTAGAGGACTTTGTGTCACTGGTGCTAATTTTTTGTCGCCTAGAAAAGCATCGTATAAGAGAAATGTTTTTGTTGTTTTTTTTTTTAAGTTCTAAAATATTTAATTTCTATAAAGCTGAAATTATTACTCAAGTGTCTGTATTCCTAAAACGTTTAGAAATTTTGTTTCGTTAAAATTATTTCAGTAAAAATGATAGTGGTGTTAATTTTTGACAGATATCGAAAACTAAACATTAGCCATTGTCTTTGCATGGCTATTTGCGCTGTTTATTTTGAATATCGCGATTTCTTATTTTGCAAGCATCAATAGTAGTTTTAGGTGAGTAACACATTTCAATTTGGTTTGAAACTGCTGAGATATAGCTTTGGACGATTCCCTTGTAAGTCCGTTTAGTGCACCTTATTCATGTAACCAAGTTTGGTGTCTAAGTTACACAAGTATTTTGAGAAGCAGATGGACTGTATTAATTTAAAAGGATCGCACAGTTTAAATTAAAATTAATTTGTACTCGCTCTTGAAAGCTACTTGAGCAATTTCTTCTTACCATTACGAATAAAGATCACTAAATGGTAAGAGCAAAAATGAACTAATTAAAGCACTGCCATTTTTCTGGACTTACACCACTTCACCATATCTGTCGTAGTTCCGAAGTTATTAACAAAAACATGGAAACTTTCCAAACACTGAAAATTGGGATGCACCAGCTGAAAGATGTGTTCAATGTGTTGTCTCCTGCTGCTGGACACAAGAGCTCAAGGCGCTTTATCCATTCATTATGCACACGCAGAAGGACGTCGGGGTAATGTGTCACACGCCTGTAGGATGCGTTACTAAAGGTGACATTTGCTTTGGATTTTCACAGTATACACAAGTTCTCTCAAGTGGCCCCACAGGTAAAAATCTAGTGGTTGGTTGGTTGGTTTGTTTGGTATTAACGTCCTTTTCAACTGCCATGGTCATTTCAGGACGGCGTTATAGGGGCCGCAAATTTTGCCTCGCAAGGGCTCTTTAACGTGGAGCCGGCAAACGACTACATGGAACCAACAGCTTAACTTCCTTTCCGAAGGAAGTGCGTGGTCTCAGGATTTCCCTCCTGAAAAAATCCTCGTCGTCCTCGTCCGGGGTCGAACCCGCATCCTCGGGCATCAGAGGCGATCAGTCAACCACTGAGGCCGATAAAAAAATCTAGTGGTGTGAGGTCTGGAAATCGTGGTGGCCACTCCAGTCCAATGACCAGGTAATTGCCTAACCAGCCATTGACGGACATTATGTCCGTAGTGCACCATCCTGCTGGAAAAAACCTTGAGAAAACTACCATCTTCAGTCAACAGTGACAGGACCACAAGTGTTTTTAACATTCGCAGATACTCATCGGCATTTAGAGTACCATCAAATTAAACCAATTAAACGGGCGCCCCATAACCCACACCACACAATAACTTTTACATCATCAACGACTTTGATGGATCTATGATCGCTCTAATATCTCATGTTCTGACGGTTCACCTCACCATGGACATAAAAATTTGTCTCATCACTGAACACAATGTTATGTGCAAATGAAAGATCCAGTTGATAGTTGTCCGATCATCATCGGATATTTTTGCTGCATCTGAGCTTTGAGTGGATGCCACTTGTGGTACGCAGAATTTGTGCTATAGGTTCACACTCTGGTACTCTTTGCAAATGCTGTCAATACCATTGTTGAAGTTGCCTCATTAGTCGATGTTTTTGGCCGACCTGTACCAACGCCACCTAAAAAACAAAGCCTGATTACTGCGTTATCAAACCAGGGCTGACAATCCAATCTTCATTGTTTAAAACAAACCAAAAACACCTGATGTAATCAGTGTTTTTTCGTTTGTTAATACAATGGAAGTTGGATTGTCAGCCCCCGTTTGATGACGCAGTCAGCAAGCAGTGAGCAGGCCTTGTCTTTTAGGTGGCGTTGCCTGTACGAGCTTTATGTTCAACAGTCCCAGTATCTCTGAAATATGATATCACGTATGCGACGGTACTGTTCGCGATTGGTTCCCTTTCGGGGTGCCAGCCGTTGAAATCAGCAGCATTGGTACGGTAGGGCGTTCCCCAGACATGAGGATCAGCTCAATGCTTTCCTCCTTCATTAGTGCCATCTCCAATCACCTGCAACAGTGTCAATGATTTTGTTAATAATTCCTGAACCACAACAGATAAACTGGTGTTATTTGATACGCCATATGATCCCTTTTTCCTATTTAAGAAACTGAACTTTAACCCAAAAATGGCGGATTTTAAGATGGTGGCCAAGCTCCAAAACTGTCCCAAAAGATAGAACATCTATCCTATTCCCTGCTAGCACGGTCACATCGTTCATCTTGCACACTATTTCCGAAATACAGCAATGTCCAGTGACTTGATTCATCCTGTAGATAAATAGTTATCGTAGTCTCTCTTCTGTCATACAGGACACCAGATAGCTTTTTATTATAAATTTTTAATTTCGAAAGACGTCTTTCACAAACAGTTACTGGTACACAAATATTTAAAAAATATTTAAATATAGTTAATAGCTGTTAGATGTTGCTAAAGTCTTTTAATTCAGGGATATCACTGCTTTGAAATTTCTCAGACATTTGTCAAATAGTGGATGCAATTTTCGAAATCTTTTGTAAATTTCCAAAAAGGGTTGTAAAGTCCTAAAAATCGTCATTATTTCATTCATTACTTTGTTACTGCTACATTATTCTACAGTGTAAAAAAAAAAAAGTTATCGAGAAACACAAATATTGATCTTCTCACCTCCTCTAAAAGTCCAAGTCCAACAATTCTCCCGGCGTTTTTTTTTTCTTTTTAGCCTTCTTTTGTCCAGTCAAAATTTACCTTGAGATAGAAATAAGTAAAGAAGGAATAAAATTTCAACAATTATATAAATACTTAAATAAAATTTAGTTACAAAAACAATTAATATATACAATTAAAGAAGGGTAAACAAGACTATATTAAAAATTGTGTAAAAACTGCTTTTGATTAAATTAAATTCAATCAAGAACAATACTAACAATTGCATGAAAGCAATATTAGCTTATTTTTTAATTAAATATATTGGTTATTTTTTTAAATTTTTAATTTAATTACATAATAATTAAATTTGATTTAAGTATTTGTTGAGATTTTACTCCTTTTTTCAATGGAATATCCAATTTATCGCATTTGGTTGTTGCATATTCGATTGCTCGATTCACTATTTTTACTCAAGAGAGAGTTTCGAATTTTCAAAATTATTCACTACATTCTTGAGTATTATTAACTTCTTCTAAAACTTCATTCCAAAAGACGCAACACAAAAAAGTAAATTACACCAAGTAAACTTAAAATTACTTTTTGTTATTTTATCTTGCAATACGAACTGTTTTATTTTATCTTGCAATATACACTCTATCTTTTGTCTGGTAATTTTTTAATGCAGTCTTAAGATGAAGTGAACTTGAAAGAAATGAATATAATTTTTACAAAATTCCAAGAAACGTTACACAAGTAGAAATACTTCGAAAAATATGAACTCCACAAAGACTAAGTGATTTACACATGGCTTGTATAACGCTTTAGGAATGATACTTTTTTTTAACGTTTAACTCCACCATATGAATTTTAAACATAGTTGCAGCATTATTCCAGGCTACGGCACTGATTGACATCAAGTGTGTACTCTTCTAAATTTTTCAGAATTTCAGAAGCAATATCACTTACATTTTTTTCCTGAAACAGAAAACGAAACTAAAAATGACCCCCTCAATTCAAGTTTTCAATTTTCGGTATTAACGTATCTGATAACTTGAGACATTTGATCCACGCGAAATACTTCTGGAGTACTGCCCAAAAGGATCCCATAAATTTTAGCCTCTTATGTCTTTTACATGGTTTCGTAAATTTATGAAATCAAATTAGAAATATTTTCAAATATCAGCTAGTGCTTTTCCCTCAAAGATTGATTGCTTTCCCTCATGATGCTGAGCGATGTGGTGCTCAGCTTAAAATATCGCTGAATATTGATTATGGATATCATTTTTGCGTATGTTTTCCCTGCATGTTACAGTATTTTGAATAACAGTTTTTCTAATGAGCAAGTCGCTTATGGCCAACACCTTTTATTATCTTAGCAGACTTTTTCCATTTGCTGGTTAAAACTTGGAGGAATAACTTATAATTCTGTCATTTTTTTTATTTGGCAAAATGTCATTTTTTAGGACAAATCTTAGTAGGACAGCTTTCGTGTTGTACCGTCTTTTTGTATTATTATAGAAACAAAGTGACTCACTTCAGCTTACAATAACATGACCCGTACTGCTCTTCACTTACGCATCTATTTCAAAATGAAAATTAAACATAGGATGGTAAAACCCTGAAAAAAACTAACGTTTCGGATAGAGGCTATTCTTTGTCAAAGCAAAGAGTAAAAGTGATAAGAGGAGGTTAGGTCAAAGGATAGCCTCTATCCGAGACATCGTTTTTTTTTCAGGGTCTAATCACCCTGTGCTTAATTTGCATTTTTTATTTTATTCCAGTGTCTTTGCGTTTCGTCCTTCTTTTCTTCAACATCCGACATCTATTTCAAAATATCATGTAATCAAATGAATTTGCCAACTGCAATGATTTGCAATGGCCTATTGCCAATGAATTCGTCTTCACAATTATACTGCCATGTTTTAGCGCTGTTTTATGCAATCGCCAAAACTTCTGAAACTTTGGGAAACGTTGCAGTTTTATAATTAAATGCCTTTCGCTGGTTCGAATCCAGTTCGCTGAATTTTTCCTTCCTTTTTCTACTTTTTAATTATGATATGTTTGAAGAGCTTCTTCTGTTTAATGATTATCTTCTGTTTGAGCTTAATCCAGAGTTTAAATTTCTTAAGAAATTAAATTAGATCAGCATTTCTTTTTCTTATTTCTTAATCCGTAACTCGTGAATTTTTAAAAGCTGTCCTTTAAGAAAACCTGAATCATCTTCATTGTGTAAGCATATCTTAATCTGGATACTTATCTACGTTTATGGAAAGGTACTGTAATATGATAAAATTATATCATCAAAATGCACACCACTGATAAAATAAAACGAGAGGACAAAGGTTGGGAATAAAACAATAAGTCATTCACCAGTTAAAAACTATATTTAATATGATTAAATTCGTAAGGAAAATATTTAAAAACAAAGAACTTTTTTTTGTTTGTGTGTAAATGCTTTTTACATTGAAAAATAACTTTGGGCTTCTCAAAATCTTGCAGCTTCTCTCCTGGAATTTGTTAACGTTTCAGTCAACGTTTGTGATAACTCGCTCCATGTTTCGCTTTCGAATTTTTTCAGGTGTTTTTGTTTTTTGTTTTTTTTTTTTTTTAATTGCTGTCTTTGTTGATTCATAAGATCCTTTAAAATCTAGACGAAATGGAAAAAAAAGATATTGACGCGTTCGTTTTTGACTTTTCTATCGATTTTTCTAGTTCACTTCCAGCAAAATTTTGCGCATGTGAATATTTTCATTTTATCCGAAATCTCCCGTCCTCGATTTGTGATTTTGACTGTCAATGAAATGACATGAATGACGAATTCATAATTTATGACGAATAGAACATTGAGACTATGGGGATTGATAGCTGCTTAAAATGCTCAATCTCCATGGCTTAGTGGTCAGTTGTCAAATCGATTTAAAGTCTTTCAAACAAATAACAATTATCGTTATTTCAGTATCAGAAATAAAATACATTAATTATTTAAAATTCTAAAAAAAAAAAAAGCTGTCAGTTAAATCAGTAAAACTGCGTTCTTGCCTAACTTATTTATGCTGTTGTTCTTTAAAATACATTATTATCTGAAGGTTCAGATAAGAAAGATTAAATTATTATTTTTTAAATTAGATTTTAATTAATAGTTCTCTAGCTAAAAAAAAATAAAAGGTCTCAACACGAATGGAATTATCAGAACAAAGTTTCATTGATTTGATAATCATTGATAAAAACAGATTAGGAAAGATGGTCTATAAAGAGATGTTCGATGGATCTACTGACCTCAACTCAAACTTTTGAAAAAGTACATTTATTAGAATTTGAAGTTAATTAAAATATGTAAATAAATTTTTTGCACTAAAATCCGCAGCTCTATTCATTAAAAAAATCAATTAACCTAATAATCATTAAAAATTGATTCTGTGAAGCAAATTAATTAATGCACCGTTATTACATATTCAAGAAATTTATTTCACCAAAATTATTTCCGTCATTAAAATTGATTTCTTCCCCAACCTTTTTTTAATACCGTTATTAAGAATTAATTCACGGTCCCTTATTTTCCGCCGCAAATTACCGTTAAGAAATTGTCGAAAAGAATTTTCCCCATCCTTATTAGGGTGAAGCAAATTTAACAAAACCATTGGTGCGACTAATACTTTTTTTTTACCAATTCATAAATACTAAATTAATTATGGGACGTGTCTAATTTATCAACACAAGGGGAGAGGAATATAAATGCTTAATAAGATTAATGATAATAATTATAATATTATTAATAAACAAGTAATTACCACAATGTGGTGTCTTTAATATCGTTATTATCTTCAATTACTTTTATTTTTCGGAGAGGTGTCATGGAGAAGTTTAATTTTAAGACACCAGGGACAAAAAAACCCAAGGAATAAGGTTTAGCAAAGTAGTAAAACAATCTTGAATGTAACATCGCCCTGAAAACCTTTTCTATGCCAAATTAGATATTTTCACTGATTTTACAGTTTCAGGGTCCTGATTCTAAATATGCAATCAGAAATTATGTACCTCGTCACAATTTTTCTAAGAAAACTTAATTATTCACTCTGATTTCTAATAGTCATCAAACTTTCTGGAGCAAATAATAAATAAGACTGGGTTCATTTTTAATTAATTTGCAATTGAGTAAACATTTTCTTTTTTAATTGTTCTTCTATATAAAATAATGAAATAAAATAATCCTACTAAGAATATGTGCCAATGTTTAGGCCAAAATTATACAGTCTGAACACAATAATATGTCAGGATCATTTAACGTTTTTTTAATTTATACGTATTAACACGATTAAAATTAAGCAGAAAGAGTTTATCTGCCGTCTTTAGAGGGAAACATGGTGAAACTGTTCACTTAAACTTGCTTAATCTTTAGACTTTTTCCGTGAAGGTATCTTATGAAATAGCAGTACTGATAAAACACAGACCAACCTTTCGTGGAAAAATCTGAAGTGATTATCAAAAATGGACGTACGGGTATATGAATATACAGGGTGTATCTAAACCCATGTCACAAACTTCTAATGGTGATTCCCCACAGCGAGATGAAAACAAACATGGTTCGTATAATACATGGTTCGGATAACGAACCGTTTATGAGGTTTCCGCAATTAAAATTAAAGTTTCAGTAGCTGGTTTTTCTACTCTGTGGTTGGCAGGTGACATGCGGAGAAGCTAATCAAATTCTTGAAATAACGCCCCATTTATTTGGTTATTAACAGGTGCGCCTGCTAATAACTTCAGGTGTACTTAAACATGAAAGACCGGGTATATGCCACAACTGTCCAGGAGGTTGATGAGCTTTGGAACCGTATTGACAATGTTTTCAGCAACGCAAGAGACAGCCCAGGGACCCTCGAATGAGTACGCCAGTCGATGTTTCGTCGCCTCAATGCTCGTGTTGCGTCCCACGGTCGGCATTTTGAACATTTGTTGTAGCTTCTCCATCCACAGAGTACAAGACCAGCTGCTGAAACTTCACTTTTAACTGCGGAAATCTCATAAACGGTTCGTTATCCGAACCATGTTTATATGAACTTTTGTTTTCATCTCGCTATGGGGAATCACCACCAGAAGTTTGTGACAGGGGTTTAGATACACCCTATATAAGGGTGTCCATAATTAAGGTCTGAACCAAAATGATAGGACAGAGGGTGTTTGATTGACATTTTAAGATAAAGATATGATATGAACTTATCATATGATATTATATATACAATAATACTTTCTAATGATATTTCCTGTATGAAGCCAATTTATTACAATGCTGTATTTTTTTTTCCAAATACACCACCTGTGCAGCTGTCCCAAAATGATAGGACACCTTAATGAAAAAAAAAACATACTTAGTATCCAATTCGTTTTCCTTATATTGAATCTATAAGGGTCGTACAAATGAAAACGAAAATTCGTGTGGGAAAAAAAAAAGACGGCGTGTAGGATCGTAAGTTTTTGTTTTCAACAATTGCGAAACCTCACGTGCAAATTGAATAATAGGTTGCAAGTGTTGCATCACGTGAGAAAGAACGATAGCTCACGCTTCGAAGCTCTGCGAGTGATCGCTTCGTCCAAACAACAAAATGGAGTCAACGAAACAGGAACCGAGAGCAGTAATTCGTTTTTTGACAGGTGAAGGAGTTTCAGTTTTTAAAATTCATCATCATATGCAGAACGTCTATGGAAATGACTGCCTAATCTTCACTCGTGTTTGGGCATGGAGCAAGAGGTTTTCGGAGGGACGGTCATCGTTGCAAGATGATCAACGACCTGGGTCGAGTTTTTGGACTTGAGATGCGGTTTAGTAAGCATCGCTCATACGTCAAAATTGCGTAAGATCAGAGCAATTGCCATTGGAAGGCTTTGATATTACGCAATTTTGACGTATGAGCGATGCTTACTAAACCGCGATCTCAAGTCCAAAAACTCGCCCCTGGACAAGCAAACCATGCCATCACGGATGATTCCAAAGCCAAAATTGACGCTGTCTTAAAGGAAAACAGAAGCGTGACAATCGATGTCGTGGTTGCTAAACTGGCCTTAGTCGTGGAACTGTTCACTCCATTATCAGGAACTATCTGCACTACAGAAAAATCTGTGCACAATGGTTCCCGGATCTCAAGAAACATCTGAAAGGCCGCAGGTTTCAGTCGGACGATGAAGTGAATGAAGAGGTTTTGGAATAGTTCCACACGCAACCGAAAGACTTCTTTCATAAAGGAATTACACGCCTTGTTATACAGTGGGATAAATGCCTTAACGCATTTGGAGAGTATTTTTAAATTCCTGATATACACTTTGGATAAAATAAATAATTTTCGGTTTTCATTTGTACCACCCTTATAGTAAGCATTGAATCAATTAATTTAGACATGTCCGTTACATTGATTTCATCCCATGCAACTTGAATAGTTGCTTTCAAATCTAGAACGCGTTTGCGTACACCTTACTAGAAAGCAATCCCCCATATTATCCGCCGGATTTGAATCAAATGAACGCGATTGCATTTATTATATCAATTCCATTCTGTAGAAACCATTCTGATGATGAAACAATAATATGTACTGGTGCATTATCCTGCTGGAATAGAAAGAAGCCTCCAATGGCATCCATAAAAGATACCAAATTTTTCGAACATGTTTTGATAAGTATAGCCTTCTGTTGCTGGTCAAAATAAATGAAAGATTGGTCTTTCCTCCTTTTCCAAACGGTCCCTACACTATTACACCTCCGCCTCCTGCTTGCCGTTTAGAGAAGCTGGCCTCTGCTTTTCGTAGATCATACCGCTAAGTCTTTGATGATAACTCTTTTGCTCTTTTTTTGTGAGGATTTGTGATCTTCCAGATGATTTTCTGGTCCCATCATATTCAGCTCCTTAACGTATGAAAGAAGCAACATGGCTAAATCTGTTGATTCGTCTGGCAATACTGCATCTGCTATTGAGTGATTTACTTGATGGCAAAGCTACGATTTCCCTTTTCTCAAAGTCATTTAAGGAACGACCTCTTCCCATTGTGCAGAAGCAGTGTTTTTGTGGAATGTGTGTACAACAACGAGCTCTTGTTACGATTCAAAAAGTTGCTATAAAATATAATTCTTAAAATAACTTTGCCTTGGGCCATATGCTTCAATTTTGACAGAAAAAATTGAATATTAAGTAGGTTAAGTCCATTTTTCATTAATGTGTTCTATCTTTTTTTGAGACAGCTGCACAGGTGGTGTAGCTGAAAAAAACGTATTTCGTTTTTTGCAGTTTTGTTATAAATATGCGTTATACTGGAAATATCAGTAGAAAGTATTATTCAAATTGTATAAATAAAATTCATATCATATCTTTATCTTAAATTGCCAAACACTGTCTGTCCTCTCATTTTGGGACAGACCAAGAAATGCACATTTCAAAAAGCTCCATAGGAGTCAATATTGATCAGAATTATCAATTGAAAATTTGAATGGTGTCGCTTGAGGCCGAGAAATTATTTTTTAGTTAAAGAAAAAATTAGTTTTCATGCTCGCCAGTAAGTGGGATAATTGGCACTTTATCCCATTCAAGAATGCTAGAAAGATCAATTGTTAACAAAACTTCAAATGTCTAAAATTTGCATCTGCCTTATAAAAGCAGACATCTATTGTGAAAATTTGATCTGTTTATCATTCTTGAATGTAATAAAGCGCCAATATGCCACTTACTGGCGAGTATAAATTAATTTTCTTCCCTTAACCAAAAAAAAAAAAAAATAGCCTCAATAGACACCATGAAATTTTTCAGATCATTTTTTAATAAATTAAATTCAAATTATTTAATAAGTTATTAAAAATCATTCATTAATGGATTTCATTGAATGAAACGCCAGCGAAGTTAGATAACTTAAGCTCTGTTATCAATGACGTCAGGGTTCGTTTTTTTTTCCCTCATTAAACCTTCTTTGGCACATTCCTCTCTGGCTATGAAAGGAAAGATAATTTTTGATTGATTTATTTCTAACTGGATGTCTCAGTTTAATCTACTAAAGCCAATTGGGAATGATGAATCGAAAGGACGATTTTCAAGGCAGGGCGATAAGGAATAAGGAAAGAAACAAATTCCTGTGGTCAGGAAGGGATTCGAGACAGGCATAAGATCGGATTAAAATCAATTTTCTCTCGTTGTTTTCGTTATATATTCGCTCCATTTAATAATTCTGGCATCAAAATTCAGTAAATTCCTGAGATTTCCTTCGAACAAGAAAAGAGTACAAAGAAAAACCAAAATCCCGTATATTACGAAGTACTAATTGCAAACAGAATTACTCATATTGAAACTTTCCAGAACAAGGAACTGAAGCAGACAAGGAAGTGTGGGAATTACAACGCTGATCAACACGACGAACCTTAATAAAATAATTAAAAAATAATTAAAAAAGAACATATTCAAGATATAAAAAAAGCAGCAAAGATTAAGGGTGAACTGATTTTGATGGGATCAATTAAATTTGATTTATCTTTAATAATTATAGTCAATTATTGATATTAATCTTCATTTACAAATTTCTCGTCTAAATACTCTTTATGATGAAATTTGTCCCTTTTAGTATAGTAAAAAATTTTTTTAATTTTTTCCGTCATTTGAAGTCATTTTTTCCATGTGGCATAACGAAAACCTTTGGTCTGAATTTTATTCGGAGATTTCTCTCTTCAAGTCTTCTCTCACAGCACAAAATATTTAATAAATACTGATCCTGTTAAGATTTTACATCTGACTAAATCCATAACAACTAAGTTACAGACAGGGAAATAGCGTCAAAAGGCGATGAAGATCTTTACAAAGTGTTCATTGAATGAAGTCCTTCATAATAGTATGAATAAGAAATGGCTGAAATAAATAAATCACTTGATATAAAACTGCTTTTTAGTATCTATAAAACTTTCTTTAAAGAGCAAGTTACAGTTTAAGATTTTTTTCTCTTATTCATTGGCAACCGCTTTATGATAAAAATGGCGAAAAGGTAACGTTAAATTGCGTAGCTATGAATCATAAGGTGAATCTTGGGTGTGAAAATAACGAAAAGGATGAGTAGAGACGCTTAACAAAAGTACATTTAGAGCCTTCCCACCATTGTTGTCAAGACGTCAATGACAAATAAATGACATCAAAGAACTAAGTTTTCATAGTACTGAATTGGCAACAAAATATATAAGTTTCCAAATTTAGAAAGCAACTCTGCGCCATCTTCAGCGACTGTCTGCTGACAAGCCGTGTTCCAAATTGCCGGCTCTTCAGGTCCTTCAATTTTGAAAACTTGTATCACTCTTCGAACTTCAAACAGTCTGAGGTGGGTTAAGTCCGAATAATATAGAATTTTTAGGAAGCAGCACAATAAGATCTCATATAAGGAGACGCACAGAGAAAATTTACAAAAGACAGACTGAAAAAAGAAAACAACTCCAATTCAATTTTCTCGTTCACTGACGTTTGCAATTCCTGAAACTCGTTCTTGCAAGATTCTTAAGTTCCAAAAGAGCGAAAGGGCAGCTGCAATTCCTGAAATGACCACAGGAATCTTGCAGTTACGAGCTTCCTAAAAGTGATCCTCTCTAGACCATTGACAATTGCTTAGGAATGTTCTTGAAATCGATTTCTTTCGGAATCGATTAAGTTTCATCCTTTCAGTTTCTTTCATAATTAGCTTTGGTTAAGGGATTTTATGAAAACTCAACCCATTTGTTCCTTTCTCATCACGAACTTTTGCAATCTTTTTTGACACAGGAATTCCTGCTTACCATCCACGTATGAAAATTTATACTTTGATTATGTCCCAATGATCATGGTCCCCGACGTGCTTTCGCGGTATGGTTTAAGCAGCAACAGAATAGGATTCCAGACTTTCCTTCCATGGTTTTGTGGACAGATGAGGCAACGTTTACGCGAGAGGGAATGTTCAATAGCTACAAAGTTATGCGGGCCTGAACAACAGCTTCGTCTATACCAGGAAATTGCAGAACTACTAAAAAATCAATTGGAGATATTAATTACCTTCTTGAGTTTGTTCTGCTTATCTAAAACTGTTTGACTAACCATGGAGTGTGGCATGAGACAAGAAAACTCGATGTATTTGTGGTTTGGTCTTGACTTTTAAATTTAAAACAATGCCTCTACCATGTTTCTGGTTCGAATCCAGGTCGCAGAATTTTTCCTTCCATTTTTGCAAATAATACCATTGCCTGGTGTTTGGAGATTCAGCTCCAGTTTACATTCATTTATTACTGAAAACTTTGAGGATTCCCTTTGGCAACCGTGGAGAGGGCAACTTCTGGAGCATAACGTGGATGGCGGAGAGTTTATCAACCAATATTGGAGATTATGACTACGGAATCCAAGGATCGAATTTTGGGCTGAATAAAATTATTTCTGACGATGACGTCTTACATGGACCCTGAATTCCAAAGGAGTGGGAGGAATCTACTACTAATCGTCGTCATCCAGTATTGCCAAATTCCAAGGCAGATTGTCGCCATTTGCGACGGATGCCCCATCTTTGGTATGGAAGGCTTTGCGGCTTGTTTAAACTCTAAAACTGTCCAGATCTGAAGATTTCTTTGGTGAGTGACCCTTTAGACTTTTAAAGAACCCTCCAAATCTCTAAACTAAGAAGTTGCGCCATACAAAGCAAGATTTTGCCGAAATCGAGAACTTTTGGCTGACAATTCCTAAATGAAACCCTAATTGCTTGTAATGTCAAATAAAAGAAAAAAAGGACACAACGCATTGTATAATAATCGTAATTGAAGTTTCTTATAATTCTTAAAGACGGGAAACAGATTTTAAATCTTTGTTTAAGCTTATCACAGCTTTGAGCATTAGAGATAATGCCTAATAGCAATTACATATTTTCTCTGTCTCTATAAACAAGATCTCGTTATCACAGTCTAAATAATTGAATGATAGCTGTATCTTGCTAGATATTCAATAAAAGTTCACAATCCCTCAATAGTTTATCCCGCTATGACTTGTTAAGTAGCGTTTTCCCCTTCGATGTATAGTTATATGGAGACCTGTCAGATGCACTTACTGTAGGACTTGGAATAATAAGCGCTTGGATTGCTAAGTTGAGGTTTTTGGAAACCTCTGATTAATTAAGGTCCTCTGCCTATGAGTGCAGAAGCAATTAACGGATTTCTAAGAGGAACCTTTGTTGTGGCTAATCGAAACTAATTACTTATTAATTTCCTGTGTCCAATATTTGAGCTTAGCAATTCATTCATCACTGCGACTTGTATACTGTATGATGAAACAGCCTCGTTAGCTCTGATTGATTAGATTTTATTGTTCTAAAACCCTTTTGTAAAATTGACTGATTTTAGAAGGACCCTAAAGTTATTACAGCTTTTTGCAATTGGTAAAATGTAATTTGCAATTGCTAAAATGTAGTTTGCAATTGCTAAAATAATCTTTTCAAATGAAAACTACATTTTTTCATTTGAAAAGACTATTTTTTTCAATTGAAAAGATTATTTTTTTCAATTGCAAACTACATTTTGCCAATTGCAAATTACATTTTACCAGTTGCAAACTACATTTTACCAATTGCAAAAAGCTGTAACAATCAATTATTTAAGATTAATAATTAGAAAGCTGCCCAGTAATTCCATTTCTTTATCTCATAATTAAAGTGATAAACTCTTATTTGAGTCAATTGCATCTTAATCCCAACTAAACCAAACAAAATTCTGGAGACCTCTGGTGACCTTTCATGGTAAAGGTCAGGGGCCACAAATGACTGTAGCTATCCTTCGTGTCATACTTTCTACTAAATTCTGGGAAACTGCTTCGGAATTCTTTTCTACTCCTGTAAAGAGAAACCCAGAGCAAGCAGTGAAGAAGGTCTATTTTCCAAACTTCTAATTCTACGCTCCAATTCGTCCGAAAGGTCTTCTATTGGATTAAGATCTGGGTTTGGGCTGGCCAACTCAAAAGTTCGACGTCATTCCGGCCAAACTATTCTGTAACAACCCATGTCCTGCTGGAAACGACACAGGTCCCTACCGAAGAATTGCCACAAAGTAGGGAGCATGGAATTGTCCAGAATGTCGAGATAGTTCGCAGACTACACCTTTTCACTCAATACAACCAATGGCCCAAGTCTAAATCATTAGAGACTCTCCTCTAAACTTCACCTTTGGACTAAACAGTCTTGATGGAATCGTTCTTCAGGTAATCGCACACCCACTCACGTCCATCTGATTTCCAAATTGTAACTCTCCACAAAACGGTCTTCCACTGTTCTAAAATCCAGAAATGGCGAACTAAACACCAGTTCAAACGTCGTTTAGCGTTTACAGAAGTGATCTAAGGCTTGTGTTCATCTGCTCTACCATGAAACCTGATGAATGCAGCTCATTTCGGATAGTTTTAGTGCAAACACGAAGTTCGGTGGCGTTTTCAGCTTCAGATGTTAGATCAGCTACAGATGACTGGCGTGATTTTTTCCGACCATCTGCCTCAAGTTCTCTGAACCTGATCCGTCAGTTTACGAGGCCTGCCAAGAAGCAATTTTGCAGTAGTTGCGCCACTAGTCTTCCATCTTCGAATCATATCGGCTACTGTCGATTTTGGAATCTCTAGTACTGCTCGCAATTCCTCGAACTGAAATACTGCTGATATGGCATCCAATCACCATATCTCGTTTAAATTCTATTAGCTCACCTCCGCGTGTAATAGGGAGAGAAACTTGTTTTATGCTGTACATGGGCACATAGGCCTGTTTTGAGTCGCAAACAAAATTTGCATGTTTCGTCAGGTGCCCGAATGCTTTTTTCCATATAATGTACAGTATATACATTTTAAATAAATATAAATACTGTACTATCAGACTGCATCAAAATATCTCCAAGGGCCCATACTTTCTTTCATGGACAATCACTGCAAGAAGATACATGGGCATAGCTAGAGGGGCCTGGAGGAGGGGTAGGGAGTAAAGATATGCTAAATCATCAACTTCTAACGTGCTAATTACCGCCTCTCTCCGCTAAATCAAGTAACGTATATACAAGATTGTGATAGTCAGTTTTACATTTTATGTGGTCCAAGTCCCATTAAGGTAATCCTCTTAGACAGTACAACATTATATTATTTCTGCAGATGAAATTTTTGTTCCTAGGAAAAAATGGGCCAGATGGCAGATGGTTCTCTGATACAGGTGGTCCCCAAGATAGTTTTCCCTGCACTTGATTTTTGGTGAAAATAAAGATATACGCGGCGAAACTTTGAAGCAATGGTATGGACTTTATTCAGCCAATATGGAGCTATTGTTTGTTGTACTTTTCTACATAATTTTCTGGCATATGTATTTCACTTTCCCCCCTACCCCCAACATAAATACTGGCTACGCCCATGAGAAGATGGCGTCATTGATCTAGACACCAGTGTCTCATTTCGATGGATGTAGAAAAACTGCACCACAGAATTAAAGTGGATCTTGTTCTACCTTCAGAAGCCAGAAGTTTAGATCGTTCCATTTTTTCAATCTGGAGTTAACTAAAGATCCACCGTCTTTGTATGCATTTGCTTCACTGCATTTACTGTATAGAAGGCTTTGCTTTCACTCAAGTGTCAAAAAATGATGAAATTTTGCAGTCTGATAACATGCCATATCTCTTCTTTAAATGACTTTCCATGTTATTTGCCAACATCTTTTTTCGCACGTTTTCCCCCTTCATCCGTTTCTCTTATCTATCTGGTCTATCTTGTCAAATACACAAAGCTCTGTGTCATAGATCCTTTGAAGATTTGATCTTTTATGTCTCCGCGTAACTTTTATAATTAGCCTTCTTTTAAACACTGCGTAAATAATTTAAAGTGAATAACAATCGTCAAAAAATAAAGCTGACATCCTAAACTTAGGGGGGAGGCCGTGGCCTGGTGGGCTTTCACTAAAACAACTTCAGTGAAGTTAAGCAACATCAGGCACGGCTAGTCACTGGATGGGCGACTCATCAGTGACTCAGGATCTTCCCCCCCCCCCCCCCGGCTGCTGTGACCATCATACAGCAGTCGTTAATCCAGGTCCATCCAGAGACCCAACTCGTCGGCCCCATCATACAATCAATTAAATAAATTAATAAAAAATTAAAATTAAAATTAAATTAAATTAATTTAATGTAAAAAACAATAAATTATCTAGAGGATGCCGGGCAGATCTATACCAAGGAAATCGGCATTAATGGCAAATTTTTGAAAAGTGAAATGATTGCGTGAAATAGAATTAAAAAACAAACAATAACAAATAAAAAAACTGAAACTGATCAGTGCACTGAATTGAATTTAAACACAAATATAAACGAGTTTAAGAGAAATGACCAGAAAAAAGATTAAAATGGCAATACGTAATTTAGGTTTTCCATTCGGTTCTGCCTTTCGAAAAAGTCATAACATTGTTACATGCAATACAATGCAACGAGCAACTAAATTTGAAAATTCGAGGGCTAAAGTAACAAAAGAGAAAATTTTATTTGATTGATAATCTAACTTAACACTCATCATCGTTAAGTATCTTCACGGATAAAGAGTGGACACGAAGAACAAAAATGAATACTAAAATTTATGCTTGAATGATAACATGAGATAAATTTAATGATGTAAAAATTTAAATAAATAAATAATAATAATAATAATAATAATAATAATAATAATAATAATAATAATAAATAGGTAGTCCCTATCCCATTTATTGGCAAATATCTATTTAGATAATTTACAAGATTACTTAATCAACAATTCCTCCTTTCAAGGAAAATTATGGACAAGGTACATAGATGACATTTTAATAATCATAAATAACACAAATCAATGATATAATAATACACTGCTCAAAACAAAGGAACACTTGTAGAATCCCCTACAGAGGGCGTAAATAATACTTTTTAGCAATTTCATCTTCTGCAACATGAAACCTACTATCTCCCTCATAGGAAATGGTTGAAGCCAACACATTTTGTTGCCAGATGTTCTGAGGAATTTGCATAGCAATATAACCCCCCCGGAAAACAAAGTGGTTACATGCCAGTACACTCTTTGCTTGGAGATAACGGTCGAACATTAGAAGGTGCAGGCATTCCTGGAACGTTGTTGTTAGTGCTCTGACATGCCACGAAGGCATCTTGAAGCAGTAGAAGCTGCGAGAGCCGTAACATTGCTCCAAACGGGTCAATCATTTCGGACTGTGGCAAATGCCCTCAATGTGTCCTCTTCCGTCATTTTCCGACTGTGGACACGATTCCCGGCGACTGGCCAGTACACACGAAGAGCTGGGCAAGGTCGCCGACGCTCAACAACCGCCAATCAAGATCGTTATGTGCGGACTTGTGCCCTGCGCCGAAGAACCTCAACGGCCAGAGACCTGAGAAATGACCTGCAGATGTCAACTGGGGTAGCTGTTTCAGATCAAACAATCCGGAACAGATTATGTGAAGTTGGCTTGAGAGCCAGACGACCAAATCGAGTGCTTAGGCTAACCTGCCAGCACATACAGGCGCGACTAGAGTTTGCACATCAACATGTCACCTGGCAGCTTCGCCACTGGCGTTCTGTTCTCTTCACAGACGAGTCAAGATTCCGCCTGACCCGCTGTGATGGCCGTCTACGTGTCTGGAGACGACGTGGTGAGCGAAACACCGACGCAACAGTTTGTGAGACTGACCGAATGGGATTTGTTCCATTATGGTTTGGGCTGGCATCTCAATAGACCATCGAACGGATCTTGTGGTCGTCCGAGGGCGAATGACCGCTGACGTTTACATTCGTGACATTCTGGAAGAACATGTGATTGTTGCTGCACATGGCATGGGGCCTGGATTCCTTCTGATGCAGGATAATGCTCATCCGCACACTACAGCTGTCACTCAAGACTTCCTACGGATGCATGGCATTCAGACCATGAGGTGGCCTGCAATGAGTCCAGACCTAAATCCCCTTGAACATCTTTGGAACATGCTTGACAGGCGAAATCGACACCACCCTTCAGCTCCAGAAACACTGCAACAGCTCATCCAGGCACTTACTGAGGAATGGGACCGGCTTCCCCAAGATCACATCCGTCGACTGATGCGGAGCATGCCTCGAAGGCGCATGGAAGTAACTGCAGCCCATGGTAGGCATCTTATCTGGTACAGAGGGTAGATTATCGCAAGCGATAATCTGCGGCACCTACTCCTACGAGGGAGTTTTGCGCCATCCCATTAATAACGACTGCTACGAGATGACAGTAGCAGTCGGGACCGACGGCTTAACGTGCCCTCCGAAGCACGGGGGGTTTCATGATGGAAAAGCTGCTGGGGATAAACGAACCAGAGGCTGTCACCAACTGCTGGAACACCAGCTATGGTCAATCGGCAAATGGGTCAGACCAAAGTCCCCCAACAGCCGCGCCCCAAATAGCTGTCCCGCCAGCGGTGGCCCTCAAGCCCAGGCCGTCACCCAACCAGCAGCTGGCCGCGCCTGAAGTTGCTGAACTCCATCGATTGGCATGCCAACCGACGAGACAACCAGGCCACGGCCACCCCCATGGTAGGCATACACATTAGTGAGTGGTGCAAAAACTGATCACTGGAAGAAACAAGGCAATCTCCTTACAACGTCCAAAGGACATTTCACTTTGTTTTAGGCAGGGGTCCTGCAGTTTCCTGTTTTTTCTTTATGTTTATTCGCCAGTTGTTTCAATAAATACATGCATTCTATTGTTAAATAAACCGTCTTTTAATGATCACATACAGCGATTTTGTCCATATTATTCATAGTTGCTTCTGCACGCTGCTTAATAGGTGTGTTCCTTTAAATGTTTTGAGCAGTGTATATTTGACAACAAATATCTCGTTAAAGTATACACTTACAAAATTAGAAAACAATAAATTAACATATCTAGATATTACAAGAAATTGCCCCCCCCCCCCCCCGAGGAGGATATAAAGTAGCGGAAGCCCTGAGATCATCCATTTTTACGCCTTTAACTGAACTTTTTAATCCCCCCCCCCCCAATATACAAGTTGCATTATCTCTGTAAGGATGCATTTCCGGACCCATGTTTATAGGAAAAATATTGTTCCTCGCTACAAACAGTACATGATATTTCATTCTTGACCTACCTTTCTGAATCACCCTGTATAAACCGATGTAATTCTCTCAATTCATCAGAATAGCTTGTTTATTCTGAACGAAGCTTCCCTTGTATGCTGAAGGCAGCAGCTTGGCTGCCGAAATGTGCATTCATCCTATTAAATATTTTATGTGGAATAGTGTTTTCCTCGTGTTTCTTCCACCTTTCATCATCTCAAATATGCAAATTAGGACACATCCAAATTCTATCTCGAAAACCGTAAGAGATACACAAAAAATTCCAAATGCACCTTTGTTCAACAGCAAATTCCAAACAAAACAAAAAAATAGTTCACCAAAATCCGATGAGCAGATCACCCATAAACCTCATTAAAACCTTGATTCCTGTCAAAATTGAGGCAAGGGATGAGTGGCCATAGGAGGAAATAAGAGCAACAGAGTCTAAAGGATCCTGGGTTCAAGTCTCGGAAGTAACCACCGAGTGATTTTTTTTTCTTCTGAATACCATTTACCAAGCATAAAAATTATTTCATGCACCATCCTCATCCTGTTCTGGAAAGTTCCACAATTTACCATAAAATCACCAGTTTCCTGTGCAATTGGTATAAAAAGGCATTTTGAAGCTGAGAAAAAAATCAGACCAAGCAAGATGGCACAGTACACTAACCAGGAAAATGATCCAACATGGTCCTCTGCTTTGGTGAAGGGAGGCAAAATTATCATGCAACAAAACGGAATTATGCTATGGTGCAAGTGAACATCACATTGAACACTATCTGGATTGATGGAAAGACTTACTTTGTATCAGATGACTGTTTGTAAGCAACAAACAGTAGAGATGACTGTTTGTAAGCAACAAACAGTAGAAGAGCCAATTGTCCTGTTGCAGAGCTCGCAATGAGGATTGTCGGTGATCCGCTCATCGGATTTTGGTGAACTTTTTTTTTGTTTTGTTTGGAATTTGCTGTTGAACAAATATGCAATTGGAACTTTTTGTGTTTCTCTTACGGTTTTCGAGATAAAATTTAGATGTGTCCTAATTTGCATATTTGAGATGATGAGAGATGCTCCATCAGATAGAGCACCCTCAAGTTCCTATTTTATTCCTTGTATTGGAATTTGCTTAACTACCTTGGTATCCAAAATAGGAAAGGGATAACAGACTTGTGACTCATCCTGTATAACAGACACTGTAAAGATATTTTATAATATTTACCTTATGCTTGGAGCATTATCTCCTGCTTACATTTATTAATTTCATACACGGTAAACAATGTACATACAGTTACAGAGGCCAAACGAAAAGGATGTTAATAACTTCGAATCAAAGAACATGAAAGGGCAATACAATTAAAAGACCTCAAGGGTACTAACTATTGAAAATTTACACCACTCAGATTAGAAAAAAATATCAAAAGAAAAAATTACAAAAAAGACTAATAAAAGAAGCTTTGCACAAAAATAAAACTAAAAATTTGGCCAAACCAAACTCTGAAATTAATTTTAAAAAATGGCGACTAATAATAACAAAAAAAAATTAGAAATAACTAATTAGTCTTTAATGATAATCCTACCTTTTCATATTGTTAATTTAAATTATTATCTTTAAAAGAATTTTGCTTACGATAGAGGAAGACATCCTCTGAAATCGTTTTTAAGACCTCCATCTTGTACCATCATCTAGTATCAGCTCTATTTTGGATTATTCAACTTCAAATTTTAACCTTAAAATCAATTCACATCTGCAAATATTGCTGCCAAATTATCTTGGAAATCATCAGTTAAATCTACAATTTGGGGGCCAAAATTGTGGACTTGAAAAGTGACTTTCATCATCATTGTTATTTTTATTATTTATTTAAATTTCTACATCATTAAATTAATAGGAAGTTATTGACTATATCTCATGTTCATTCAAGTATAACTTACGAAATACTTCCAGAGTGAAAGAATACTAAAATTCCCTACCTTTTTATTTAGGGCTGAAATTAATATATATAAAAAAACTGATACTTACTTATGCCCTCATACTTCTGCGAAAACAAAGGGTTTCAAATGAGCTTCAATGGAACAGCAACGCCGTCCCAGAATAGATTGCTGGTCTCTTCGAGAGCATAACAAATTACCAAACAATAAATTTCGGAAAAGAAAAGTCATTTGAAATTTGATTTGCTATATCATAATAAACTAACCGCCCAAAAATATTGTAGAAATATTAAACAGATGATTAAAGTATTAGCATCATAAATTTGATTGATGTATAGGCATTTGATTAATTTTTCAGCGTTCGCTTTAAAAATAAATACGACGCAATTCCACGAGTTGTCATTGACCTGGGAATACCATTTCAGTAACGTTTGTGAAGCCTGTTTGAAAGTCAATTTATCTATTTATGGACGAACACAGCATTAATGAGGCATCGTGTCAACATCCGATTTGAAACGAATGGACGTTCAGCACTTCGCTTATGTCGCTGCAAGTTCCTCATTTCCCGTTGCATATTCATTATCTTGTGCACGATATTGTATTCGCATCGACAAAGCATTAGTTTTCTCTCAATATAACTTGTCAATAGAAACCGGGTTTATTTCGAAAAATTTACGAGCCGCTATTTTGTGCAAGAGTACAAATACACTATTTTATAACAGCAATTTCTGAACATCCTGTAAATGCATTCAAAGTGCTTGTAGTCGTCATCGTAAAACGATTCATCTGGAAGCGAAGCAAATATCAGGTTTCTATGTGGAGTGGGCTGTGTTAAACACTTGCTGTAAATACTCCTATTAAGTAAATGCGTGTTTTTAGCTAGCGTTTGGTTAATGAATGTTCCTTTTATTTTTTCACAAAAATTTATTTGCCTCAGTAAACAAGGGAGTTTCTATAACAGAACATGATGCTGTCGGATTAGTTCCTCGGTTCAAGGAAACGGAACGTCTGGAAAGGCGGTCAGAAGACCGTGCTTTCAAGGGCTGCGTAATAACTCATCTCAATGCCACGTTCTGCTATTGAACACGCTAATATCCAGTTCCTAAACAACACTCACGGTTTTGGTATGTGAAGCAGATACAGAAAATTTGATATTAAAGTAAATAGTTTGTTATAAACTCAGGATGTTGTAGATCATGAAAACATTTAACTTGATGGAGGGAAGCAATTTTACGGACAATTCGACAGAAGAATTTCTTGTCATTCTTACCCTGTTTACCCTGGAGTATGACCATGAGTTTAATTTTACGTTTATTTATTGTGTTTTATTTGACTGATCTGAAAACCTGTCGGGCTTAGTTTATTTCATCGGACTTAGAATAATACGCGTATAATGCAACTTTTAGTAATTTTCGCTTTGTTTTTTTTATCCTGTCACTATTTGCAAGGCTTTGTGAATCGATTAATAGTTTGTAAATAAATAGTTAAACCATCGTCTGCAAAGAGGAATCGATTGTTGAATGTTTCGCGTTTATTCGTCAATCGTTTTCGGATCCAATCCGATTGAACGGCGTACAGTGTTCCGAAGATCAGAAAACGCGGTCAAAATCAATTTAAAGAATTTATTATGTAACTTAATAGCATTCGTTATGTCTTCGCTGATATCATACGATTGCTTCTAATCGCTATCACTGAACTGAATGCCATCTAATATAGGATGAAAATGAACAAATCGCAAAAAGAGCGGAAAAATAAAAAAAATAAAAAAAACAGTTGAGAATACGTGTTAGGAGCCGTCCATAATCCACGTGAACAGAATTTTGGGCTTTTTGACCCCTTCCTCCCCTTAGTGGACACATGGACAACTTTTAAACCCTCTCCCCAAAATCCACGTGGACAATGCCCTAACCCCCTCAAAAAAATGCAAAATTAGTCATTTTTTCTTCTCTCCATATATTTATCAGTTGATTGGGGCCTGTTTAGTGCTGGACCCTTGATCCAAATACTGAGGTTGTTGTTTTATGTGGGTTGTTTCAATATCATCTTCATTGCACCATTCGATATCCTCACAATCCAAGAACTCATTGCGAATTACGACCATCAATTCTCTGCATCGTTTAGCAGCAACACCTACAGGTCTCTGTCGAATGATTTTAGGAACAGCCACTTTTGATTTGCTGCACCTGCAAAATTTTTAATTAATAATTTGATAAATTAGATGTGAATGTTCATCTAGTATACATGTATTACCATTTCTGATGAGTTTGTGCACGTTTTTGTGCCCACATGTTTTGCAAGTCCGTTCTCCTAATTGTTCAGTAACTGAAGGATTAAAAGCACTTGTACACAAATCTATTAACTTGTAATTTAATTTTTGGATTAAAATGAGATAAAAACT
>JAHWFO010057280.1:7294688-7315033 GCA_023313115.1 Rhysida immarginata | reverse complement strand
CGCCTGCACTCATGTATACAAGAATATCTGTACTTTCATCTTTAAAGAGCATCAATGGCGAACTATCAGCTAACGTAAGAAATGAAAAGACACGCCGTGATCGTTGCGCTACACGTGCAGCACAGCGATGTTGAAATTGCAATATTTTTGAAACTCGCCAGATCGTTTGTGAACAAAGTACGGAAGGAGTTGGAAACCTCAGGCTGACATGTGTCGCTTGTAGTTACGCGCAAAATGCAAGCACAATGTTCGAACTGTATGAGAACATTACAATTTGTACAACAGTGCAAAACATTATCGATGCACCCCAGAAATATCCATCAGAGTCATCGCCGAGTTGTCCAAGTTTCCGAGGATACACTGCGATGCATGAGGACCTTAATTATAAGTCGTTTTTTCTAAGAAAAGGGCAGTTCACGTCGGCGAAAGTACAAGAACAACGACTGCTTCGAGCAAAGCGGTTATTAAATAAGGTCAATCATCCGGAAGGACCTGGCATGCTCTGTTTTTATTCCGATAAAAAAAATTTCGATCAGGACCAAAAGGTGAACTGGCGAAATAACAAGTGGTTATATGCGAATTCTTGGGATGTCCCAACTATTATGCACACGCAACTGTGATGGTTTTAACGGAGGTGTTTAGCGAAGGACACGTCATGCTACCCCACTTCTTTCCACAAGATCTTCGAGTGCACGCTGCTTTCTACATTGCGGTGCTGCAAACAGTTATAGACAGCGTTCGCAATGGCAGGCCCTATTTCTTTCAACAGGACTCTGCATCTGCACATAAAGCTGTGATAACACAAGAATGTATGGCAACCCATCTGTCTGTTTGATCACATCTCACAGAATTTGTGGCCACCTAACTCGCCAGATCTCAATCCCCTGGACTATTACATGTGGGGCGTTGTTAAACGGGAAGCTAATCGACATTTCCATACTACCATCGGTTCTGTCAAAGCCGTCATTGGCCGGGTAATGGCCGACATCCAGAAGAACCATTTAATTCGGGCATGTCAACGTTTCCGTTTTTGCAATGAAGCAGTCATTGGGACCAACAACAGTTAGATCGAATAAACCCGATTTCCAGCCCTTCCTATATCTATGTACCTAATTTTGCATGAATAAAATGTTTTTTGACATATACGAGGGCCACTTTCAAAATCATGGCAACTATTTTTTGTGCAGGTAAATCTGTTGTTATACATACATTTCAAAATATACATATGGAAATATACAATGTACTTTACTAATAATGTCTATTACATGGGTTACCAATATCAAAAAATCATCTACTGTTATAATGTCGAGCACAATAGTTTTAATGTTGAGATGGGAAATACTAGACCATCACCTTACTCGCCCTTATAGAATTTTTTTTTAAAGTTGCTACCAATGACCTACCAAGTACCTTTGCAGATTACTTCCCTCATCTGATTCTATTGTTTCCTTCGAGAACCAAGTCTCGATTAAGATAGCACGGTTAGATTTATCTAAGTGACAAAATTTTATGATGAGAGCATTCCTTATAATAAATCCTACAATAATATTATGTTAATTATAAAAATTATTATATATGGTGTTCCACTCGTTCTCGGCCTTGGTGTTGAGAAACGTGGTGACCTGACAATAAGTGTTGGAAATGGTCGCCATTAGCATCAAGACATACCAGCACACATCTCTCCATGTTACGAAAGGTAGTCGCCAACATACCGTGAGTCAGAGTAAATTTCTTGCCGAATGTTGTCTTAAGCAAGCGTCCGCATGATTGGAATTAAGTGGGAGACTCGCGCAGACTTTATTAAATTATGACCATTAGTTTGATTTTTATAAATGAAAATCAGGGGCCATGAGCGAGCGGGATAATCTGTATAAAAATAATTACAAATACTTATTAGCATTTATAGTAATAATATTGAACCTTATTATTGTTCAGAATAGTGTTTTTGTTCATTTTGAAATAAAGTGTTACTCTTATGGAAATATGATAAATTTTAATTTATTAAACTATAGTAATAATCTATTATTCAACTTTATTATTATAGTTTAATTAAATTAATTGCTTTTCAAAGACATAATCGTTATTAATACAGATAAGTACTTATTTTTTTCACGATATCAACCTGTGCATCTGTTCATTGGCGCTCTTTCGTACGCTTATGAATTTTCGTATTCTATTTTCGACATTCGATAGCTAAGGCAAGCCTGCGTTCGTTGACGGGCAAAATCGATCAGCTACTTTTGAATCAAAATTATTTTTAAATTATTTTAATCATTTAATTATTATGTTTATCTTATTTCCTAGAAAGAGGATACAACCACTTTGGCACTGTAATGAGGCAGCGGGAGTGAAGCAAGCTCTAAGTATCCCACAAATTTTAAAAATCATGTAATATTCGGAGCCCCTATGGAAACCATATCAGATATTAAGTGAACAAGATATATACTACAGTTTTTACACTTTCAGGATAAACTTCTGGATGGAATGCTTATTTAGATTACAAGTTTTTAGAATACCAAACTTAAAAAAAGAGCGTTGATCAGAAGTGTACGGAGTCAGATTCATCTATTGAGCATTACGGATGCCCGTCTTCTATTCACTTGTTCCCTGGTTTTAATTTTCGTTGACTATAACTATTATTTAGTATGATTATTTTAACTTCGAGGGCTTGAAAATCTCTAAAATCAGACCGCAAAATATGAGCGCTGTAAACGACTTGTAAAATTAATGTACATAGACCGAACAAAACTGACACTTTAATGATTCCTCTGCTACAGATACTTTGCTTTTTTATATAGGCTAATAGTAAGTGCGCCAATTTTTGAAATCTTATGCGCAATCAGAACACTTGCCAAAAGCATCACATTTCCGACGCAGGAATGCTTCGGAAGATATTGACATCGATGAAACATTCATGGTTTTTGGTTGCATTCCAGGAACGTTTCTTAAAAATTTATTAAAATAAATTCAATTTATAATTATGCTAATAATAAATAGCAAACTAACCAATAATAGTAATACAAAAATAATTGGGAAACCATTAAAGGAGGAGAATACAAGATCTAAATTGACGAGAGTCGCTAATAGGAATATTCATGTCTGGTAAATTATATTTCTATTTTTAGCATGCATTTTCCTCCTAAAAATGCAGACAACAATAACGAAAGTTCTTTTAGCTATTAAAAAAATAAAAAAAACTCAAAACGGAATTATTCGAAAATATTTTAAAAACAACTCTCGAATTTCTCATGTGCTCAGATTTTATAACCCGTTCGAATTTCGAATAAAGTCCATTTATGAATCATTCGCTGATTTTTATGAACACTTGGTATCTGAAAAATTTTTTAAGTCTTTGAACTTTTAAGAAGTGTAACAGGAGCGCAGTCCTTTTTTTCGTAAATTATGATATGCTACTTTAATGATTTCCAACTAATTTAATATTCAAAGCTGAATCAAAGCTTTTTGAATTATTTTCAAGTAATTTATGTTCATCGTTAGTTTCAGCAGTTGTTCAATACGATAGATCATTCCACAAGAGACAATATAATTGTTTTTAACTTTTTAAATTAAAATTTCTGTAACAACTTTGACTTTCTAAAATACCTGCTCATCACGTAATGCACATGAAAACAGTAATTAACATTTGTACATGTACAGCTTGTGGGTCATTAAGCATAAACTTGCCAATTTTCATCTATTCCGTTAGACATACGATTCCCATTTGCAATATAATCTTCATTAAATTAACCGTGAAATGTTCGCTCAGTCGTAAAAAGAACAATGACCGCTCACGCGAGGAAAACCTTCATTCGTTCGTTCGCTCGCCCTCCGTCGATCACGAGCTCTTTGTTTTCCCTTAAACGCGTCCCATCAAAATCGGTTTTCGTGAACACAACCATTCTTAAAATTCTCCAATTTAAAATACCGCTACCTAGTCTTTCAATATACTGTTTTTATTATAGATATTCGTTTTAAGTTTTATTTCTCTGTTGCTTGAAGTGGCAATAACTTATATTGTTTTTGTCACTAATAAAATATCCGCTATATCTTATTGATATCATAGGAAACCGTTTGACCCCATTTCTATTAAAACGAACCGATATAAGGTCGATGGAGTGGTTTTCTCTTTCTTGTCTTTTGATGGTTTCTCCTCCCTCCGTGAGGTTTCGTGTCGAAGAGTCACGTAGGCAAATTGTCACGTAGACAGAGGGGGAAACCTGCAGGTCGGTCTGGCCAATCCTCAAATCTAATCAGGGACAACATAAAATTTGGAGACTTGCCTCCAGTGAGCTAGAACTCTCGATCCCGCTGCTTACAAATTTCAACAGTTTTGATTACAGATAATATTGTTGAGTATAAGATACATGAAGCGTAGATTACAATAAAAAAAATCTTTATTATAAAGTTCAAGATGCTTTACAAGTTTCGCCATTTATTGCAATAGAAATTTTGTATTCGAATTCAGTTTTAATTCGAACTAATTCGCCTTCCCCCTCCCAAATTCTTTTTAAAAAAGGTGAACAAAACGAACTGTAACATACTTTTTAACCATGCAGTCATCGTTCTCTGCTATCAAAAGGTTTAAAGAGAACCGGTTCGTTTTAATTTTATTAGGAGTGATGTGACCCCTTTCATTAACTTGTCGTCCATTCTTTATCTTTAATGTTCGTCTTTCAGGATTTAGAAGCTTTTTTTAAGACTTACCCTAGTTAGATAAAATTTTGATGCGAAAGTCGACAAAATCTTTAAGGGAATAAAAGTGAGCTTAGACAGCGATACGAGAAAAAAAAATATCCCTACTCACTGCACTAGTCGACCCAAGCCTTTAAAATGTTAATTTTCGTTAACCCTGTTTCCAGGTTTAATAAATGCGATTTAACGTTCACCACTGTAGGTGGAAAAAAAAAAATCTCACAAAAAAAGTTTTTTTTTAATGATAAAATGAGAAGGGGAAGAGAGTCAAATTTTTAGCTGATTCCTTCATTAAACTTGATTGCAAGAAGGTGAGTGAGCTTTACAAGAAGGAAGAAAGTAAAGTTTACATTATTAGGCAATCACTGGCAACTTCGTGGGAACAGTTTCACTAAATTGGAAGAGTCCATCAGATTCTTTATTTAGTCTTTTACTTAACTGTTTTCCCTTGTAACTATTTTTGTATTGCTCCAGATCGGAGTAAGATTTTTTGAATGACTGTACGCGTATAATGCAAGGGAATTTTTTTTCAACCATTTAATCGAATTGCTCGTCCATCCTTGTTCCACAAAAGACTGCCCTACTCTGTCTCAAATAACGTCCTTCACGATTACACTACGTCAATATAATTAATAATTACAATGTAGAAATGGGAAGGAAATATTCCGCGATCTGGACTTAGACCAGGGACCATGACATTCACTGTCGCTGCTTTAATCAATAAAGTAATAATAATTATCCATGTTTTTAATCTTAAATTACCACTTTAAAATATTCATTAAAAAAAAAAGATTAAAAAATCCTAACTGGTTTTTTGAAGTAGCATTGAAAGTGGAGGTTATTGGTCTTAAAAGGACCTTCTTTATAGCGTTTGGTCAAAGTCTAAAATTTATTTGACGAGCGACTCACTTTTTCTTAAAGAATAAAGACTTTTTTTATTAATAAGATTTTTTTCTTCAGTGGGCATATTTCGTCAAATTTCTGTTTGAATAGGAATCAACTTTTAGCTTCAATAGTCAATATTTGATCAAATGTTAAAATAAAAGGAAAGAAAGAAAACTAGAAAAAAAACTATTATGCAATTTTAACATAGAATAATAATTAAAATCATTGCTTCTTTGTATTTGCTTGGGGATTCATAATTTTTTCTTCTTAGAGGAAATGTTCCATCTTTAAATTAATTTTATTGTTTGTGTTAATGAACGTAGTTAGCTCAATTTCTGCACGTTTTCTTGTTGGTATTTAAAATTGAATTTTTAATATATTCTAAAATTTTCAACGAATTCAAAACGTAGTAATCATTAAATTAAGCTTTCACTCTTTTTTTTTACTTATTTAGCAACTAAATTTTACTTAAAGATTGTTATTATTTTTATTATTATTTCATGACAATAAATTTTTGAATGATGAATAATATTTTTATCCTTAAATAAGTTCTTTGATGACAAACTTTTAACTTACCAATAAATAACCTATAATAATTTTTAAGTTGAATAATTATGAAAAATAATCTTGAGGTTTATAATATTCTTAGAATTTATCATGAATAAATTTGATGGGAGGGAGATTCTATCAGAAAAGAAATATTGATGGACTGAACAAATTATTTCGATATTCCTTTTGGAGAGAATTTTCTTAAAGGGTAACAATTTTATAATTTTTGATTTTACATTAAAGATGTTTTAAAATACACATTTGCTGAAAGGTTTTAATGACTTATTTTTAAAAAGAAAAATTTTAACCTTGAGCAATAGCTTAACAAATGAATAAACAACAGAATAATAATTTCAACTTAAGTTATATAAGTCCATTATAGTTTCAACTTTACACTTCAGAACGGAAAAATTAACACAAACATGTTTTGTGGATTAGATTTTCTCACTTTCTTTAATGTTCGTTTCATTCCATAGTTTTTCTTGATTTTTTTTATCAAGGAATTAAGTTAAGCTTCAATTATATAAAATTAATTTACTCACCAATTTGAAACGAAATTACAATTTTAAAGAAGCATAGAAAATGGATGATTTATAATCAAAATAGAAACACAGTACTTTCGAAGGAATACATTAAGATGTAGAAGATTCTCTTGTCTTAAAAGTGGACTCGTCCGGCTACCTGACCATTGATTGGATAATTTTGCAAAGAAAATTTGACTATTATTATTTTAATCTTCTTAAACTTTTTTACATTTTCAATCGAAGTACAAGGAAGAGCTTAGAAAGCGCTCGTTTTTTCAATTCTTATTAACCATATAGGAATATTAAAAGGCGTGCGAGGACATCTTTTTTCCTGTCAGAATATTAACATAAAAAATTATTTTATATTAGATTTTGTATTGAACTTTTAATCCAGTTACTCCAGGTTTTCTTTAGAGTTAGCGACTTCTTCACTCTTAATTTAGGCCGCCGTAAATCGAGTGACGCGTCCTTTGATATCCTTTTGTCCTCTTTTGTTTTACTGTTAATTGCTGTGGCACATGGCCGCGTGCCACTGTGAAAAATTCTGGGTAAAAAGACTTCCGTAAATAAAAAGAGAAATAGTCTCATGTACCTCTGAAATGTATTTCTCAAAAATTCATATTTAAAGTTCTCTGACAGGTCTTAAAAAAATAGACTCAGATTTGTTTTTAAAAGGGGGATTTGGAAAAATGTTAGATTATGTCGAAATCTCGAGAAATATTTTATAGATGTATAAGTGAGGGGGTCATTGCATTACCAAGAAGTCCACGTTCTTTATGCGAGAAACGTCTCATTCCAAGCGATGAGTCTCTTCTCTTGTTTTTCTCCGGGATTTCCCTTTTTCTATTCTATATTTACAACCATTTCCTTCGATTCGGTTTCGTCTATTTAAAAGAAAGAAAGAAAGGGAAGGAAAAAACATTGTCAGAGTTCACTTTTAAAATTTCTACTCTTTTATTTTTTTTTTCTTGAAAACTAAGATAAAGACGCCAACTGAACTATATTTATCTTTCACCAGTAGAATATAAGTAGAAAACAACAAAAAATTCTTCTTAAAAGCAAAGATTTTATTCTTTTAAAGGTGTGCAGCAACGAGAGGGGAGGGCTAAGAAAATTGTACTCTTTTTATATCATGGAAAGAAAAAAAAATGGAAACACCAGTTTATTTCCACACGAATATGTGACGTGAACCGAATAGCCATTACAATTACGTAAGCTCTACTCGTAGTAAAGAAGAAAAAAAAAATTAAATTAAAGGAAGAGAAAAAAAATTGACTGCAGTTAAACTCTCGAGGTGGTGAATTAACCTTGCCTTGCCAAGACTAATCTTAGCATTGAGTTTGACATTGAAAAATCTGAGTCGCTTCCTATTCCCAGTGAAAACTGCGCGTCTAAAAATAAAGAGAAAGCACACACGCACGCATACACAAGTTGTGAAATGCATACTGGCACTTCGGTGTGTCACGCTTTCAATGCGTGCTAACACACAGCAGATATGAAATTGAATTTCAGTTCTTTCGCTCTGATAACGAACGGCAAAGTACCCTGATTTTCTAGTTTTGACACTCGAGTGCGGTTTTTTTTCTAATTGATCGCTGGCCGAGTGTCTTCGTGTACCTCCGTCTAATAAAATCAGAGTGGAGAAAACTGCATTGCAGATTGTTGGTTTGGCCTCCAACGACAGCTGCTGATGCCATTGTTCTGAAATTGATCGACATCCGGAGACAGTCTCTCTCTCTCCCTTTCTCATATGGACCCAGTCTGCGTGAAAACCATAAATTGAATCCTTTGCAAGGAAACAAAAATTACGGAATAAGAAGCAATGGAAAATAATAAAAATAATATTAGATTGTGTTGTTGATGATACAAACGAATTCTTGGACATGTTCTGAAAATGGTAGTTGGAATATCTAAAATGATGCGTGCACATTTGTGATATTGAATATAGTCTGAAGACATTACAAAAAAAAATCCCTTTCGACGTCTTTTGTATAAACGAGAAAATTTCATTGAAAATTCTTTGGTTGCCTTGCTGAAATAATTAAGGAATTTGTAAGATCAGTAATTTTAAAAAAATTTCCGAATTTCCTTTAGGCAAAATTTTCATATATGAATCCTCTTTAATGAATCAACATTTTAAATTAGTTTTTAAGCCTCATTTAAAATATGAAAAATTCCTATCTAACCTAATACCATATTTTATTTAACGAGAGCGAAATAATTTAACTTTTACCAGATACTTTTTTTTATTTTTAAGAATTACGCTTTAACGACTTCCATGGACTTGTTTATTAGAACAGTTAATGGTTTTTAGTGCAGTATCTCATCTGAATTTTTCTGAACTTAGATTATTTTAAAAAATAGCAATTGAACTTTGTATTTTGATGTATTAAATTTTGCTGTTCAAGTGACATTCAATACTTACAGATAAATTCCAGCATAGACTTATTTAAAAGATTTTTTTTAATTTTTATTTTTGTCTCCGAAATTCTTAATTTAAAACCTTTATTCTTCCCTTTCAATTCCTCAAAGTTAAAATTACCACGTTCTATAGAAAGACTTAATACAAAAGTTTTACTTTCTATTGTAACCCAATTAAGAACAATGAAGATAAAAGGGCAAATTTTGAAAGAAATGTTCTTGGATTCCGATGTAAATTTTCAAAGAACCCATCGATTTCCTTCGATATTTTTAATGAATAGAGCTGTATTAACGGCCATAATTTTAATCTAAAAGAAAAATCTTTTGATTTCAGTTAAGAGAAGGAAAAAAAAAAGCGAGCTTATGTAGTAAGCTCTTATTCATCAATAGTATCTAACGTTCAATGAGCTCTTTTACTTAGGGTACTTCTGAAAAGAAAAAGGAAAAAAAAGATTAATTTTAATTTATCACGAAGCATTCGAGCTACTTAATTAAAAGAGAATAAGAATATCAAGAATAAAAGGAAGAGGGAAAAGTTGAACTTTCAATGAATCATTTCTTCTCCTCTCCAGTCTTTTCTTAAAGGATTCTCTCACTTTTTTTTTTTATATGCAACTGAAAGGAATCGGTTCCTGAAAGGATCTCAAATGCCAAGAAATAAAAGTTGGCATCGGTCCGCTCTGCAATTAAAATCGTGCGAACGCAGCCAGTTCAGAAAGTCGGACGTTGGGGTTCGTGTTTTTGTATGATACACAAACAGAATCATCTGGAAAGAAGTGGTCAATGGAGAATGTCCCAATAGTAATTTCTAATAGCTTCCCAAATTGATATTTCTTGTCCTAGTAGAAGAATTAAAAATTTTAAAAATCAATCAAATGGTTTCCATTTTTAAAGTGCTGATTATTGTGGCGATATGTTATCGCATCTTGATCAATTTTATATAGATAGAAATGGAAAATTTAAAAAAATATAAGAAGATAATTTTTTAATCTTTATCTGCTGCCTAAAATAACAACTTCGAATACTATTCTAGAATTTTCTTGCGCTAAGTGCTCGATTTTATCTACTGCTACGCAAAAACATATTTGCGTGCTTTGCAGACGTATATCTTTTGTAAATACAGAAAAGAAGTAAACATCTAACGAAAGGTTGAAAAACATATTATGAAGTATTATTATTACCATACATAAAACAAAAATAAAAGCTCGGATGTTTTTAACTTCTGGTTGACCACTCAATAAGAGTGGTGGCCTATGTACAATATTCGTCTTCCCAACTCAAAAGTCAATAATTGTGAAGATATGTTGAAATTTTGCAAAAAAAAAATAAAAAAAAAGAAATATCCGTCTATACTTATTTATGTACGTACGTATGTGATCAATTTGTGCAACTAACTCTTCTGAAACGGCAAAATTAGAACCAAAGTAATATAATACACTGTTAGAAGGTACTTTAAACTGTGCCTTGACGTATTTTTTATGACAATTGTCTTTTTCGAGATTAATTTTGTTCCTAAAAATAAAGAAACCAGTAAAGCATTTACCCAAGCAGATCAAAGTCAATAAATTCGACATGTTCGGACTCCTTCATAAATATCAGCGGATTCGTGTCATAGAGACGAATAATTTTTGTAACTACATTGTTTGGATCTGATGATCCAATTTTGAATTATAAAGGGTTTTTAGGTTACAAAAAAATAATTAATTTATTTTTTCTTTTCATTCCAAAGTAGGAGGCCTGTGCGAATGTAATGTCCCGCCATTTCAATTTATTTTCCAATTAAGTTGGAATTTCTGAATCAGGATTAAATTTTAAAATGACTACTAAAATTTGTTCCAAATTCGTAAAAAAACAAGCCTTTGAAAAAACACTTAAATCTAATTGTACAAGCACACAACCTTAATGTTTGGATTAAAGTGCTTATATCTCTTATATTCTCATATGCATTATTTTGTAATGTTATGAAATTATTAAAGGGAAAAAAAAAACAAAACTCAAAGATAAATGTACGAAAACTACAGTTGACATGCAGAACAGGTGGGGGGGAAGTTGATCAAAAAAAAGTAGATCAACGACATTGGAAGGGCAATTTTGCCAAAACAAAAACGACGAACTCCTAAGGACAAGAAGTAGAAGAATAAAAATAAATTTTCACTTTTATCGGCTATAGAGTTCTAGCGTTCTTTGCATCCCATCTTTGCTTAAAGCGACTTCCCTTTTGTTTGATTTGATGTACTTGTAAACTTATTTTTATCTAGCTTTATTGAATACCTTGTCACGCAAAGCTCATTTGTTATAAAATATTTAAAAGATCGTGACAAAGAAAAGAAAAGAAAAAATGAAAACTGCAAACAACGAGCTAGACGAAATCGCCTTTTCTATGTACATAACTCTATATTTGTAAAATAAATAAATAAATAAATGAAATCTAAAAATACATCTTCAAGTGGAATGAACATTTATTTAAATAGAACGTAAGTAATCAAACGTTGGTCAAGTGCCATTCCTTTCAGCATTTTTCTCTCCTTCTTCAAACAAAGTTTCAGACTGTTTCACTCGAAATTTTACTGTCTGTTTTTTTTTTCCTTTGATTTTTTATCTGTTTTTTTTTTTAAACAACAGTCTTTTGTTAAATCTTTTACTGAGAATGTTTTCTTTAGATAAAAACTTTAAAAAAGGTCACAAATTCTTGTAAATCAAGTCAGGGACCTTATCATAATGTAAAGATGCTTTATTTTTTAATTTTAAAAAAGGAAATAAGCTTAAAGAATAATTTATATTATTAATCAAGAAAAAATATAATTCAGATTAGTACTTATTTTCATTTTTAGTTTCTATTTATATAAAAATAAAAAAAAAATTAAAAAAAAAAACCGTATCGAGGAGGAGAGAGAGGTTAACCTGATAACACGTTTAAATACGTAGTTCTTTAAAATCAAATTTACCATTAAAAATTTGTAGCTTTTTCTCCAAGCATAGTATAAACAATAAACTGTGGTTTCAAGTATAACAAGGATAAAATTCAGCTATTCAATGTTTTCAATTAGTGATTTACGATTTCCTGGAGCTTCTCAATAACAATACGTTGCCTGGAGGGATAGAAAAAGTGCTTATTAATAAACCCAAAACTCATTTTAGTTCATTATTATTATTATTATTATTATTATTTGCTATATATTTTTACTCAAAATGTTTCTTGATAGCCAACAAATGAATACGTTCCTACTCAAATATCAATATCATGTGTAAAAAGAATATCTCGCATTCAAAGAATCTTCTTCCCTCCGGATTCTTCATGCACATAATTTTTAATGGTATGCTATTTGTTATGATATTTCCTGTAATAAAAACCAGTTTGGAATAGATCTGATGAGCTAGAAGTTAGAAGTGAAAAATGAATCATCGGAACAGCTAATAAGTAGTAGGATGAAATTATAGTGGAGGCAAAATAACAACCTCACAGACTCCAGAAATAACTCGCGGGAAAAAAAAATCCTTAATAACTTTTCTTGCCACTTTAATTCCAGGTTAATTACATCTATTTATAGCAGAACAAAGAACTCGAGAAGACAGCTGGTAATAAATCATACACGATATTTTGCAACAACGGCAAAATGATGACGGGGGAAATTTTTTCAAATAAGCAAAACCAAAGCAAAGACTCCTCTTTAGAAAATCCATATTGCTTAAGTTGAACTTCCATTTTTAAAGCAAGCTTTGGTCAAGGTTATTCGTTTATTGATAATTAGAAACATTACGGCATTATTAAGTTTTTCTGCTTCGTGGTTTATCATTTTTTAAAATCGAATTCAAGAAAATAAATATGCAAACAAAAATGTAATAATAGTGCGCCTTTACTATACTTCTGCGAGATAAAAGGGTTTAATATGTAGTTTTTATCAAATGATATCAGCCTCGTAAACATCTCTCACGTGTACATCTCACCATTGCGCTCCAATAGTCCAATTATCATTCGTCCTCAACAGTCATGTGACCAACCCCTTCCAATCATGATGCTTAGTGCACGTGATCCCCAGCACGGGCAGGAAGCATTGAACGGCGAAGCTGGATATTAGAATTCAGTTGTAAAGAAGTTCAAATTGAAAGTGCATCCATTTTCTTCTTAAGTGATAAGTTTGCGTATACTTAGCGCGTACATCGTCATTTTCTTTTGTTTAATATTCTTATTCTCATTATCCTTGACATTCGCATGTCGCAGAGTGATACAGTCGTTCATCTGATCGCTGGAGGGTAAATTATTTTTTTCTTTCTTAAAATGTTTAATAATTATAATAATTTACCATAAAAAATAAATTGATTGAAATCATAAGCCATAATTTTATATTTCCTTCAATTAATCATTTGATCCTAAGCAGAAGAGTATTTCCAACAAGATGATTATTATTAACGTGAAGTGTTAACGTGTTTTAAAATTATATTTCTAACGTATACATGTCTGAACAGATCGACTTTAATAATAATAATAATAACACTGCCCACTAATTTTCGTAAAGTGAAGATCTACGAACATAACATTTTAAAAATAACAATGATGAATAATAGCGGTTAAATTGTTTTTTTAATTCTAATTAGTACAAATGACTTAACATTTTAATTAATATGCATGTACAGGTTAGGTGGCACGACAGGTGCTATCGCAACATGCCCGCTTGAAGTAGTGAAGACCCGATTGCAGTCCACAGTCGCTACATTCCAATACACAAATCGTGTCCCTTCCGTTGCAACCGCAGCAGCAACAACAACAATCCCACACCAGACGTTCGTTGAGTTTGGTGCCTATTCGACATGCAGGCCTTCAGAGATTTTGGTGCTTACTCAGCCCGAGTGCTCACCCAAAACGGCAAAGCTTGGGATATTGAATTGTATAAAGTGAGTTGGTGATGATGTTGGCAGAGTGTCAGATGTTTTTCTGCTTTTTTATTCAACTTCTGATTAAAAAATCATAAGTAGCTAAATAAACTATTTATAATACCAACCACGTGCCCTTGAAATATTCAGTGCAGCCTGTGTTTGGCACAAATAAAATGAAGTGAAACATTTCTAAATTTATCATCTATAAGTTTTGTAACTAACTCCATTTCACTATAAATATAATCTTAACGGTGAAGTTGACAAAATCTCAATTAAAAAAGTGAATAATCTAAAGAAATGTTAAAGAACGTGAACTGGGATTTTCTTAATTCGGGTTTTAAAAAGAAAAAACCCCCATCAAATTCCATTGTTCTCACGAGTTATAAATTTTCTATTAGATATATCATTGAAACCGAAGGGACTGGTGCTTTGTTCAAAGGACTTGGACCAAATTTAGTTGGCGTAGCTCCATCAAGGTACATTTTAAGAAACTTAAATTTTTGTCAATAAGTTATCAAACCAATTGTGAATTGTAACTGATATTTACCGAAATTGGTGCTTTTCAGGGCTATTTATTTTTGCACTTATTCAAGAGCAAAAAAATTCTTCAATGAACACATGACACCAGACACTCCACGAGTGCATATGTCTTCTGCAATATGTGCAGGTAATTTTATATAGTAATCTACAACTATATAAATGTATGCAGTTAACAAAAAAAACAAAAAAAACTAACACCTAACTAACTAATTAACTAACGACAAGTTAATTATTTGCCGTTAATAATAATTGTTTTCTATGATATTAATTCTTAAATTATTGAATTCTTTATTAAATATCCTTAAACACGTTGAAGCAATAAACAAATCTTATTTTCAAATCTAATTATTTCATAAAAATATGTGTATGGCGATATTCTTGATTAGAATGAGAAAACTATAATTAAGAATTTTTTGAAAGTCATTTATTAAATATGGATAGTTTTTCTGGGTCCGTGTGTAATTTCTGAAAATTTTGAACAGTATATTGAGCAGTTTTTAATGCTTATTTTTTGCAAGATCATAATTTTGATTCTTGAGATCTGCAAATGTAGATGTACATCTTCCATATGTTCTACCATCTGTTAAATAAAAATTATTTCCAGTTTGTTTATTGCAATTTAGAACAATCTTTGCCCTTAAAATGGGCTGATGGACACAAATTTTATTAATATTTATTTAATTCTTAATCTTATTAATGGTAAGATTGACAGGTTTTTTGTTTGGCTTACTTAAAATAATTTTAAGGCTTATTTATATTCCGTGCTTTAATTTTAATTTATTATTCAAAATTTTGTCTTGTTTTAATCGACTGTATAAAGGTAGGGGTAATTTTTATTGTAATTTATTCAATTTTTTTATTTTTATAATTTGTTCCGTTTTGTGTGTCCTTTGTCTTGTTATTTGCCGTTTTTGTTCTCAGTGCCTTATTGGGGGCTTTCCTGTGTAACACCGAGCTACCTTTGAATTGCTTTTCTTTGGTAACAGTAAATTGGTTCATAATTATTTTTTTTATGTTCTAAAAATTCTGTATCTTGATTTTAGAAAGAAGAAACTACTGTAATTTGTTTCTTGAAAGCATATTAAATTATAAGTGTTATTATTTTCATTTTTTTTTCTTAATATGACCCTTGACGTTATTGCATTATTTTGTTTTATAATTAGCATCTTTAACAGTGTAAAATGATAGGGGAGTTATTGCAAAATATAATTTGAATGCTAATAAAATAAATATTGTAAATGTAAATAATATAATAAATGGAGTAAGAGTCAAAAAGGAACAGCATATCTGCTTCTTCTAGATCTTTTGAAAGTGGTATACATGACCCGAACGAAAAAAAACAAAAAAACACAAGGTTTCAGGTCAGGTGACCTGGGTGGCCATTTGCAAGTGCCACATCATCAGCCGATCCAGTGGTTAGGCAGGTGCTCATTCAAACCCACTTGTTTGATAATGACGTGGGGCCAAATTTAAATGAACCATGTGAGCTGTTCTTTCTATAGAGCGGTGGTTCTCAACCTTTGGTGGACCTAATTTCTTTGACGAAGCCCCTTAGGCAAGAAACCACTTGGGACTTTTTTTTTTTTTAATACTATATTAATTATTGATAATTTTTATTATTTATTTCAATAATGTTTATTTTATATTTTTGGAGCAGCCATGGAGCACAGATTGAGAAACTCCTGCTATAGAGCTTTTACAGCACATGATCACATAATGCACTGTGGGTTTGGGTGCTTAGTAGGTCAGCCATCTTGGATAACAAACATTCTGTCATGTGCAAGCCGCTGTGGCAAGATCGGCGAATTATATGTATTTCCCAAATGTTAGTATTATGTACCGATTTCTTGAGTGAATGCAATGATAACAAGTAGTGATTTCTTTATTATTCAGTATGGAGGCATTGATGTCACGATGACATGTAGTACAAAAGCCCTGTTGATGCCATAAATATTTCATCTGCAATAGATGTTAACACACATTTTAATTAATATTTTATCTGCAACTATTTTAATAAATTTAAGAATAACACACATTTATGAATAACACTTTTACATGATAAAATAGACTAAATCAAATTTACACAAGAGCACTTTTTTTTTTATTGCAATTTAGTATAATAAGGAGTGTGGATTGTAATTATACAAAGATTGATAATACAGCTTTTTATCCACAACAATTATAATCTTATAAAGATTTTTCTGTTGAAAAATTGAAGGAAAAATTCTGCGACCTGGGTTCGAACCTGGAACCTCGGCTGTCATGGCCGACGCCTCTACCAGTTGGACTATTGTAGACACCCGGACAGCTATGCTGTCTCAAGGTGTCTTAAAGACAACCAAGTTGTCAAGATTGAAAGCTTGTGTGGGAGGTGGGCACCTGGCTCACAGATTGAGAATCTCTCCTATCCAACCATCAGAAAGTTTGTGGAACTCACAAATAAATTAATAATTAATATTATAAACTGGAGATAAGCCTACCAAGCATCAGGTAAAGATTTTTCTATCGAAAAAAGGAAGGAAAAATTCTGCGACCTGGGTAAAGATTTTTCTATCGAAAAATTATAATCTTTTGTTTACCTTACTAGTATAATTATGCATACATATGTACTGTTTTGTAATGTACGTATTAAATAAACACTGTCTGTACATTAATGCAGCTGGTTATCGTCAAGTTTTGCAATCCATTAATACCAGACTGGTATTATCAGAGTTTTTTTGTATCCGAGGTAGCTTGATCCCCATTAACTCGCATAATCGCGAATCTACTGTAATGATGAAAATGGGAAAGACAGTTGCACAGGACTCGAACAGCAATCTTCAGCTATTCACGCTACCGCTCATTAGTTAAGGCCGATTAGCCACTGGTTCCCGATTTGATTCCAGGCTGTGGAATTTTCATCAATACTCGTTTAAATTAGAAAACATACTCTTAGAAAGTTCTTCATTTTCTATAAAGAATTTAAAAAATTGGCATCAGATCATGCTCTAGTGAAGTTAAAGTCTAAATTTTACATACAAATGATGAACAACATTCTACTTCAGGTTTTAACTATTGTAATAGTAACTTAGAGATTAATAGGAAGAATGATATGAAAGCAGATTCGCATTGTTGGTAAAAGTGTATGATATTAAGATAAAATAAAATTTATTTTAATTTTGAAGATTTCGAAATTAAAACTTTTTCAATATAAACGCTACTACAACACAATTGAAAAGCTTTGTGCCATCATATTAGCAGTTAAAGAGTAAAATAGAATTTACTGGAATTGCCAGCAATGTTACAGTTTATTCAAAGTGGTGTCTAATATCACTATGTAAAAATTTTTAAAAATCAGAGAAAAGTGGCTAGAGTTTTCAGTTATATACAAATTTCAATGAACACCCTGCATGCATATGGAAGTAATTTAGCTTGGTATTGGAATTAATGAACACACATCAGGCTACATAAGAAAATGTAGTCTTTCTTGATTCAGAGACATATCAAACTTAGACGAATGATCATTACCATATTCTTTTTAAAGAAAAGGTAATTGGGCAATATAATACACTATTCTGCACTTACCCAGGACTCAGTAGAACGGGCATTATGCCACCTAGTTTTAGCATTGCTTGGCTAATAAATGTAAATGTTTATAATATTGCACAACAGTTTGCTCATCTTCTCAGCAGTTTATTTATTATATAATGCTAATAAATATTTCTGAGGAGAAGCAGTCAATGATTGGATTCTACTTTGTTTGTTTCTTTCCTTTTTTTTTTTTTTTTTTCTTCTTCCCCAGAAGATATAAAGAGGTTAGCTTAGGGAAATGTTTATTTTTTCATTTCTACTTCCCTACATAATACAGTGCCTCCTTTTGGCTTCCTAATGGGTATAAAATTATTTTCTCTTAATTTCAAAATAAAGTAGTCTTTATTTACACTTTTCCATCCGTTACCAAGTGAAAATTATAACTCTTCCTGTTATATGGTGCTAAATTTAGCATCAAACGTTGACAGGATGTTTCTCCAAAATGTTTACCTTTAATACTTAAGAATTATGCTTGGAGATGGAAAATGGAAATGTCTTTTTCCTTAATCTTTAACCATAAAATAGCTTTTGTTAGGTTAACGTGTATTTTTTGAATGAAATCTATTATTAGTGTGCAATTTGTGTGTGAAACCAATTGTTAGTTGGTTACTTTACAAGCTGATGATTTTGAAACTGATAGGCTGGTAAGTTAGCGACATGTTTTTGAGACTAAAAATTCAGTTCTGTTTTTGAACACATGAAGTCCATCAGTCAATTTGCTTAGTGGCGTTGAACACTGTAGATCTTGCCATGAATGGTGTTACTTACGTTCAGATCAGATTTCCTTTTAGATGCTTGTTTGGTTTAGACAACAAAAAAGTGCCTAAGCAAACAATTTCAATTTAGTTGTTACAGCAAGATGTCTATCGTATACAAAGTATTAAATAAGACAATGAAATAGCAATTTATTTTTTTTTTAATATATAGATAATCAAAAGGCTGATAAACATTCTAGATTAATCTTTGTTGTTTTGTCAGTGCCCTTCATCCTAGTCTTTGTATACCTTTGCCCGTGATGATGATGTAACATTAAAACGCGTCGGCTCTTAATAAAAAAGCATGTCGTGTTTCTTTATCCAGTCCTAAAACTTTTATTTAATTCTAGATTAAGTTTAAGTTAAATGAAGAAAAATATTTGATTTATAAAAGGTAGATGATTATATTAAAAAAAAAATTATCAATGGCTGTGATAAATCTTTAAAAAATAACATTTTTTGATAAGAATTGGTTGGTAATAAATTAAATACAATTTTATTATGAAACCATTTATCTTTATTCAATAAATTATTAGAGGAAAAATTTGTAGAAATTTCTCAACATGTATTTGTGCTATGATACCCTAAGCTCCAATTTTACTAAGAAGTTTATGTAAATATCTATTTCTTTTGTCAAAATGCTTTATTTGTTATTTATTGTCAAAAAACAATTTGTGGAAGCTCTTGGAAATGGTTACAGCAAAAATTTTTTCATTTCTATTTTTTTATTTTTTTTTATTTTTATTTCGAGAGACAGGAGAACATTGTGAGGATATATATACAAATATGTTGCACTTAAATGCAGATGTTCACAAGTCATTATCAGAATATTTCAAATTTTCAGATTGCAATATTTTTTTAAAATATGTAACAGATGTGCTAAGGGCTGTTATCTATACAGTGAATTGCAGTTTTTTTAATATCAATTATTTTTTTTTATTTAATAATTATCAGTTTTAAAATCAACTTTTGTGTTTCCAAGACATGTTGTAAAAATTCATATCTTTTGAGTGTTTTCACCTTGTGAGAAATGATAAAGAAATACTTATATTAGCACTTGCATATTCAACTTGGCTTATGCCCTCAATGTGATTGGTTACAATGTGAATTCTCATTTACACTAAGCTATACCATGCAAGCGAAACATGAGAGGGAGACTATTTTAAATTTAGAAATTGTATTAGGCTGATAGAAATAGCATGTTCAATATGCAAGATACTCTTTAAATTTAACAACTGCCAAATTTTCATTCAGTATGCAGGTACATGTTTATTTATAATGTTAAGAGCAGTTATAGAATGTGTTACACAAAAGTAGATAAGAAACCATTGTATAAATTGTAAGGACAATGCATAGAATGACAGTACTTTCATTTTTATTTTTTAGTAGGCTTCGGGTGGGACATACATGAATTGTTGATATAATTTGTTTGTAATGTTTGTATTTTTATTTTAAAGAATTTTAAATAAAAAAAAAATTATTATTATTATTATTATTATTATTATTATTATTATTATTATTATTATTATTATTATTA
>JAHWFO010057280.1:7251046-7294678 GCA_023313115.1 Rhysida immarginata | reverse complement strand
TATTATTATTATTATTATTATTATTATTATTATTATTATTATTATTAATTACTGGTATCTCACATTGTAATATGTACCGTAATTGTTTCACTTTAAATGATTTAAGAAACAAACTGGAAAATTGTCTGACTGATAGAAGTAGCTTAAAATTTTTAAGCTTGGATTTTGTTACATACTAGATAGCACAATAATCTGATAATTGTTTTTTAAGTGTTTAAAATTTTGCCTTTTTTATTGAATCCAATTGTTCTATTAAGAATGCACTCGGGCATACAGATATGAAATTTCATTTTCAATGCTTCTTACGTTATATATTCATCACCACCAGAAGTTGGCATTAGACAATAGTTGTAACAATAAATTAACCTTCATTAGTTCTCTTTGGCAATTGATTAATGCATCAGCGGCATGAGTTGAAAGTTCCTGGTTCGAATCCAGGCTGCATTATCTCGTATAATACTGCTCCTATCCCCATTAGTTTTATTTCCATGCCAGTTTAGTGGTATTGCTTTCAGTAGATGGTATCATTTACTAAGGTTATTGTAGCAAGGGCATCATATTTACAAAATAAGGCATGGGCTTCAGGTGCCACTTGAAGTTATCTAAAAGATAGTTATCAGAATTTGGAGGAGAGTGCAATTTCACCTAAAACTTTCAGTGCTTGCCTTAAGTGCTATATTTTTATAGATATACTCTTGAGTAATAATGCAGAGCAGACCAACTATTACTGGCATTATTTCAGCATGTATAAAAAAAAAATATTGCATAATCAAGGTGCACTGAAAATGAGATTTTAGCATTTAATTCTGTTTTAAGGATTTCTCTAATTTTCTCTAGTAAAAATATCATTTGGTCTTTTTTAAATGATTATTTTTCTTTCTCACTGAATTTACATTTAATAGCATTCTAGCATTGATGTTTTATTGTTTATATTTTAACAGGTTTTGCAGCTTCCACTGCTACAAACCCAATATGGTTTGTCAAAACAAGGCTTCAACTTGATCAGAGGTAAATCTTTTATTAATGAATTTCCATTGCCTGCTAAGACATCATTCTGGCATTTCCACAAATGAATGTTTCTTTTCTTTTTAAATATTTATTTTAATGTTTTCGGTTTAGTTTCTTGTTAGATTGAGAGCTTAGCATGTTGAACTTTAAACTTGTTTACTAGTCACAGACTATTTAACTTTAAAGAATTTGTTTAGTTATCACTAATGCATGTAGTAGGCTTTGTAGCATTTCAAATGTTTTTCCAAGTTATTTTCATGTGTAGAATGTGAGAAGAAATTATCGTCTCGATTTGCAAAGAGCTCTAATTGACTGTGACGTTAGCTGAATGAGAAATTTTAATGTTCATCTGGAATTTATATTAATCCAATGCATTGCTATAAGATTGCAATAATTTTCTAAATTTATTTTTAAAAAATATCTTTATTTTAAAAAAAATCAATATATTTTTGTTCTCATTTATTCATCAAGCTTAGTTTCACTTGTAGAAATCTCGTATGAAAATTTTCTATTAAAACTTTCAAATTATGAGTTCAAACAAGATCCTAAATTTGTTTTATATATAAATTTAGATAATTTGCAACTTATATTTGCTATAAACTTTTACAATTATGATTTCTGGTATTGCCCTACCAAGTTGCCTTAAAAGTTATTCTCCCATGGTAATATGCAATTCTTTTAGAAACATTGTTGAGGATCTTCCTTAATAGAATTTTAATAAAATTGTAAAGTTTTTTTTTTTGTAGCGAGATGAATAAATGATGAACTTTTTATACTAGGAAAAAAAATACAGCATTTCCATTTAAACAGCCAAACTTGTATTTAATATATTTTTCAAAATTTTGGTACATCTTTCTTTGTGTGAATATACATCAAGTGGACAAAGAAATGGAAATGTCAGATTGCTAGTTATGTGTGGTCCTTAGTGGTCATAGCATAAGCATTATTTATTAGATTAAAATGATCTAATCCTCAAATCGTGATAGGTTTTTATATCTTGTGATCTGGAAAAGAATGCATTTGTGTACATTGATAAACTATTGCCTATTCTGTTTTGGAGAAATTAAACGAGTTTTTAAACCAACACAGGTTTGTTGGCTCTTTAAATTTATGAACTTAACAACCTTAAGAATTTGCTAGGAGAGACGATTGAGAAGAATATATGAAGCCATAAAAAGTGATGCTAAAGAATAACCTAAAAGTTTTATGACCCTATATTCTTAAGTATGCTTCTTATGGTTGAAAATAGTGTGCTTTCTTATTCCTTTGTCCTACTTGAAATAAACTAATAAACTGGATATGGGTATTTCATCCCTGAGATTTTTTTTTCCAGAAAAACTTCAACCTGACTGGTTTTTTTCTTCTGTATAGAGACTGATTAATAAAATAATTAATGTTTTACAGGTATTCATGACCTGAATATTTAGCATTATAGATTTTTAAAAGAGCCAAAGTGGACATGGAAAAGTAGAAGATATTGCAAGTGAAGTCCGATTCCAATAGTGCATTTTTGTGATTCATTCAGTTTTAAAACTATAGTTTTACAGTAGCTTCCAACAGGCATTTTACTGATGTACTGCTTTTAGGACAAATGCATACGTCCATGCCCGTGTAGGAGCCAAATCTTGATCCCAGTGATGGAAGCTACCATCATAACTTATTGATTAAGAGACAATTTTGATTTATGCTATTAATAACAAATTATAATTTTTATTCCCAATTTTTCAGGATTTTATTTTGTTTTAAATTATAAGAGGAAAATGTTTTTCCTATTATCAAAGATAGAGAAGGACCATTACTAAAATTAAATAGACCAACTATTTAAAATAAAGAATTTGACCCGTCACCTGACTGGTCTACACTTTTCAGATTCAAGAGGCCTATATTTGCTCAAAATTTCTTGAATGACATCATCTTTCATGAATACTCTTGTTAATTGAATTTGTGTTCCATATATTATCGTAATAATATTAGACTTGAATCTCATCATATGTTGTTGAATTCAACTGCAGCTTTGTCATAGCCCTTGTAGGTGAATTTAATTGCTTTTACAGAATGGACCAACTCCACCTTGATGTGACAATAACCTTGTGATCAACCAGATTTGGTAGCCCAAGGTCAAGCATTGCAAAATTAACTATGCAAAAGTTTTCAAGTATTTAACTTGAAGGTCAAAGCAGTGGTCCAAACAAAGAAGAATAGATTGATGAATGGAACACAGTATACAGAGGCCATTACATGATCGACAATGATGTACTTTGTTGATTTTTTTTTTTTATTGTTGGCTTCGGATGGACAAGGGATTACATAAATTGATAGTCAAATGATTCCATCGTGAAAGCGATTTCCATATAAATATTCAGTTTTTGCTCTTGTATACAAAATTAACATCACAATCTTCGAGCTCTGATAATCAGTTTGAAAATTTAACTTGGTTTTTTGTTTCATAAACAAGATTTTTCCATAGGAAGGATTTTAACATCCTTTATTTCACTTGTTAAATTTATCAGAGGCTGAATAGCAGCAAGCAACGTAAATTATTTTTTGTGTGAGATGTCATTTCATGTGAATGGTTCAAAGCTATAAGGAAACGATAGTCTTAGAATAATAATAATTATTGAAACATTTGAGGCATTGAAAGCATTGTATATGCTACTTAAATACATTAGAACTCCATCATGAAGCTACTTACTATAACATGAATCTGGAAGTAAGGTGGTCATTGATTAGTAATCAAAAAAAGAACTAGTTTTTTTTTTTTTAAGACGTTGAGAACATGAAACATGAACTTATTATATATTCTCACATTAACACCGGTAAGAAAATAATTTACAACTCCGTATTATAAAATTAAGCAAATTTCTAAAATTATTAACGAAAATAGGAAAGAAAATTCCACAGCCTGGAATTTCGAACCGAGAACCTTCAGCTAGTTGCACTGATGCACTGACCAATTGAGCCATGGTGGACATGGAAGCATTATGCTATCTACGTCTCCTTTGGGCTAGTTAGCAGATCAGGACTATCTTTGCTATTGACGTAATATTCATTAAAGAATAACTGAAGATGGGCCAATGAAGGTTTTATCATATGCCGTACCTCAGATGTTTAAATTAATGATAAAAATTGGGAAGGAAAATTTCACAGCCTGGACTTGAACCAGGAACCTTCAGCTAACTGCACTGACACCCCTAACCAATTGAGCCACAAACAAGTTTCTAAAAGATTCAAGGATTGCAGATTTGAAACGTTTTGAAGCACATGTACCATTTTCCAAATAAAGTTTTCACCTTTGACTTTGGTTGTAAATAATTGAAGAGATGATTTTATTATGCAGAGATGCTTCCAATTGAATCATTCTTCGTTCCAAGCTGAATTGCCAACACTTTGCAACACCTAGCTCATATTCTGATAAGAATGAGAATTATTTCATGGGTTACGGTGAGTGCTTTAAAATCTCGAAGTTGAAGAACTTTTGAATAAGAAAGCTTAGTGTTCTTCAACTTCATTTGCCAAGATTTTTCACTGATGATTATGAAAATTAAAACTGTCAACAGTGGAATAAAAATAAAGCTAAAATGTCTGCATGCTGAAACTGTTAAAGCATCTCGATGATTGAAAATCTTTTCATTTATTGAGACAAAATCTCCATGTATTTTTATTCCCTTTATATATTGATTTATGAACAATTATTAGATTTTAACATTCAATTAGAGCTCTTATCATCAAAGAAAAATACATGCTGACTTGTAAGTTGAAGTTTGAATGATGTCGACATTAGAACACTGAAAGAAAACTTTTTCTTTTCAAAATTACTTTCTGTTGGTGATCCGAACTTATTCAAAGAATATTTTTATTTCTTAATTATTAAAAGACATCATTGAAACTTTGGCGTGTTTGCTGGATTGTTATTTATAAATTATTTCTTTTTTCCTTGCAAACATGCATGAATTTATCTTTAATTAAAGTGCCTTTTTTCAACTGTTGGAATGTGTGCCAGAATGATGTCGTAATTTCTCTCAGCAAGAAGGTGTGTCCCCTTTCCCCCCCCATTAACTATGCATTTCCCACCCAGGTGGATTGTATTGCAGAGTCGCATTAATTCTCAAAGTATTTGGTCACATGTATGTAAATCCGTGTCGGGGAAGCTTGATGAGTACATGTTGGCCACCCTGACTTGAAAACTAGATCTCGCCAGTTCGGTAGGTCGTAGCCTTCGTCTGTCGAGACTGCCGTAAGGTCAAGTCTTTTATTGAGTCTGGATGTTAAAAGCCTGGGAATGTTTAGAGTTTTCTTTCTTTCTTTTGTTCTTTCTTCTTTTTTTTTTTTTAATTTATGTTGGCTTTATTGAAATTTAAGATTTTTTTCCCATCCTATTGTTTTTTCTTCTTAAATTCAGTTTTTGTTTATTATAAATAAGAAATTTCAGTTTAACTTTTAAAACGCTGCACATAAATTCTTCTCAGGCTTATTTATAATTCAGACTTCACATTTTAATGTTCTTAAAATATCAACTTTAACGTTAAAACTGTTTATTACAGTAAACTGTAAAGTATTTTATAATTATACCAAAATATAACATAAACTTCATAGATCATTGTAAAAACAGTAAATGTTAATAGTTGTTAACAAATTTAAAGACTTTGAAACAAAGTAGAAAACCTATGAAGCAAGAAAGCAAAGATGAGGCTTTTTCAAAACTATCTTGTATGGTAAATTATTATCGATATCGTTTTTGAAAACTGGTTTCATAATAGATAAGTGATTAATAATGCTGCACATTAAACATTAAGTATCTATTTATTACAAAGTTGAAGGCTACTTTCATGCTTTATAAATTTGCCACATTAAAAGAACAAAATAGGTCATAAACATTAATCATCAACATTCACACAACCATCCATTACAGCATGAGGTCTCCAAATATTTCTATGCACGGAGAAAGCATGATCAATTTGAAAGGAAATGCTAGCCAAATGCAGATTGGAGGCCATTAATAGTGATTAGAAAAAATAAACGACATCCCATGCCAATTCAGGATTTGAACCTGTGAACTCGCAAGAGTCAGAGGACCTGTACCCTAAAGCTTTTGGTCACTGAATCATGTACTGGTAAACATTATTAGGCTATTTATAGTTTCTTTCATCAGTGGCATGAACACAGGGATTCAACGATCTTCGGGTACCAGAGCCTCAATTTGAGCTGCGATGATCGGTTCCTCGCTCAATGATGGATGTCTAGATCGTGGTTCATCCAGGAGGCTTGTTTGGCCATGTTGAGAGTGAATTCGCCACTCTGCTATATGGTGGCTCAGTTCCTTCATAGTCAGTTGGCCTGCTACAATTTAGCTCTGTAATCTGAACTGTTAGTAAAGGACAAACAAACATCCCTGCCTCAGCGGGATTAACCCGTAACCCTCTGGTCTCGAGAGCTATGCCCATGCCTCACCGCTCTCAGCTACCGAGCCAGCTTGCAAGTTAATCGCTTTTAGCTATTTGTGCCTAACATTTTGATGACAAAGGCTGAAAGATTAATTTCATCAGAATAATGTTATTTGCATTAATGGCCCATGCAAAGATTAGCAATGTAGAAAGATGATTTAATTAGAGTGAAAGAAAGCATTTCCAGTTTTGTTTTAAGGTTTTCTAGTTTGTTTGGAAACTCTAGTTCTTAATAACTAAAACTTGTATGATTTTTTTAAGGTAAAATGTATATATGTAGGACTATCAAGAAAAATGAGATTGTTTCAAGCATCGTTATAATATGTATCAAGCTTGTGGTATATTTTTCAAGTTTCTTCTAACAAAAGGAAGCTGTAAAATAATATCCTGTAATTATTATGGTTTAAGAATCTGATCAATATGTTAGTAGTGAATGTAATTCCTATGGAGAAAACTGTTAATCTTTTGAAACCATATAAATAGGGGAATACAGGAGCAATCAGTGTGTTGAAATGTGTTTTATTGCCATTGCAGTATAGATTGCTGGCTGATCAGTGTATTAGGAATGCAAGTGGGACTAGAATGCAATAGCATCCCATACCATAACTAGGTGCCAGACTTATATGGCTGTGAATTAAGCAGGGCTCGTTAATCAGTCGATGCAGTGCCACTAGACACGGATGGTCCCTGCAGCACCAAGCCTTGATTAGAATGCAAATAAGCATACTCTTTAACATCTTATCCTGAGGAAGGCTTTTGCCAAAGTGCGTTGACAGTAAATGCAAATTTTAAAGCATCGGTTGCTCCTGTACAGTTATTTCTATTAACAAATGTAATAATTATTGTTTGAGTATTTCCCCATACAGCTATTTACTTTTAAAAAAGTTATTAGGTTAAGATTTTTACTATTCAATCACATGATATGTTCCTTTGGCAACTGCCATGTAGGAGGAATTCATAAGATGTTGACGTGTTTCTGTAGATATTTATGATCTTGTAGACAGCAGTGCATCCTAAAGTTTGGGTTCCTTTTCCATTCATCTGATATGTTAATTGAGGTGATCTGATGGATTTTCGGGTTCAGATCTGGAGCGTTTAGAATAATCGGGTAGCATGGTGTGCTGCATTATCTTGCAGATTGGATCTGTCCAGGCTTGTTGAACTTTAGCGGCTTCCAAATCTGTTTTATGATATGGTTGAGACCAGAAAGTGCAGTGAATCGCCCCTTAATGTGATAATAGGAAATGTCCTACTCCAGTGACATGTGCAAGGACTACTGTATCTCAACTAAATATGCCAATGTGCCTTCACCTTTGTTAATGTGGCAGTGTTTAGAGTACAGTGCATTTATCACTGGTAATGGAGCAGAGAGTCTATATGAAATTCTGTTTTAAATCTGATTAAACTGCAAAGGAAACCCACGAAATGTTAAGACTGTGTATAGTGAAGATGCTGTGACTTGAAAATGTATGTGAGAATGGTTTATAAGCATTTCCGTGAAGGATGAGAAATTGATTCCAGAACTTTACCACTCCCTGTATTCTCCAGACTTGTTATCACCAGAATTCTTCCAGTTTCCTTGGTTGAAATCAACAATAAAAGGACATAGATTTGTCAACATTCCGGATATTCAAGCTGCTGTGATGAGAGAACTTCAAGCAGTACCGAAAGAGGATTTTTCACATGCAAGCAATAGTTGTACGAATGAAGTATTGTGGCCATCCCTGAAATACGTGCCCTTGTTTGTTTTTCAGATCTCACCTTGTAGTAAACTATTGCCATTTTTAAAGAGCTTTGCCAACTGAACTTCCATCTGTATCTAGAATTGATACAAAACATTTTAACCATTTAAATCCAAAATTATGTTTTGGATGGAAATTAAATACAGAGGTCTGCAATGGCTTTATTGTCAAGAAAATTTTCAGTGATTTTTGCTAATCTGAATATGTCGATTTCAAATTTTAAAACCTTTTGCGCCATCGTGTAAGTTTTGGATGGAAATTAAATATTAAATTAATTATGTAAATGTGCAGAAGAATTGCTATATTGCACAGCATTGCTGGCCTTTTATTTAAATACCATCAGGATATTTCAGTAGCATATGAACCTTTGCATACAAGTATTTTTTGAAAATCTATTTAGTAGCATATTTAGCATTTACATCTTTCTCATAAACCTAATTTTTATGCTTACAACAGCTGTGCATGAAACGGACATTCTCTCGTGGAGTCCTTTATGCTTTTTGATAAACTATACAAAAAAAAAAAAAATGAAAGTTTCTTCTTAGTGTGGCTTTTATAACCTCCAGCTGCATACGAGAAGAAATAAACTGTGGACACAATTATCAACCAAACAACGACACGAAACCACAAATCCACAAAATTATTTCACAAATATTATCATCCAAAAATATTTTGTGGATTTGTGGTTTCGTGTCGTTGCTTGGTTGTTCCAGCTATGTATTATTTGATCACTCCATATGAATACATACAAGTTTTTTTTAATTTTTTTGATGCTTATAAAGATTAGAAACCAAACGTTTTTACATGCAAATAAGCAATGGTCTTTCTTCTTTTGAAGCGACAGTTTTAAGTCTGGGTTTCTCAAACTTTGTTGAGCCACTGCCACTTTTTGGTTCCCTGTCTGCAGTACCTCCAACACTGTGTCCTTACTTTACATTGTTTCCACATCTGGAAACAAATTCAGTGTATTTCACCCATGAATGGGGTTTTCCCCGTGAACTAATTTTCCAGAGGGCGCACCTGTTCTATATGCTCTTCTGGTTTTACCGCTATAGCTCAGTATGCTTGTTTCTTGAAGATTAAGAGTGTAATTTAATTTAAAAAATGCCATCATATTCACAGTAACCTGAAAAATAAGTAGATATATATTTTTTAAATGTCAATAATAGTTTTTAAACATCGATTTTTTGCATCTGATTTCTGAGTATATCATTATAATTATATTATCATCATTAACATCTGGTAATCATTATCAACGATCTGAATTTTTAAGTTTAATATCAGTACCTATTAAAGAGTTAGTGTGATTTATTTTAATCAGAAAGGAGTATTACCTTTTTTTTCATAGCAGCTCTTAGTATTCCAGTTAAGAAATATTGGTAGTCTTTTACTTGATAGCTCATAGCCTCAACTTTCAAAGCGTCTATCAGCAGCTTTCCTCTTTTAATAGCTCTAACTTCATGATCGGCATTTTCACCCATGTACTAATTAAAATACGTTTTTAATATTGCGTTATTTATTACTGGCAATTCATTCTTCATGTCTGCTGTTAATTGTCTAAAACCGTTACAAGGCCCGTCAACTATAGTGGGCTCAGGTAATATAATTTCAGGCCCAGTAAAATTGAGATTTCTTTCGTAAGCTGCTAGCCTGGAAAAGGCCTAATTATTTATAAAAATTTCATTTTATTTCGCTTAACCAGTAAATTATCTTTCAGTTATTATCTTACCTTTGTATTAAATCAGTTTTCCATCCTTTAGTCGTCGCATTACGTTTTGCAAGCTCAGTTTTTAATTGAAATACTGTCCACGTATCATACGACGAAGCTAGACAGCCTCGCTTTGAAGAGCGTATGTTACAGTGGCGCTATCTCTTGGGTAACCCCATTGTTCCAGCACCCCCAGCAGAGGCAATATTGCCTGCTTTGAGAAACACTGGCTTAAATTTTCCACTTGGAAATGTACTGTTATTTTAACTGTATACTTCATTTCTTATTAAATTCTAATGGTCAGTCTGTACCTGATCTGAAATTTCTTATTAAAGCTTTCATCAATGAGATAATCTTCACTTTCTTGATAGTCCAAATAGCATTTTGATAGTTTTAGATCTGTATTTGATGTGTGGATAGGATAAAATATGAAAATGATCGCATAACAGAAAAATTATAAGCAGTTTTTTTTCTTTTCAGGAAAAATGGAAGTTTAACAATACGAGAATGTGTTTTGCAGTTGTATAGGTCCAAAGGATTTTTTGGATTCTATAAAGGCATAACTGCTTCTTATGCTGGAATCTCCGAGACTGTGATCCACTTTGTAATATATGAAGCCGTGAAAGCGAAATTACGGCAGTGCAGAAATGGCTTGTGCTGCGATGAAAAGACATCTCGAGATTTCCTAGAATACATGTTTGCCGGAGCGTTTTCAAAAACTTGTGCATCCTGCATCACATACCCACATGGTTAATAAATTTCCTTTTCATTATTACCAACATTTAAGTTTATGGAACTTTCAGCTAACATTCTTACCTTTTTTTTTTAATTGCAGAAGTTGCAAGAACGAGATTAAGGCAAGAAGGGGAAAAGTATTACGGATTCTGGCAAACGTTGGCAACAGTTTTTCGGGAAGAGGGTTACCGTGGTCTTTATCGTGGATTGGCCACGCAGTTAGTTCGCCAGATTCCAAACACTGCTATTATGATGTCGACCTACGAATTGGTTGTTTATATTTTTTCAAATTACAATGCAAATCAAAATTTAAGGAAATTACCACACAGTAAACCCAACTCGTTTGATAATACAGATGAAGACATTAAATGAAAATGTTAAGTTCGTTTGAAAATACAAACGACGAAAGCATTTTATGCTGCAACACCAATTCACGTTTGGCTTAATGGCAGTCTTCTAAAGAAGTCTTCCTGTTTCTTGGATGCTGAGATTTATTGCTAAGGGCACAATTGCTTCAAGAATAGTCCTTTGGAAGATGTATCGAGAACGTCGAAGAGAAGTTAGACCATGGAAAGCAGATCATGCATTTGTTTGTTTAGTCATTCCATTATTAAAACTTTTCAACAAGCTCGGGCTATCGGCATTTTACACGCTAACATGTAGATTTCTCCCCGAGATAATGTGATGTAAATAGAAGTTGACGAATGTACAGCTCAAATTTTTCTTTGTAATTATAAAATATATATTTAATAAAAAAAAAAAAAGTTTACACATATTCTGTTTACATATATTTACATTAATTTCTTAACGTGCCAGGACAATTTTAACAACTTGCATGCCAAAAAATTTAATAGTAGATAAGTTCCTGCTGACTAGAAACCTCATCCCAGTCTTCAAGATGTTTTGAAACCACTACAAATAAACGACTGTGCCAAAGAGCATTTTTGCTTAGGTGTTGGACATATAAAAATATACTTTCTTAAACATTAACCATTCAGACAAAAATAGCTGTTACGAGACAATTATGGCACATTTTCTCTCTCCAGATACAATAAGAAGAGGGCAATGAAGGTAGAAACAGAAGGGACATACTGTCAAATTTTTTGATTACATCATTATCGTAAGAAAAAGCATATAAATTACAGCAAAAAAATTGTTATAAAAATTAAAGTTCTCAGTAATGAAGAAAAACAATGTTATTGGCCAAATAAATACAGAATACTTTCTTATGCAGCAGCTTGTTCGAAAAAGGCTGCTTTGTCTTTGAACTGTTTTTGGCGTTCTTTCTTTTCTTCGTGCTGCTGTTTCCTCTCTTCCTGTTCGGCTCTGATTTCTTCTTCAAATTTTTTACTTCTTCCAAGTTCTTCAATCTGAAATTTTTATTTACAAGTTAAAAATATTGCAGAACTGGAATGAATTACACATTTAAATTTACAATTTATTTAGAGGGGAGAGTTTAGAATCTTAAACAGCCCAAGTGATATGGATGAAAGAACTCTTAGTTACGACAGGAAAAGTGTCATTGTCACCGATTCTACATCCTGTCAGAGGATAATGGTTGGGTTCACGAGCAACCGGTTCATTTACCGTCGACTGAAGGGATCACTTGGTTCCTTTTTATTTACTTTTTTTTTGTTGTTGGTCGTCCACTTTTGTCATGCTTTTCAACTTGGCCACTGACATTTGTTACCTACTTCACGGTTTCACACATCTGGAAACTGTAACTGTACATGCTAATGTGGCAAAAACTTCCCTCTCTGTTATTATTTAATTTTTCTAAAAATATTCTCAGTCCCAATTAAGGAAGTGTTTACACAATAGGCTGCTTTTCATCCGGTTTCGCTTTGTTTCACTTTCCCTTTTAGGATTTTTTTTCAAGAAATTCTCACACACATTTGGGTTAAAAAATTATTTTTTTGTTTTAATGTTTATTATAAACTCACTTTAGCTTCAAAAAAATTTTTGGCGCCGCCGACGCCCGCCTTGTCGACGTCGATTTCTGTGAGGTTGGCGAGCTGACCGAGGCCGCTGTCTGTCGCCAATTCACCCAGCCGCGCTTTACGGTAAATGAGAAGAAACTAGAAGGAACGAGAAAAAAAACAAAAAAAAAAACAACCTTAAACATAATAACGAGCACGCATTAAATTTAATACTCAATGAAATAGCGAGGAAAGAAAAAAACCCTAACAAGATTAGCATTTATATGAATGAGACCTCTATTATTTCATTACGATTTGCGGGGTCGTACGTACCTCCCTGAAGCTGATTTTTTTGTCGTCGTCTTCGTCCACTTCCGCAATCATTTCTTTCAGGGCTAAATGGGTTTGCGGAGCGCCCAATTTCTCCATCATCTTCTTCAGTTCTTCGAAATCTATAAAGTTGTCTTTGCCAATGTCGAATCTATTCCAAATTCCCGTTAAAAAGAAAAAAAAATTCTTTAGAAACATCCTTTTAGTGCTCCTCAGTGCTCACTTTTTTCATTTTATTATTTTAGAGAAATTCAAATTATTTTTAAAAAACATACAAAAAAAAAAAAAAAAAATCCAAAGGTCGACTGAGAGGCCAACAACTACAAACATAAAAACCTGAATTCCACTTTACGGGGGAAATTATTTCTGAAGAGGGATTAAACACTCAAAAAATTCGTTTATTGTTATCGTTAGTTCATTCCCCTTTAGAAAAGCAGATTCCTTGTTTATTTGAAATTACCTATCACTCATCCGCTAAGAAATTTATATCCCAAGAAGAGTGCGATTTAAATATTGCAAACTAAAAACTGTAATTTTTGGAAAAATTAAAACTAATTCATCAACTTGGACAGCACGGTGAGCAGAAGGCTCCTGTTCGATCCCAGGCTGTGGAATTTTCTTTCCTATTTTTCATCAATAATTTAAATATCTGAGGTATGGCGTGTATAAAATCCTCATAGAACATCCAATTATTAAAACTAATTCAGCTCAAACTGATGCTTCCAATAAGAATATAAAATTCTCCACATTTAGTGGCAGCTGGCTTGAAAATAAATTTTAGATTTTTATGAAAATTCAGATAAATTAGCTGGCGGTATGTTTCATGCTGATGTTTACAAAAGTCGATGGACCAATATGAATTAACTTTCAATAACGTATCTATCTATATTAAGTGTTAATACTAATTCCAATTTTGGAGTTCGTTACTCCCATTTTACAAATATAAACGAAATAACTGCATGAAACATGCCATGCATTTTAATTAATATTTCATTAATAGATGGCTCTCTGTTTACTTTTATAGATAAAATTTTAAAAAACTAGAAAACAATCCGGAATCTTTTTATAAGTTTGGGCAAAGATTGCCCTATATTTTTGCAAAATCCATTGATATTCATGAAGTAATAAAGAAAGGTAAAGCCAGAAATAATAATAATGGAAGGAGAAAAACGAAACCACTATTCCACAAAAAATGGAATCCACCACCCCCCCCTCCTTCCATTATTATTAATATTCATAATGTAATCGAAACTTGTATGCATTTTTCAAGTCATTTTTTACAACAAGTATTTTTAAAAACTGTAAAAAGTTTACAGATAACCTCATTACGATTTTGGATGTATATAACAATGAATTCCCTTGAACAACTAATGCACTGAAAAGAACCGTGCAATGAAACAAATTGAAACCGCTGGAATCTTCACCTGAACTTCTGAAGAACACTAACAAATTTTGTACTTTTTTGGAATATAAATTGGAGGGGCTCAGTGGAAAAGGGACACATGCCACATGTTAATGAATACATGTATCGAGTTTTTGTTATAGAAAGACAGTTCCAGCCATGAAGGGCCTCTTTAATGAATTTCTAGCACAGTGGCATGTGTCTATGTTCCAATATAAGCATTTTGAATATCTATCATTTTTCTTCATGTTAGTATGTTTTGAAATGTGTTCAAATATATCTTAATTTCATATATTCTCTGCCAATCCTTGATATTCTTTATTTTTATTATCAGTTCAGACAAAGACAAGTGATAAGATTGTTGAGAAAACAAAGTTTTTGTTTAAAACAGCTTTCCTCTAAAAACATGGTTTTGTGGCATATGCCCCTTTTCCACTGAGCTCCTCATTTGAAAACTCCAATTAATTATGAATATAGCAAGCATATCTTTTAGTTTACAAAGAAAAATGAATATCGACATGGACGGACTTTAGTCAGAAACATTACTAATAAATCAGTTGTATTAAAGATAAATGACCAAGAATGTTTGACAAAAAATAAATGGCCAAAATGTGGCAGCATATTTTTAACCAATGATCATTTCATTTCTTCTACCGCCACTTTAGCACTCTGTTGAAAATATGAAGTAGAAATAAACCAAGCTATCTGAATTTAAATAGCAAAGATTCCATAGATATGTTAAAAAATAAGAATTTGTAAGAATACAAGCTAGGTGCAAGCGCAAAGTGTGCGGGCTCTGGTGAGCGTTTCTTGCGTTAGCTTCGGCAGAGCTTTGTTTACATGCGTGCACAAGGTAAAACAAAAGGCAAAAATAGACTAGTTATTGCTTTTGTGCTATATTATAGATATACCAATTAATTTTAAAGATGTCAAATAACTGAAGTATAGTAGATGTGGTAATACGTATAAATCTGCCAAAAAAGCAAGAAAAACAAATTCATTTCTACAAGTTCCCGTCCAAATAGGGGAAAATATCTTCGCATTGAATGATGGGTACAGCTGCCATTTTTTGAGGGCAAGAGGAAGGCAATCCTATACTGCTACTCATCGAAGTGCGCCGTTTTTGCCCGACTTGTTATTGTATAACGATGGTAACGAGTTGTTGCGTTTGGATGTATTGTATAACAATGGGATAAGTTCAGAGCACGGTCTATTGATATTCATGGTCATCGAGCTTAGGCCATTTTCCATTGTTTCGAGAAGCTAAGGAAAACAGAACGCACCAGGGGCGAGTTTTTGGACTTGAGATCGCAGTTTAGTAAGCATCGCTCATACGTCAAAATTGCATAATATCAAAGCTTTCCAATGGCAATTGCTCTGATCTTACGCAATTTTGACGTATGAGCGATGCTTACTAAACCGCAATCTCAAGTCCAAAAACTCGGCCCAGGGCCGACCGTGACCTGCGATAGAGGTTTTTCATTGAAACTGAAAATTAAAGTAATGTTACTGTCTGTCGATAGGGCGGCGCTGCAGGCGTTTTTGGGCCGATTGTACATGCAGCGCCACTTTTCAATAGAGTTGCCACCCTACCGGGAGCTAGAAACTTTAGCTTCATTTTAACAATGGAGCTCGATGACAACGAATATCTATAGAGCGTGGTTCAGAGCCATGGCAGCCATGGGTCTCGATGCCCTCAAAAGATGGCGGATATTCAATGTTTTTGATATTTCTCCCTACCACTCTACCAAACCTTCAGCGGTAATTCGCGGTCAACAAAAGTAATCTGTCTGCAGTGGATGTCTAATATTTCTAATTAAGTCACAATTAAATTTTGTTAGCACTCATTTTAATATGATTTTATAAGTTGGTTTATTTATGCTTGTTTGAGGCAGGCATTGTCTGACAATAACACTGTGACCGATATAAATTTCTTTGTTCACAGAATCCATATTCTTTGAATCAACTAATTACTTCCCTTTTTATGGTACTTGATCGAAAAGTTGAATTATAAATTGTTTCATAAAAAAAACTAATTTAAACACATTTTCCATGGTGATTGTCAATTTGAAATTCTTAAATACCAGCTATACTAACTCAACGTAAGCATTGCGTTTCTCTCCCGACGCTAGTTGATTTAGCCACCACTAGGTGCGAATTCACTAGCGCTCCAAGCGGCATGCACCTAGCCAAAAGCAACAATAAAAATGTATGGAAAGTTAAATAATACAAATTTAACCTAACATACTTTTTTATTCATTGACCAAAACACTGATATTAAAAATAAAGTGTCAATCCTAGTTCAGTTTCAGCCAACATGTCCCATTTTTGGGAAACCCTTTAGCATAAGGTCAATGTCAAATTTAATTATTTGGGTTTATCAATACTGCCACAATATTGTCTTTAATATTGATTTTCTTTTTGTTTCAATTGCTTCCCTAATTTATATTCACCAATTTAATGCTGTTATATCAATTTAAAATATAGAGTGAAGCCATGCCGACTCCAGTTCTGTGGTGTGCTGCCATAGGTTACACGGTGGAAGATCCATGGCGAGAACAACCCGATCGAGGTGTACTACAGATGCTCTATGGGGTTAAAATCTGGGGAGTTTGGGGGGCAGGGGAATACCGTAAACGCATCCTCGTTACATTCCATCAGTTTCTAATTATCCAATATGGAAATCATTAAAATATCAACATTTTTCCCATTCAAGTATAAAAACCTCAGAAAAGTAACAGGAAAAAACCTCAGTCAACCTTTATTTTTTTTTTTCAAAATACGAAGAACAAAACAAAAAATTGTCATATGGGCCAAGAGTCGGTGATCGACCATTTAACAATTCGATTACGACGGCAGCAGTATCGCTCATTATTTCTATGCTTCACGCTCAACGTAACAAGAAATATTCTTTTTTTTTCCAATCTCTTCCTCATCCCCCTCCCCCCTATGCCTTTTGTTTTTTTTAGAAGTTGTACAAAGCTTTTAGCAATTTAAATTAATCAACCTTTTGAAACAAACTTTTAAGGCAGTGAGAAACCTTTTTTTATTACATTTAAAAACTATTATTTCCATCTTCTATAGCAAGGTAAAAAAAATAATAAAAACGCACTTCCTCCTCCTCCCCTTTATTTAAAACTTCTCTTCTTAGATGCAAGACCCCCTTTCCTTTTAATAATCAGAGAAAAAGTTCCTTCACACCAGAACATAAACAGAACTGAAACAATCACAGAATTTCCCTTTCTCAAACGCCAGCGCCTACAAAGTGAATCATTGTTCCTCTGAAAAACGGTGGCTCATAAACGTTATTTATAAAGAAAAGATTAGCTACTCGACTCTGTTAATATCACCACCGGACCTCCGCAATGTTTCTCTCCTCCCTCTTTAAAAACCTGCCAAAATTAGCGGCCCCAACGAAGCGCACAAAGAAGGGGTTTCTTGTTTGGCGACTCCCACCGAGCGAGATATTTTCCCACCACCCCTGACGGGGGCCCCTCTAATCTCGAAAGATTAATCCCTCGCCCCTCCAACTCTCTTCGCTCCTCCGTTTATTAGCACCGAGGGGAGAATTATAAATAGAGTTAGTGTTTGTTAAAATAAAAACGTAAATAATTGTTCGAAACATTACTATTTCGTTCCTCCTGTCTCGGGCTAATATTAGAAACAAGGACACCAATTATTGCTACTTCAATGATTTCAAATGAAGTCAACATACAAAATAGGATTATACCTGCGCTCGATTTTCACATATATTAAAGTCTTCATTATAATAGGAAAGCGAAGGAAAGGTTTTTAATCGATATCCAAAATTCAAGATATGGATAAATATGAATATGAAAACTGCTGTATATTTCCGAAATGATAATATCAAGAGTAGCTAGAGCCTTTGTATAAATGAAACAGCTTACTCTACCAGGGCTCCTTTCCCACCTTATCTCATCTCGTTCGTTTTAAAAATTTTACTATTTGCCAATTGACATTTCCCCTAACATTGACGCTTCCTAATGGATTCTAATTATACCACTTTCCCCCCTTGCTTTTTCAACCACAAAGGGAAAACCTCTAATCCACAAGGAGAAAAACTGAAATACTGGATACGTATTTCAAGTAACATCCTTAGCGAATTAAAAGATGGGTACCTGGTACCCAAAATACGTATCCGAACTAGAAGTATTCCCTTTTTGGTTGTTCCATTCCACAGTTTTTGCTTATTTTTCGTTCCCTTGGGTTTTGACAATTTAAATTGTATAGACGGGATGTCCCGGGAGAACAGGTCAAAGAAAAGTTTTGCGTTGATGTAAAATGAGCTATTTTAAGTCAAAAATGTATATAACATGTAGTCTTTTATTAAAGCTTTCTGAGATACAGCTACTTGACCATTTAATGTTTTTTTTATTTTACTGCATTAACGTTTTAATAACTTTATAACAAATTTTCGCATATTCCACCTCATACTTCCGACGCATTTTTCAATTTTTCAGTTGCGCGTCTTCACGTTCTCTTATTTGGTCCGCAACATCTTATACGTGCAACAGTCTCGTGTATTGAATGTATTTTTATCAACCTCAAACCAATCCCACAAGCAGAAATCCAAGGGAGTTTTTTTTTCTAGGTCGGATGATCTTGGTGGCCAACTAACTGTTCTAATACGACCAATTAGGAAATACTGCAGTTCACGCGCTGGTATCTTGATACGAAGTGGTCCGTCGTGCAAAAAATACATTGAAGAATATCTCCCAGTTCTTCTGGAAGCGTATTTTGTAAAAATTAGAGGTAGCTCTGCCCTGTCATACGATTTTTTTAAATAATCAATAGCTATATCTCGGAAACCGTTAATAAAAGACAACCTTCTATAAACCTTCCGATTTACAATAACCAAGGTTACTCCTGTGATATGTTTGAAGTAAACATTGAACGTGTACCTTTCGTAGCACATCTCACCACCATGAAGAAAGATACCACATGTTCATTAGATTTCACAGAGTAAATCTGAAATCGGGTCCATCAGTCCATCCACTATTTTTCTCATCTTCAAATAGAACCTTTATACTTGCCCTCCAGCCAGTGTCCAAAATTTCCCGATTTGTTTTTTTTAGGAGTAACTTTCATATTCATATAACAGTATTTCTCTATTACAGTTCTTTTTTGACCTGCCAATAGCGACTTTGGGTTTTCCTTTGCATCCTTTTCCATACACGTAATTTCTTTACCTACTACAAGGCCATTTTTAAATCCTGCGACCCATATCTTACGTCATGTCTCCCATAAAGATATAATTTTAAAATTTATGCTGTAGAAACCACATTTTATGTCCGTGTCTGTTAAAGGACATAATCTTGTCTATTATGCTTAGTGTACTGCAAAAAGTTATTCATTGTAGTGGGTTATTACTAGGTGTTTATCAAACTTGGCTTTTCTATTTAGGACAAAATGTTTTCCTACTCCCAGTTGTTCAAACACCAAATTTGACATACGGGCTCATTTCCGGTATATAAAAATTTTCAAAATTCGAATTCTTAAAATTTTTCATTTAATTTGCATTCCTGGACAGGGTGACTGTCAAATTTTTCTTTAATCTTGCACAAGGTGTCAGAAAGTCCCACACCAAAGGGCGAAATTCTAATACTTTTTTTCGTTTTGTCTGGCTGGATGAACCATTTTCAGTAAACTGGATTGTTCGCTGAGGGCCTGTTAAATGGGCTCTACAGGTCGTCAGATTTGAATCCAATGGGCTTTTCATTCTGGGAGTATCTGAAGTCACGGGTGCACAGTGTGAAGATTCGCGATGTGGTCCTTAGATAATCATTACGGTCCCCGTGTGATAATTCTCAGTTAATGAATACATAAATTCATTAAATTTGCTGTACATGTATAGTAAAACTCCAGCTATCCTCTCCCTAACTGCGATTGGTCGAAGCCTAATTACAACGCAACATCGTGCTGCAAGCGCTTTATTTTGTTTTCTTTATAAAGAAATGTAATTCATATATGTTTAATGGTCCTTAAAGCTAAGTAACAATGTAATCATACGCAGGGTGAGAAAGCCGGACAAGCGCAGTTAGGGAGAGGTTAGATGGAGTTTTACTATATTCATTAACTGATAATTACAGGAAAATTTAATTAAATGTTTCTATACAATGTTTTTATTTTTGTTCACAACAAATTGTTTTCTAGTTTTGAGTGCATTTTTAAAACAAAGTAAAAATATATATTTTAAGACAATTCTTCAAAAGTATTTGGACAGCCTTTTGTAAATAGCTTGCAACCAGAGATGTGCCAAGTCAATAGCAACAGTTTACTTTAGTATTTGCAGACTAAATGGCTACCTCGAATCACCTAATCTAAAGCCACTAGATTTCTTTCTCTGATATCTCAAAGGATTTGAAGGCCATCAACGCATTAAAGAAAATCCCCAACATCCATCCCCATCGATATAATGAAACGTGTTGCTGCAACTACCTGTCGTCGAGTCGAGTTGCGCTTGGCATAGAATGTTTTCCGTTTCAATATTTACTGAACATCCAATGTAATACATACAATAAAACATATACAACGCCAATTTAGTATTGATATCTTTCTTTGTTCAAGTGATTTATCGTCTATTCATCCCCCAAGCTTTTTTTGGAATTTCTTCATTTATTCCTTCTGAGATTCTTAGCCAGTTTCCGTCCTCCAACAATTTTCGGCATTTTGTTCTCCACCCTCTCGATGCGTTATACAATTGCAAAAGAATGGCTCGAGAGGAAATGGCATAATGTTCTGTAAAGGCCGAATTTCTTCTAGCCTAAAGGCGCAAACTCGCAGCAACATATTCCGCTTATTCTATCATTTCGAAGATGTATATAAATTTTCATATTCCTCAAAAGAAATTTATCCATAGCTTTACATATTCTGACTTCTAGGTCATTCTGTCAAATGCAAAAATCCACATTCAAGGAAAGCAGAGGCAAACTCAAAATGTCTACTTCCCAAAACTCGTGGAATATAATTTCAACATTATCGCTCGAATTGCGTTATTACCATAATGCAAGATTTTCCGTTATTATTCATTTTCAAGTGTTTATCAAGGAGTTTTAAGGTGTGTAGATTAACGTTTTAATTTTCGCATATTCTTAATGCTAAATCTTATCTTCGCTTTTCAAGTGTCACTTGTTGACGATAAAGTTTCCGTCGAATATTTTGGTTTGTTTATAAACTCATTATCTTCAGTCATTTTATAAACGGCGCAATTACGAAACATTCCATTAAACCAACTATTGTTTTGAAAGTTCCTTTTTTGAGTCACCGTATCGTATCGGAAATTACATTTTAATCCATTTTCAAGATAAATTTCTTAAAAAAATATAGTTTGTGAACTTTGGCTGGTAAAAAGTTATTTTAAACAGAAATCGAATATTTCTTTCTTTTCAATCCTGTCATACGACTTGAGGTTTAGACATTATTTTTATTGAATATCTAAAGCTCACGTTTTTATAAATTTCCTTGCTGAATAAATAGTAGATCAGAATTATAAAATCGAATCGTTAACTTCCGAGAGGAAAAAAAAAAAAAAGAGGTAAGTATAGAGGAGATTTATTTTGGTGCACAGACGAAATCTGAACCGATCGTCACGAACACAGTTGTAAAACCTCAACCTTAAAACTGATTCAGAGTCTTTTAATTCGAGCGAATCAAAGGCCAGAGGATTTAAGGAGGGTGGAGGGAAGAATAAAAAAAAAAAAAAAAAAAAAAAAAAAAAAAAAAGACTACCAACACCTCCCCACTCCTGACCACCTTCTCCCAACGCCAAAAGGTAGCGCCTCACTTCGAGGTCGTAGGACGGACTGAGAGAAGAAAAAAAATCGCGTTCTGTCAAAATGTGACCTACTCTCCTAACCTTTTTAGGTATTTTTCAACTCGATTCCCTCAAATTGAATTTCTTTTTTTTTTTTTTTCCTTCTACCAGCCATCTGGAAGTCGTACGACCGCATAATCCCTGTAAGTATCCCTTAATTAGATTCCGACAGAGCGACGACTGCAACACCATCGGCTTCCAAACCATATAATATATGACGCAAAAAAATTGAAACAAAAAAATAAAAAATAAAATCCCTCCCCTCCTCAAAAATGACATATCATACACAGCAGTACACAATAACGACATTATGAGGAGCAATTCCGAAATAAAGTCAATGTGCTCGATGATACGTTATTGCCCAATTACATTCATTGAGCCTCCTAATAACAATTCTCCTGCCTCCTCATTCGGCATTCCTAGAGGAAAACTTTCATCTCGCCTAATCTATAATGTATAGCGCATAAATACATTTCATTCAGCCCATTAATCACTGAGGAATTCCAATCAACAAAACAACGCTCATTATCTCGGGTCCAATTCATTTTTCCTTTTCTTTATTAGATGCTCGGTTCTTGTTATTATCATTGCTGCGCCCAAAGCAACTGGAAGGACTTCCTAATGAAAAAGAACGGTTTTCGAGCTTGTTTTGCTTTATCAAATCGGAAAGGAAACAGATAAGCATCTTTCATTTACGAGGAAATCGCTAATTCCTATTTTTATTTTTTTTCTCACAATAAAGCTCTCTCTCCTTCCACATAGGAAGAAGAACCTTAATCAGAGAATTATGAGAGCTGCCTATTAAAATGGAGAACATTAAACTTTTGTTTAAGAAATTCTCATTTTTTAACATAAATGTTTAAGAATTACAAGAATGAAATCTAAAGTTCACGTATTTGATATCGACTTTCAATAGTCAAGACATTTTTCATTGCATGTAATAAAATGTTTTATTCGCTCTCCTTTATGCAAGTGCACACAGTTTAAACCCTCATTTAATGAAAGTTATTTTTTTAATATACATTTTAAGCAGGTGTTCAAAAACATTAGCTACCGCTGCATTTTAAAATTTAAAAAATACATATTTTTTTTTTTCAATATAAAGATTAGAAATCCATACATAACAATCTACAAATTTGAAACCCTTTTCCTGCAATTACTAAAATATGCTAGAGTGAAGACTTCCGACATCATAAGAGTCGTTTTCTCCTAATTATTAAATAAATTACACTTTTACTATGTCACGTAGAAGAAAAACTCCATATAATTATAACCCTTACTCAGGATTTCTACTTGGTAACTCTTGTCTCGTATTAATGTTTTTTGGGACCATTTAACTCGAAAAAAAAAATCATCCCAAAATAAACCGTAAACGAGACATGGTTCCTCACAAGTTTTTTATTAATTTTTTTTTAAAAAATCTGCTTCACTTTCATCGCTCAGAAACAGTGGATCAAGAGCAGGTTTCGACTTGGAGGCTCGGTTCCTGCTTTCCGTTCCCCTCAACTAAAGCCAGGTGATATATAAAGAGAGCCAGCGAGAACAACCTGTCGACGACAGCCACGGCTACAGGTGTGTCCGTGGGATCGGCTATAGGGACGAGAGAAAAGAAAGAGGGGAAGGAGAATGGTCCATGCCCAAAACTGAAATGTCTATAAAGGAAAAAAAAAATATATAAAAATAAAAATTCCCCAAACCACCATTCGCGCTGACGACAATGAGCGGCTATTTTTAATTGGCAAACATCTTTCGGGGCGGCTTCTGGCCTTCGCCTTGTGTTACCACTCACTCAGATAGGTGTCGAGTGAACTATGGTGTCAGCTCGCTACTTTCAAGTCTTTGACGATTTAAAATTTAAAAAAAAAAAATGTTTATCCCTTCCGAGATGATAAAAATTTAGAAAAAATAAGGAAATTCCAACTTAACTTTCTCATCATACACGTAAACTATTGTTGGAGTTGACTTCACCCCCACACATCTCTCTCCCCTCCCATTATCTGATTCAGACCATCGGGCAAAGATCCAAGAAATGCCGTCCGTTTTCAAGAGTGCGAGAGAGAGAGAGATAAAAACACTCCACCAACACACAGACGAACGAACTTTTATATCAATAAACATCGGGCCACAACTTCAAAACGGATGTTGGAATTTAGGGAATGAGTTAAATCGAGACCAAAATAAAACACGCATCGTCAAAAACCGCATTAATAAAAAAGTAGGCAAGGGCGTGGGGGATGGTGGTTTAGAAAGTTGCCTCGATTTTAAAATTCCTGCATTGAGCAAAAAAATACAAAAATTAAAGCTTATCATCTAAATTTCCCATTCAAAACATTAATCATGATAAGAGCGTATAATTCTTGGAAATGATATACACTAACTACATCAATAACTTAACAAAAAAAAAAAAAAAATGTCAATTCTTCATGACTAACAAGTTGAATCGAAAAATCGAAACCTGATTCAGCTAAGCTTAAACTCATTCACCATTAAAAATAAATAAATAAATAAAATAACACTAAGCAGTTTTAAAAAACTAAATTTCAATATCCCACACCAATAAGCGTACTGCCCCTTATCTCCCTCCTCCACTTAGAACGAGAGAGTAAAGTACAAGTATCCAAAGGAAATCGTAAACAAGGAACCCAGAAAATCCCTCCCGTTATAAAACACTTAAAATACAAAGACACAACAACAAAACTCACCGTTTAAACGTCTGTTCGAAGGCTTTGATTTCTTTCCTCGAGAATTCCTGGAATTCCGTGTAAGGATTAAATATGAGCCGGGGTTTTAAATCTTCGCCTTGTTCTAATCCGTCGTTAATTTGCTGTCTTCGATTTAAAATAGCAGAAAGTTCCTGATCCGCCATTTCCTCAACAGATGACAGTCGAACAGATTCGTTCTCCAAAGTCTTAACCCAATCCTCGTCGTCAAAATACAAGAAGCCGGATCGGCAGTTTATTATAACGACGAAACTGAGTTTACAGCGACTGCTTCGCAGGCAGGCAACTTTTTTTCTACTTACCACCAGTGGAGACCACGTGCTTCCGGTGCGAATGATTCAGAGATTCCGTCAGACCATGTGATCTCAGTCGGCCAACCCGAGCGATCGATTCAACGCTCTGAAATGCTGAAAAACGTTCGGAAAATGAATGAACAGAAAATCAAGCCCACTTCCCTTTTATACGCCGTAACAAAATACTCTGAATAACGAGATAACATACTCCTCCTTCGTTACATTCAAAAGCAAAAACAAAAATCTCAAAGCTAAAGAAAAAAGAATAAAATCATAATTCACTTACCCTATCAAAAAACGATGCCGTTACGCACAGTGAAAGACTGTTTCATCTGACCTGCTTCCGTAGTAGAGATGGGAAGCAGGAGAAAGTTATAAGACAGCGACTTATTCAGGAAACTTTTTATTGTCTTTTTAAAATCATTCAATAATACAATGAAACTCTATTATAAGTCCGGATACAATAATAACAAAAAAATAAAACGAGAGATCAGATTTGCATAATTCATTAATTAAAAACAAATCAATTAATAATAACAATGCATGTAACACATTCCATTAATAGCTAACAGTAGTGTTGATATAGAAAAAGGTCACAACAAAATCAATAACGTAAAAAAAGAAAGAAAAAAAAAAGAAAACAATAATAATAAGGCGAAGGCATTTCATAATATCACGAAGGGTGGGTGATAGAGATGAGCAAAACGGTGATATTATCGCCGCTTCCTCTTCGCACGGCTTCGTTGGCCAATTTTAAGCAGGCCGTTTCATAGCGGGTTTCTAGATCCGACTTCGTTTCCGTGGCACCAATGTTTTTATCCTGAAGCAAATAAACAAACAAAACACAAAATTTTAACATGAAAAAAGAAGAAGGTTACATAAGCAAAGAAAAAAAAAAAATAACATATTATGAAACTCGTATTTCACTCAAATAAATAATAAATTATTTTCACATTTTTTGAGCTAGGGGCCAAGGAAATAGCTGCTGGGAGTAAAAGGGGCACTTCCCTGCACAATTTCGACCGTTTTCAAGATTTATTACGATAGTATCAATTCCACAAAATATTATCACTATCACGCTATTCCACTTCCCTGTTTTTCCTCTACTATACATTATTCAAAAGTATGTTTGGGGCGTTATAATGAAAAGATTTATCGGCAGAAAGATACAAACGGGGCACGTAAGAAATAAAATTTATTTTTTCACATGGCACTTTTTGTTTTACCGGATGCATAAGGAGAAATAAACTGTTTCCAATGAAATCAAGTATACTAACCCGTATCTGTCAGAATCTTTATTATCTTTTCTACGTGAAAAAATAAAGATAAAGCTCGAAACAAGATACATGTCAGATGTAACATATTCCGTGTTCGTTTAAATGAGTTGTAAACTCCGTTTCTATCCCAATCAGTCTTTCATAAACACGGGAACTGAATGTTAATAAACCCTGCGCGCAAATCCTGGATGCATTTCTAAAAATATGTAGTTTAAGATACTGCTCCTGTTTTCTAACGATATTGCGATGTCCAGACCAGGGAAGACGATCAATCTCGTCTTCATGTTCCTTAAACAAAGACCGAGCTTGCAAAGGAAACGCTGACATCATAAAAAAATCGCCATCTGGGGCGATTCCGATTCTTCAAAAGTTGTTCACAGTCCTTGCAAGATAGTAATTCGGCTTGCCTAAAATCACGATACGAGTGCCTAAAATCATGACGAACCACCACCATGCCCGGTCAAAAGTAGTGGCCGACTCGGGAGGGGGAGGGGGTTAGAGTTTGACGAATTCTGGGCGAAGACCATTTACCACAAGGATATATCGCAGTTTATTAAGAGAAAAGAGTGGCAAGAGACATCAGTACGAATTTGAATGCTATAGCCATTCAGTCACTGTAAAAACATGGCAGAAAAATTGGTGATACGCGGGCTCCTTCGTTACTATTGGAAAAAAGGGACCAGCGCGCGAGCAGCAGCAGCCGCCGAAATTTGCAGGGTGTGACCAATGAACGGACAGCATGACGGTGGTTCTCCCGCTTTTCGTCTGGAGACATGGGCCTGGAAGACGCGCCAAGGAGCGGAAGACCCAAAGAAGTGGATGACGCAGCCCTACAGCAACAAGTGGAAGCCAACACAGGCAGCACTACCCGTGGACCAGCGGCGGACATCAGGACATCACAATCGAGTGTGGTTCGACATCTGCACGCCATGGGAAAGGTCAACAGGAGCTGTCGAGTTGTGCCCCACAAGCACAACAACGGGTGAAGGTCTGTCGTCAATTTCTGGAAAAAATCGACGTTCTGACACATCCAGCATACAGCCCCGACCTGGCACCTTCCAACTACCATCTCTTCTGGTCCATGGCACACTTCCTGCGTGGACGACGCTTCACCAATGTCAGTAAGGTTGAAGACGCCGTGCATGACTTTTTCGCACAGAAACCGGAGGAGTGGTTTCGCAAGGGCATCCGCCAACTGGCTGATCGTTGGATGAAGACCATCGAGCATGATACACTCTACTTTGAAAATTAGCAATGAGTGGTTCCGGTCTGATGCCCATTTAAAAGTTTGCGTGGTGATCGGCCACTAGTATCTAGTACAGAGGGTAGATTACTCCTATGAGGGAGTTTTGCGCCATCCCAGTAAATAACGACTGCTACGAGATGACAGTAGCAGCCGGGATCGACGGCTTAACGTGCCCTCTGAAGCACGGGGGGTTTCATGATGGAAGAGCTGCTGGCGGACAAACAAACCAGTGGCTGTCACCAACTGCTGGAAAACCAGCTATGGTCACTAGGCAAATGGGTCAGACTAAAGTCCTCCAAAAGCCGTGCCCCAAATAGCTGTCCCGCCAGCAGTGGCCCTCAAGTCCTGGCCGTCACCCAGCCAGCAGCTGGCCGCGCCTGAAGTTGCTGAACTCCATCGATTAGCAAGCCAACCGACGAGACAACCAGGCCACGGCCACCCCCTGATCGGCCACTACTTTTGACTCAACCTCTGTATTACGTGTGTATAAAAAAAGTATTGGAAAAACTAAAGTTATTCACCTGTAGGATTGAAACATTAATCCCCTTCAAAGTATTCTCCTTGGGACTGCACACCCTAATCTCACCGCTTCTGCCATTGATGGAAGCATGTTTGGGAATGGCGGACAGGTCTGCCGTCGTTTTCTGCTTAATGTCTTCTCGTAACTGAAATCTGGCTCCTTTCAGCAGTGTTTTGAGCTTGGGGAACAGCCAAAAGTCGCATGGAGCCATGTCAGGGGAGTAAGGAGGCTGACGGACCAAAGGATTGATGTGTTTGGACAGGAACTTATGAATAAGATGGGATGAATGGGCGGGTGTGTTGCCGTGATGGAGCGAACAAGTTCCTGTTGCCCAAAGGTAAGGTCATTTCTGTCATACAGCATCACGAAGGCCAGTCAGATAGTACTCTTTGTTGATGGTTTGGCCTTTTGAGAAATCGAAAAACCAACAGACGTGTACTGCACTCATTCACTCACTCTGACGATGCCAGGCAGCAACTCACGAGCTCTGCGTACATGACCAACTGCATACATGTGGATGAAGATCACCTACACCTCCTCGCCAGAGGAGAAATCCCACAGTTCAATCATTTAAATAGGAAAAATAATAATCCGATACTTTTTGTACACACTTCGTATATCTACACCATTAAACAGTCTGAGTCACATGGTTTGGTTTGTTTGGTATTAACGTCCTTTTCAACTGCCATGGTCATTTCAGGACGGCATTATGGGGCTGCAAATTTTACCTCGCAAGGGTTCTTTAACGTGCAGCCGGCAAACGACTACACGGGACCAACGGCTTTACTTCCCTTCCGAAGAAAGTGCGTGATCCCAGGATTTACCCCTGAAAAATCCTCGTCGTCCTCTGCTGGGATCGAACCCGCGTACTCGGGCATCTGAGTCACATGGACTAACCTAACCACATAATATGTTCGCACTCATCAGCAGTCTAGGATTTGGAGTTCTTTCATTACCGTTTTCTCCATACATGCAATCATCCGAATTATCAGCGACTTTGCGATTGCAGTTCACTCGTGAAGCTCCCTTATGCTATGTTTGCACTATGCCTTGATAACAGTTAAGTAACCATGATTACTTCTTGATCACGATCAAGAAGAACTGGATGGCCTGCTTCAGTCACCAAACCACATTTACAGCTCGGTTAAGAGTCTGTTAACTAATGCTATATTCGCTAATCACAAACAGTAGATCACAGTTACTTAACTGTGATTAGCTAATCAAGCACTGTCCGTTCACACTATATTCAAGCGAAAAGTTTCCCCTCATAATTACGTCAATAGATGGCGGCGAGAGTAGCAACTGGCTTCTGTGGGCGTCAGATCTTGCTGTTAGCGAAATTACGATGGATGGAGCAGAATGTGCTTGTACACTTAGCGGTTTACATTTAGCCTTTCTCAAGTCTGAAAATTGTCGTCCCCAAACATATTTAAGAGCTTTGGTTTTCTCCTGCGCTTTTGCTATTTAAGACCACTTGCTCCTGCGCTTTCGCTTGACTGCCATGTTTTATTTTCCTGTTTGTTGGTGCTAACCAGATATGACGTCACTAACCGAGTTTCTGAAACACGATTAGTTAACAGACTCTTAACCGAGCTGAAAATACGGTTAGGTAACCGAAGCAGGCCACACAGTTTTGTTTGATCGTGATCAAGAGTTAACCGCGGTTACTTAACGTCTATTAAAAAAAAAATAAATAAATAAAAAAAAAGGTAATTCTTAATTTGCAAGCATCAAGAATTGCTTTAGGCGAGTAACATATTTCAATTTGGTGTGAAACTGTAAGAACTGTAAGATCTAACTTCACTTTCAGGATAATTGTCTATTATCCTCTTTACTTTGACAAAGGATAGTCTCTATCCGAAATGTCGATTTTTTTCAGGTCTTACCATCCTGTGTTCAATTTTTATTATTTATTGTTAGTTCAAAGGTATCCATTGCTGGAAGCATCTGCGTAAAATCTCTTTCAGAATGACTCTCAGTCTCTCTATTGCATTGATATAATATCCTCTAGGGAATAGCGCCATTCAGTGGCATTTTTACTCTGGGAATAGTTAGAAGTCACATGGAACCATGTTTAGAGACTGGATTGGCAATTGAGTATAATGCCATTCTTTGTCAAGAAAACCTGAATCAAGTTCTGTGAGAGTTGTTTCAAGTTCTGTGAAAGCAACTTGGGCATGAATTTTGCTAACATCCTGTGCACATCTAAACCATCCATTAAAACTCCAAGTGCAGAATCTTTATTGATACAAATGATGTTAGCGATTTACCCGATTGCCAAAAGATGATCTTCCATTTGATGTAACTGATGGCATGCCAGAGCAATCTGGCCAATCTCTGCCATTGTGCAACCATTTTTTAACTGGTAAACCATTGTTTTACTAAGTAACCTATATGGCATTAAAAGCCATATCTTGGTCTTTTGCTTTTGTTCATGCATCCTTAAGTTTCTGATAAAATATGGAGCAATATTGTAAAATTTGAAGCAATATTGTTCATCCACACGTTCTGCCATTTTGGTCTGCAAGAGAATATAATGAGCACATTTTACAAAGCTTCACACACTGGCTGTGAGACAATTACTGGCACATATGGCAACCAATTAAAATTCAGGCATGGGCGTGAAGGTTTCCTGCATCACTGTATACAATAGTGCCAAGCTATTTTTTTAATATTCCGCAGTTAAAAAAAAAAATATATTTTTAGGTACAACTCATATATCTAAATATAATTTAATGGTCTTTTATTTTAATCAAAGATGTGGTGTTTATACAAATTTTAACAATTTGGAAAGAAAAAAAAACCAACATACTTTTATTTCATGCCACATAAAAATTAACTCAAATGATAAAAATAACCAAGAGTTAAATAAAAAATGAATGACCTTTCTACACAAAATTCTGTGCTTTATGCTACACAAAAAATTGCTTTCAATAAAACATCATAAATTCACATATGATATACCCAAATATATTACATACTGAATTCAGGCAAGGTAACGAGATTTTCATACTAAATACAACACTTCTGAATTCATCGAGTATCTCCAATGCAAACCAAGGTATCCATGATGATGAATATTAAGCTCCAAGGACTTACTTCAACTGGAATATCAATTCACAAAAATGCTATTCTCTTCACAAAAACATTTTTAATAACCTAGACTTGCTTTCTTGAAGATTATATAACCCAAACTCCACAAAGGGAAGTTTACAAAGTGGAAATAAAAAATGTCAATATAAAGAAATAAATTGTCTAAATTGTTTTGCTATGGTTAATTCTTTCTCGTAATATTTAACTCAATAAAAAAATTTACACTTACAAATTATAAAGTTTTTACATATATTTATTTGATCTCACATTTAGACTTAAGGATTCATCAATTAAAAAAAAAAATTCAAATTTGAAATTTATCTGCGATTGTTAATCATTTTCAATAGACAAAAATGGGTTGAATCATTTCATAGACAGACTACTACTATTATTACTAAGATTAATACATGTCATATAGTAACCCCCAAATATCATTCTTCTGCTAACATATAGGGTGTATCAAAAAACACTCTCCACTGAAAATATCTAAGTCCAATGGAAACGGTCAAAAAAGGGGTGAGCGATTCTAGAAGAAAGAACGCTACCATTAATTAAGGCAGGCGTTAACATTAAATGGAACGAGTCGATTTCTAGACAAAGGGTACCAAGAGTTCTGGCAAGTAGTGATTACATTTCAAATTACGTTACATCTGCAAGCTGTAGATATTCAATAAAAGAGACAATGATCTAAAAAAGTGTACAATTTATGTATTATTTAAGATTATGTTCACCTCGTCTAGAAATCGACTCGTTCCATTTAACATTAACACCTACCTTAATTAATGGTAGCGTTCTTCCTTCTAGAATCGCTCATCCCTTTGTGGACCATTTCCATTGGACTTAGAAATTTTCAGTGGCGAGTTTTTTTTTGGTCCACCCTGTATAGCTTCTCTCCCTTCTCTTGACCATCATAGGATTATCCTATTTTGGGGTCTGCATCTGAGACTTTGCTTCCAGACTGAAGGTGGAATAACTTTTTAATATTTAGGAGAGGAAACTTTTCTCCACATGGTATAATCATTGTATTACGAGTGTTACCATTGAGGAATGAGGCTAGGCTGTTTTAAGGTAGTATTTCATTAGCCTAGTTAACTAACTAAGTTACTGCTCTAACCAGCCCAAAGGGCATATAGATAGTATAATGCTTCCAAGTCCACGGTGGCTCAATTGTTTAAGGTGAGTGCGATTAGCTGAGGGTTACTGGTTGAATCCAGGCTGTGGAAATTTCTTTCCTATTCTCATCAATAATCATAAGGTCACATTCCAGGCATAAAGTGAAGGAAATCGGTATCTCAATTCTGAGAAGATGGCAAATATAAAACATTAATTTTAAAAAGGGTTCAATAAATAGATTCAAAGGAAGAGGGAGGGAAGACAGCTATGGCAAAATTCAAGCATTGATATAACGTATGCCTTTACTTTAACTTTTTTTAAAATATAAATATGCACATATATATTAAAAAAAAATTTATAATATTTATCCAATTATAAATTAATACTAATACATACAAAAACAAAATTATTTCCAATGATATGAAGTTACATCTTTTTTTGTTTCTTTATTAAATTAATATTAACTAGATGGGCTCCCACAATAACTCCTTTTTGGAACTCAGACAGGTCTACTGTTTACCCCATTTTGCTCAACTTGAGCAGCTGCAGCTTGTTCCTACCCTGTACCTGCAGCTTGGAATGAGCATGTACCTCAGATGATTGCATTCATTTGCATATCACAATCGTTTCTGACCTGTAACCCCACTTTACATATCAGTACAGTAATTCATCACAGGTTTCTAATTCATTGGCCAGTATGCGTATATAGTTACATCATCATCAGTCGACCAAATTTGGAGCTTATTATTGGTAGAAATACGATTAACAATGGACGACAGATGATGATGTAACAATATACACTATATCATCACAAATATCCGGACACATGCACGTTTGCGCTCTAGCCATGATTTCATGGAAATCAATAGGGCGTTGCACATCCCTTTGCCCGAATCACAGCTTCCACCCTTCGGGGAAGACTTTCCACCAAATGTTGGTAGGTACTTTCCGGAATGTTCCTCCATTCCTCCCGAAGAGCGAGAATCAGTTCAGGTACAGAAGTTGGCCGATGTGATCTGGCCCGCAAGTGTCTTTCCAATTCATCCCACAGATCCTCTATAGGATTGAGGTCGGGACTTTGTGCCGGCCAACCCATTTCTTCGACCCCTGAGTCCGCAAACCACTGCTGTACACGCCTCGCTTTGTGGCACGGAGCATTGTCGTGTTGGTAGAGAAATGGCCCGTTTCCGAAAAATTGCCACAACGTTGGAAGTGCACAGTTGTCCAAAACATTCAGATAACGGTCGGAGTTCATGATTCCTTGCACAGGAACGAGCTGGCCCAGTCCGTACCATGAAAATGAGCCCCACACCTTGACTCCTCCTCCTCCGAACTTGACTATGGGCTCTGTGCACTCAGGTAAGAAGCGTTCTCCAGTTATGCGCCAAACCCAAACTCGTCCATCGGATTGCCAGAGTGTGTAGCGAGATTCGTCTGTCCACATTACATGTTTCCATTGGTCCATTGTCCAGTTTCTGTGGGCTTTGCACCACTCCAGACGTCGCTTGGCGTTGACCCTGCTGATGTGGGGCTTGTGGGCAGCAGCATGGCCATGGAATCCCATCGTGTGCAGTTCCCGACGAATTGTCATGGTACTGGCATCATTTGCAGAGGCGTTTCGAAACTCTGTGGCAATTTTTTCCGCCGAGGACTTCCGGTTGCTGCGGGTGACACGACGAAGCACTCGACGGTCTCTGTCCGTTAGTTTCTTGGGTCTACCGGTTCGTTGTTGAACTGTTGTTGATCCCCGGGTCTTCCATTTCATAATGACATCGCCTACTGTTGACTTGGGTATCTGAAGAAGGCTGGAAATGTCACGCACGGACTTGCCGCATAGGTGACATCCAACGATGGTTCCACGTTGGAACTCACCGAGCTCTGCCGAACGACCCATTCTTGCCAATGTCCAAGCAGAGTTGTGTCTGAAGGTGTGGGAAGCTATTTAAATGATGTGCAAGTCATTATCATGTGACATTGGGCCAATCGATGATCTGTGAGGGGTGTCCGGATATTTTTGATCATATAGTGTACATGTATAACGTTTCAGTGATCAGGTCTTCTGTTTAGGTGGTGGACATAGATCGCCATCTCTCGGTATATGTTAGCATCCTATCGGTATATGTTTTTAATTAATATCGCGGCTAATTGTGGTCGCAGAGACTAGTTTCTTTTTTTCTGCGCTTCTATGGTGCAGTACCTTTTGAATGGAATAAGTTTTATTCCCCTCCTTATATAATAAGTACCCCAAAAATGTTCCCCAATTTCGATGTTCACGTATTAATATATAGATTAGTATTAATGGATAATTAAGAACTGCAAAAATAATGGATTAAATATATTTACAATAAACTATAACATGGAAAAATTTCAAGGAAGGGAAAATATATGAAAAATTACTTATTTTAAGGAACAAACTAGTTAAGGAAGGAAGGAAAACACTCTTAATATGAATCAGGCTTTTATTTTTTGAGAAGACAATTGCCACTCTTCAAATCATGTTTGTTGTTTTTCACTCAAGTTTTGAAGTCATGATACACCCAGTCAAATTTGCAATAATAATAATTTTTAATGTAATGTAACAAGAGCGAGGAGAAAACCTCCAGATAAACTGGAAAGTCAAACCCGCTGTTGTCCCCCAACAGGCCAAAAGCCCAAAACTGGGTTAATAGAAAACATTTAAAAGAAAATATAACAATAGTTAACAAAGGCAAGAAGGACAACAATAATAATGATAATATAATAGTTAATAAAATAAAACGTTAATAATGATAATAATAATATTAAATTATATAATAATATTATTTTTTTTTAGATTATATAAGTCTTGTTTTTATTTCAATTCCTATATTCAGGAAATTTTTTTTATCATTTTAACATTAGATATTGGGTTAACAATAATATATTAATGAAGTTTATATTAAAATAAATCCTACACATTATATTAAACAATTCTTGAAAATAAGAGCTGCAGTTCAGCATTTTATTTCAATTTCTACTTTCAGAAAAAAATTATTTATCAGTTTAATATTAGATTTTGGATTAACAATAATATATGAATGCAATTATAAATTAAATTTCCTTACTTGCAAAACATCATTTACAAAATGCACTGCAGATTCTGGTGTAAAAACTTTCCATAATCCATCACAGGCCAAAATGATAAATCTAAATATGAAATAATGTGAAACAAGAAATTTCGATGAAATAAATAAAAAATTAAAAAAAAAAAAAAATAAAAAAAAAAAAAATAAAAAAATAAATAAATAAATAAATAAATAAATAAATAAAAATAAAAAAATAAAAAAATAAAAAGAAAATAAATAAAATTTATTATATTTAACAGTATGATCATGTACCTACCTATCGCTACTAATAATTTGACATCGTTTTACATCTGGAATACAAGATATACCACAAGTCTTAAACTGTCCATCACCAATAGACCGAGATACTTCTAAAATACCCATTACTCTTCCATCCCTACAAATATCAGTTTAATTTTAGAAATTTATCACAGCAATATCTTTTATTAAATCAGCAACATTTTGTGCAATTACCGAAGTTTAATAAACTATATACATAAATATTAAATATTAATGTTTAAACACATCAATAAAGAGAGAAAAAAAAATAGGATTCTACATAAAAATACAGAATATAATATTAATAATAGTTCTATAGCTGTTACAATCCATATATACTATACTCTATTTAAAGAAAAAAAAACTGGGAGTGTCGAGTTAAATTTCCAGTTTCAATTGTCAAACATTGTTAAATTTACTTAGCAACAATGTCTAACAATTGAAATCGGAAATTTAATTAGACACGCCCAGTTTATCTTTCATTGGACAGAGTATAAATACCAGATCCAAATTTTATCATTAAACTGTAAATGTAAGATAAAATTTTGAGACACTTCATAATTAAAAATAAAAATTTCCAATCTATGGCATCAGAGATTTCTATAACTTGTACAATCAAATTTCGATATCTTGAAATATTTTTATTCCCCTACATTTTTTACTACAGTAGAACTCGGATATTACGAAACTGCTGGGGCCTGGAATATTTTTCGTAATAGCAGAGTTTCGTATTAACCAGGGAGAGAAAAAAAAACAGAAACATGTACACATTTTTTGCTGATAAATTACATTATTTGATTGTACATGTACAGTATTTGCAGTAGCCTATTACAGTACAGAATAATAAATTTTAATCAGTTGATGAATGAATTTATTCTAAAATTGACGTCTGTTTTTACGACTTTTAGTGATTTTCCTATTAATATAGTCATTAACTTTGAAATAGAAATTAAATTCCTCGTTGGTAACTTCACTTCCAGTTTTATATCTGCTGGAAAGACTGCTTAATACTTTCGATGAAAGAGCTTCTTGCTCCTGTTTGCCAACCTCATCATCACTCTTCTCAGATCTGGTCTCTAATAACTACATTCGTTATTGGCTCCGCCATCAATGTCAACAGTCCTTAAAAGTTTCTCTCTGTAAGCCTCCTGATTGCGGATGATTTTCCACTACTCAAATCCTAAAAAGTCATTTTTCAGGTGATTTTCGGATGAATTTTACGTACATTTTTTCGGAATATCTGAATTTGCAAATAAAAATCGTTCATAATATTAGGGAAATTTAACAAGAAAAATAGTCATTTCGGGTTGGACATGAAAAAACTTCGTATTTAGCAAGTTTTCGTATTAATGGAGTTTGTAATATCCAAGTTCTACTGCATTAATTCAATGTAATTTTCCCTCGTTATCTCAAACATTTTCTCGGAACACCTCGCTATGTCGAATTCTGACTTCGTATGCGAACAAATTGCAAAGCAGTTAGATACAGTAGAGTTAAGATTTTTTCATTATGAGAAATTTTCATACAAAAACGAAGAAATTTTAAAGACGATTCTTGTGTGTTAGGGAAAAATTCACCTACATATTTTTTTGATCTCTTTGGCAAATCTTTGATGCCTATGAGATGTTTGAGCATGCGAAGTTTGTTCATCTTTGACGTTAGTGGTGTAAAGCTATACAGGTACCATTTTTTCTCAATGTTGTTCTCTGCACTCTCACAGTACCTTTATTAACCTACAGCTTTTTCACAAACATTTAGTACATTTTCACAAACATTTAGTACATTTTCACAAACATTTAGTACATTTTTGCGAATATTTAGTACTTTTTCACAAACATTTAGTACAGTTTCACGAACATTTAGTACATTTTCACAAATATTTAGTACTTTTTCACAAACATTTAGTACATTTTCACAAACATTTAGTACTTTTTCACAAACATTTCGTACATTTTCACAAACATTTAATACATTTTCACGAACATTTTGTACATTTTCACAAACATTTAGTACATTTTCACAAACATTTAGTACTCTTTCACAAACATTTAGTACTCTTTCACAAACATTTAGTACTCTTTCACAAACATTTAATTCATATTTATAATAAAAGGTCTAAATTTATAGAACAAGTACAGACAGTGATCAATTATAGATAATCATTCACTCGTGAATCAAAGGCTGAGGTCAGAAAATGTAACCGGTGAGAAAACTGTGACGTCAGTTTAACGCGGTCGAAAACGCAGCTGGAGTTAGTGCTCCTATGCCTCCGGTTATTCCTAACCAGAAGAGAAAGCAGCAGTGTCTCTGGTCCGAACCGAGAAAAAGACTGTTACTTCTCGCTAACTCATCTCACTGGTGAGGGTTTTAGACCTCACCCAGAGAATTTTCCATGTAACACGAGAGAATTCGAGATCTCAATCGCGTCGAGAACTCGTCGGCCTCTCCAACAGGCCACCTAGACAAGATGGCTTCGCTCAGTAAATTACAGCTTTTTCACGAACATTTAGTACGATTTCACAAACATTTAATTGGTATTTATAATAAACGATCTCAATATACAGAACAATTACAGACAATGATCAATTATAGACAATCATTCACTCGTGAATCAGAGGTTGAGTTAAGAAAATGTAACTGGTGAGAAAATTGTGATGTCATTTTAACGCGGTCGAAAAAGCAGCTGCAGTTAGAGCTCCTCACAGTGCTTATTCTTACACCGTGGTGCTCCTTTGCCTCCAATTAGTCCTAACCAGAAGAGAAAGTAACCTTTTCTCTGGTCCTAACCGAGAAAAAGACTGTTAGTTCAGTGAGAAATTCTCGCTAACTCTTCTCACCGGTAAGGGTTTTAGATCTCACCCAGAGAATTTTTCGTATAATACAAGAGAATTCGAGGTCTCGATCGCGTCGAGAACTCGTCAGCCTCGCCAAAGATGAGATGGGTTCGCACTGTAAATTATGACGTAATCACGAATGAAGATGTGAAGCAGACGAGATTTAATACTAACTGATTAGATTTAATTAGTATTAGACCTCGATGGAAGCAGCAAACGACTGATAGTTGAAAGAGAAAAACTGAAAAGATACAGGAAAGATATGTAAGCAAATATTGAAGCAATGTTTTTTAGCTGTGTTTATGGTTGCATCTATTCACCAATCAGAAGCGCTTACACAAAATGCAGCCATAAAAGTGTCGTGTAAGCGCTTCTGGTTGGCTAATGGATCCAGCGATAGTGTAAAATCTTCTTCAATACTTTTTTACTTCTATAAATGCACAAAAAAATTGATCATTGCCTATAATTATTCTGTAAATTTAGACCCTTCATTATAAATATGAATTAAATGTTTGTGAAATTGTACTAAATGTTTGTGAAAATGTACTGTTTGTGAAAAAGTACGAAATGTTCGTGAAAATGTACTAAATGTTTGTGAAAATGTACTAAATGTTTGTGAAAAAGTACTAAATGTTTGTGAAAATGTAACAAATGTTTGTGAAAAAGTACTAAATGTTCGTGAAAATGTACTAAATGTTTGTGAAAATGTACTAAATGTTCGTGAAAAAGTACGAAAGTAATGTGAAAAACCTGTAAAAACCGTGATTTTTAAGAAACCCTCCATATCTCAAAAACTCTTTATCTCGAATTCGAGATTCGACTGTATTTACAACGTCTATTCTAAAATGCTCAAAAATATAGAAAATAGGTAAAAGTTTGAAATAACATTTCTCTGTGAAAATAAATGCTAAATAAAAATCTATCCCTGATAATAAGTATAATATGTAATCAAAACAAAAAGAACTGATGCATTTAATCAATTGACTATCATGAAAAGAGACACTAATTTTTTGTCCAATAATTTTTTGTAATATCAAAATTAAAGAAATACCTGACACTGCCACCTGCTTTCTGTATCCTCATTCTTTCTTCATACTTTGTAGGTGTGTGGTCAACTGTTAAAGGGATAGCTGTAAGATTTTCGTTTCCGTCCTTGTGCCTTGCTAATATAGCCTTGGAATTTAAAACAAAAAAAAGTATATATATCCTTTCCATGTGTAAAGTCAAAAATTGACAAATCTGCATGGTAACTTCTGAATATATGTACTTTACTGTCTCCAAGATTTGCAATAAACATTATATTGTTAATCACGGTAATCGTCACAGCTGTCGTGCCATCTTTCCAAGTAGGCTTTCTACAAAAAATAAAAAAATAATAATCAACAAGAAAAAATAACTAAGATAAACTCACAGATTTCCTCGGGTTAAGTTCTCGAGTTAAATTTAAGGGTTAACCCTAGGGTTAGGTGCTGGTGAATACCATTTCTTATTCTAACCCTAACCCCCAGATTAACAACTGTAAATGAAATGAGCATCATTTACACAGAATATTTTGTTTAACATAGGAAATTTACTTTAACATGAATTAATGTCAAAGATATTGAAAAATAAAGACATATTAATAAAATATACAAAATGATGAAAATATTTAAAACATTAGATTTTAAAACTTATTAATACTTTTAAATTTAAATAAATGATCATACTAACCCTCTGGCAGCTTCTTTTAAAAAATCATCATCAGTTTTCTTATAAGCATCAATAAAACATTTCTTGATTTCCTTCTCAATAACATCAATATCACCTATTAAATAATTAAATTATACTCACAATTAAACAACATTACAGATATAAATTTACTATAAAATCTCAACTAATAAGCTTTAGCTTATGTCTCCCATTAGCTTCCAAATTCAGATGAATAAGAGTGTGAGTGTAAAACTATTTTGCTATATGATTTTCTTAAAAAAAGTTTAAAAAATGATTTTTATTGTTGTTTACATTGTTATTATTTGGGAATAAGATGAATTGTGAAATGTGAAACATAACAAGTACCTTTCCAAAGTACATGAATTACAACTATGTTTACTCTTCATATTCAGCCAGAAGCTTATTGTCAACATTTTACAGTATGCCTTCAAAATTTTCACAAGAGAAAATTCTATTTAAATTTTTCATTTACAATTTGTAGCTTAATTCTCAATATCTTATTGATATTTAAACATTTGCTCTATACGGTATTTTCTGGACTATACACTTGCATGATGCATATAAATTGTAACTTGGAGAATTTTTCATAAAAGGACAATATTCATTAAGCTTTTATCTGCTTCTCTCTTTATTTATTTATTTATTTTGCCTTGGATCAATCAAAGAGTGTTATCTTCAAAAACTGATGTAAAAATGCTTTGATAATTGTCAAACAACGTAAAATATTTTAAAACTTTTCTCTCTTCACTACTCGACATATTACGTACTCTTATGACTAAAATCAAAATTCTCATATGCTTTTTCAGCATAATAGTTGAACCCCGTTAGTACGTACTTGGTTAATATATGTTTTTCCCTTGGTCCCATCCCCTTGAAAGCTATTTCCATGTAGATAGCTGTTAATACGAGTTTTTTTTCCCCCTTCAAAACCGGACAATACGTATATTTTGATCTCAAAAATTAAAAAGTTCATTTTAGCAATGTGAAATTATTTGCAATGTTTACTGTATAAAATTTTTTAGTTATGCGATATTCGATGATGTTCTATGAAATTCTGATATTAAATAAAGAATGAAGCATTTGTTATTTCATAACCAAGAATTCTGATTTGTTCTCAGTACGTACATAGGGAACACTTTCAGGTACGTTATATGGACATGGGTCCGGAAACGCTTTATTTCCATGTTAGAACTCATTTTCAACAAGTCTTCATTAATTACATTACTCATGGGAAATACACAGCAACAGAACTCTTTTTTATATGAAATGTTCAAAATGCCCTCTGTTAACATGTATACAACATCAACCCGCCATTGCATTGAATTCAGTGTTCTTTTCCCGTGTGTTTCCCATGAGTAATGTAATTAATGAATATTTATAAAAAACATGTTCTAACATAGGAACAAAGTGCATCATATAACATATTTTCTTTCTCTACATGGAGAAATTTCCTGAAACTTTAGCCATACCTTTTTGTTACACCCTGTATAAACATGTTCGTTTCTAAATGATATTCAGAATATCTGCATTTTTCACAATCCTATTCATGTAAATGTAGTAAAATGTAAATCAAGTACAAATTATCATAACAGAGTTGTTTTCCAAACATAAATAAATAAAAAGATGGGTGTGTCATAATAACAACATGCTTGGGGTTTTCAGCGAACGCACAACAATATTTTTATTTCCATTATAGGATAATATGTTTTGTGCTCGGTCCCTTTTACATGTATTAACAGGGTTCAATTGTATTTGTAATTTTTTTATATTTTCAGTGCATCTATGTTTTAAATTACAATTTTAGTATTTCTCTATTACTTTTTTTTTTTTTTGCAACTTTTTGTGATAGCCCAAAAAACACAGTAACGTGAATAGAATAAAAATAAAGCAGGCTTCCGATATCCATTGTTAACCGTTTTTTTAAGTGTGACAACTAAAAAATGTCATCAAATGCTTAGGCCCATATCATTTTATTACATCCAACGAAAGTTTGATTGAGCATGGCCAGTTAAATTTCCGATTTCAATTGTTAAACAATGTTGCAATGTAAAAATTAACAGTATCTAACAATATTTTTTTGCAATGATTTATCCAATAGGAGCATAATGATATCTATTCATGGAAAGAGAATTCATACTTGCTGCTTCATACAATCAAAAATAAGGTACATAAAAGCAAACCCACAAAGGATATCAAAAATAAGATTAATACTACAATATAAAATGAACAAGAATTAAGGGAAAAAAATAAGAAATTGAAAATAATGGATATCGATGGGCCCAATAAATCCTATAACTTCAAAATTCCATTAAAACCTATCTTACAACTACATTTCGCATTATAAAACCTTTGGGAAATTTGGCGGCAATATTGAGATGGAGGCGTTTTGCAGCAAAATGGGAAGCACGTGCTCCTGCATGGCCATCAAAAACACCATAATATGATAATCGCTGCCTGGAAAAAAATCAGAGGGAAAAGGAAGCCATTTTTATATACAAGAATTCATCAGAAGTCTTTTAATGTGGTTATAGCACATAAGAATTTTTCTCAACCAAAAGATATTTTCATTTATATATACTTTTTTCACTTTCAAATAATTGAAGACAAAAAAATAAAAGCAATGTAAAAGAAATAAAAAATGCAAGTTAATAACATAAGCTAATTAAATGGAGCACAGGCTGTTTTCTTCTTAACATTTTTACAAGAGTCTTGAAGAATATTCTTATATTGGATTCCAAACAGAAATATGATCCCCTGGTGGAGAAAAATAATCATCCTTTATAAGAAAAGAAATGCTGTTTATTTTAAAAGGAAGAAAGAAAAAACAAATGGTTTGTGAAGTTAAAAATAATGTGATGAATTAAATTTTTTTCCCAATTCAGTAAGCCAGTAAGAGATGATTAACTTGTTACTTACCTTCTTTTATAGTTTATTTGCAATCCCCCCTTGAGTAAGAGAGCTAGTAGATACATTATGAGCTGAGGACTCACACAGAGGAATGCAGATATGGAATTTCTTGATCCAATGCTTCAACTATGTTATGCGCATCTTGCATCTCTTCACGTTCACCTTTGCGTTCTTTGACAAAAGTCTTTAACAAAAATACTGATTCTGGAAAAAAGGTAAAAAAGAAACGAAACCAATAATAGCATAAACTGAAACAAAGAAAGCATTTGCTGCTTAAAAATTAACTTATTTTTATAAAAGCAAGACAGCATATAATTAAAAATTTATAAAAATTATTTTTTTTTAACTTCTGAAATTAAAATTCTAAAAAGTCCATTTTTAATTGCTAGCATGTTAAATTATTATTATTAAAAGCAACCAAAACAAATCAGCTGAATC
>JAHWFO010057280.1:7228405-7243555 GCA_023313115.1 Rhysida immarginata | reverse complement strand
TTTTATGAAATTAATTTTTATATTTATATCAAAAATTTCACTTTACCAATTTTAATTTTATTAAATTATAAAAATTATTAAATTATTAAAAAAAAGTATAATTATAATTATAAAAATATCAAATATAATTTAATAAAATTGGAACTATTAAATTTAAGTTTTTGATTTAAATATAAAAATTACTTTGATAATTATATTTTGATAAAAAATTTTAAAAATTATAATTTGGAAAAACTAACCGTTTGATTACAAAAAAAAATTACAAAAAAATAACTACACATGCAATGTATTTTGAAATTTATTCATTTATGGAGGTTTATAATATTGACGTAAAAAATCTATCCAAAACTTATAGTTAAAATTTTCTATATTTTTTTTCACCCAACTAGCAAATTTTCGTTATTCAATTTCATATTTTATATTCAAGTTTAATGATGAGTGATAATTAACTTTGCTAAAATAAGATGAAAATAGCATGGACGTTTTATTTCAAGTTTTGCTTCACATTTCACAGACAGTTTAACCTTGTTATATTGAATTGTATTTTCTTAAAAAGAACTATATTCAACAAAAAATTATATTTTCTGATAGTCTGAGAATTGCACAATGCAACATTTCTATAATATTCGGTGAAGTTATAATATAAACGTACTTGCTTCTTATTACTTCTTCAGATATTTTAATGAATTTATTAACCTCCAAGGAACATAGATTGAAGGATTCTAAAATTTTGCTTATTCGGATTCAAATTTAGGATCAATCAACGAATATTTCGTTAAAAGTTTAATCTAAATTGCATCTTCCACATGCATTTCAATGGTATCTATCGCTGCGTTCGGGCCAACAATGACTGACAAACTCACGTGACAGCCGTTCTACCAATCAGCAGCTGCGGGCGGTGCGGAAAAGGTTTCCGTTGTGTAGAGAATAGCAGCGCCATCTGTAAATGTTTGTAACTAATTTTGAAACTTGGTACAAATAAAATCCCTGGTTTCTTAAACAGAATGCAGCAAACCGTACATTTCTATCACCTTCCGTTTTTCGTTAATTGATTATTCAAATCATGCTCGTTTTTGGGACACGCGGTATACGTATTACTGAGAAAATTACATTCACCGTTTCTCCTTTGGCCAGAAAATCAGCAAGAAAAACACCATGGCTGTCCCAGAAAATTGTAACCAGGACCTTTCCTGCAGAAGGTGTTGTCTTGAATTTTTTTGGAGGGGGAGACTGTGTCTGTTTCCACACCATAGTCTGTCGCTTCGTTTCAAGAGTGTATGAAATGCTTATTTTCATCTCTGGTGACAATGTGCTCATGGAATGAGTGTCCTCCTTGTGGTACCAAAGCAAATGCTCCAAACTGTATGGCATGCGGTTCTCCATGGCCACTTGTGTGAGCTGCCTAGGGACCCATCTTACTGACACTTTCTGAAACTTAAGGTCTTCGTGGATGATGTGGTGTGCAGTTCATATGAAATGTCCACTTCCAGTGTGATCGTTACCTGTGTGTGTGGGACGAGCATGGCTGTCCAGAACATGGTTCATTGAGTACCCTTTCACATCTCGCTGTGAACTTGGCACACCAGTTGCACACATTTGTCAATGTCATGCAAGTGTCACCGTATGTTGCACACAACTCGCGATGGATTTCAGAAGGCTTTTGTCCCTTTGATCATAGAAACCTGACCACATTCTGGATCTCCAGTCTCAAACGTCTCCAGCTTACCTGCCATTTGGAACAGCTGTGGCTCTCATGCCTACCATCTCCCAGGGTGGTGGAGAATTACATGCTCTTCAAAATGTATATAATGATTTTGGCAAATATCTGACAGTTTTTCTGTGAAGAATATAATCAATTACTTTTTGATTTCCCCTTGACTATATGAATGAAAATATGTATCTGGACACTCTTCCAAAAAAGTAGAGCTGGCTGTTCACATAGTCTCTGCTCTGTCATCAAATGATATAAAAGGGCTGGTGGAGGATTGGAAACTTATATAGGGTGTCTCACTTAAAGTGAACCAATGGCCAACTTCTAAAATACAAACCTGGCAGAGTACTTTCATTGGAAGAATTATTGTCTTTTATGCGTATTCCATTTGCCAAAAAACTAATGCCATTTTCGAATGTAGAAGTCAACTTTGGAATGTACAATGGAAACCCCTATTCTTAATGGCATTTTCAGATTGTACACAACATTTGAGAAATGTTTTATTCTTGGTGTTTTTTCAATTAATCCAACTGTTTAGGAGATAGAGGCAGTGAAAGTGTGGTGTGTTTGGATTTAAAGAAAAGGCAAAAAACAGAATTTGTTTATCAATTTAAACGAAAACAAAGATTGAACATTTATTTATTTAACATTGGCCAAATAAACAAAATCTGTTTTAAACGAAGGCAGAAAAACGAAAACGACACAAGCAGTCATTTATTTGCGCAATTCCGTTTTTCTGAGCTAAAACAAAATGGAGGACCAAAGCGGCCAAAGTGGCGGCGAATCCGCAATACACAAATTGTCAAAATAGAGTGTGGGAAACATCGGAAGAAGTCGTGATTGCCAATTTTATTGTGGAGACTCCATGTGGTTCGACATTGGATAATACTTAAATTAAAAACAAACTCATTAGCTTGTGTCGCTATTCAAGGAGGTGGCCATGGCCATGTTTTAAACAACTAACTCCCTCTTTAGTCAGTTTTATTTGAAAACCGTTTAAATTGCTGGTGTTGTTACAGCTTTCAAAGTTTGAACCACTTAAACGGTTTATTTTTAAACCATTTTGTTGAAATGTTTCAAAGCGTGAAACCGGCCATTTATTGTACAACCATTGTTTTGCATCACTGCAGCTCAGGGGATCAGTCTTTCTAAAAAATAAATTACAAGCCTTCCTATTTTTGGACCAGATTCCAAATACTGTAATTCCACATGGATAATCCGCCTCCCAGATAATTCGCAGGATAAAGAAAACCACCTTTTCTGTAATAATTTTCTCCGATATCCTGCTTCTCAGAAAATCTGCGAGTTCAAGGCCTAAATCTAAATGATCTAGTAGCATAAAAACTGGCTCATTTCAAACGTTTTACAAAATGTTTTTCTATCTGCTATCCAAGCTCGGAATATCATTTCTAATCAATAACCAATGCAAATTCATTATTTAAGAATATTAAATGTTTTCAAAAAAAAAATGCGTTTTTCCGATCAAAGCTTTTCCAAGATGGTAGAAAGCGCTCTGATTGGCTAAGAGTATTCCCATGATCTATTCATAATTCTGGATCGTTATTAATGAAGCCTTAAAATCAGACTTTTAATGAAAGAAATGTTTTTGGCAGTTTTTTTAGAATTTAAAAAACATTATTTCATTAATATATATATATATATAAAAAAATAAAACAATTCTTCAAAACCAGTGAATGATTCATGAATTAAAAAATAGAGATGGTGATGCCTTCTCTTGGTGAAGGTGGAAACTAATCACGTTGATCATGATCACGACTGCGATAACACAAGAAGCCAAGTGGCCTCTCTGGTGTAGGACAAAATGCAACCAGACAAAATGCAATTTCTAAATAAAATTTCGTTATAATAAAATTAAAACATTGTGGGGGACCAAAATTTTGCTTTGTTACAGTGAAAAAGACAATTTGAAAACAGATGAATCAAAATAGTGAAGCTTAAATTCTTTTCTTTCGAGTTTTTTTTATTAATTTATTGCAATTTGAAAAGATTTGTTCCCATTTTTCCTGATAATCCGCAGAGTCGTTTTTCAATGAAAAAAAATACAGATAACCCACAGAGTATCCGCGTGAAATTACAGTACATTGAGTTTCTTCCCCTCCAAAATAGAATTTAAACCTGTGAATTTCAGATCTGTATAGATAGCACTATCAGGGGTCTATCTACAATTTCAAAATCCATACCCATTTTTGTGAAAATACATAGATTTTTGTGAAAATTTTTAATAAAAAATATAAAACACAGAGTTTAATTTAAAAAAAAAAATACTTTTAATTATTTGAATTGACATTATTTACGTTTTTTTTTTTTTATTTTCTTTCTTTTTCTTTTTATGTTTTTCATTTCCGGTTTCGTTGTGGAAAAAGTTTTATTTTATTCTTAAGTTGTACATCGGCATTATCCACATAAGATTTTTAGACGTTTTGGTTATTATTGTGAAAATATCACTTTACCGTCTTGATATTATTTAGGCTGATAAACACCCGTTTCTGAAGGTAATACGTTGATAAACACCGTTAAAATTTTGTGAAGGTACCCTTAAACGGTATCAAATTGACCCTAGATAGATCCCTGACTATCGTGATATTTAAAAAATTCCTGAGCAAAACTAAAGCATAGATATTCTGTTTAGTTTTGGCCATTTATCTTTTTACTTTAAGTGTTATAAATTCTACTGTTGTTTTAAAAAATTTATTTTGAACATTTGAGAAACTGAATTTATAAAAAAAAAAAAAAAATTGGCAAAATACTTAAGATTTACCAGGGTGTCTACAAGTCACGAAAGTCGTAAAAGTCCCGTAAAAGTAGCGAAATTGGAAAATGGGTCACCAAAATACCGAGTCACTGAATTAAAATTTGGTCGTAGAAAAAATCTGGTCACTTCAGTCTAGGAAAAATATTTAAAAAAGGTTTGTCTTTTGTTTTTTTTTAGCATTAAAAATAATTGAATTAGGTCGGGAAATTTTTTTAATAAGTCACTAAAAAGTCATTAAATTGACTTTTAGAAACTCTGTAGACATCCTGGAATAAAATATCTTAAAATCTTGTATATCAAAAGTAAGAATGAATATTCTTTTTAAAAGCTACTATTGAGCATGAAATGGAACTGCGTGGTAAATCTGAATCGCAACGTATTGAAGCAGAGATGAAGGCAAAAGCCAAAGTGGACCGTGAAAATCAGGATTTGTATTTAGAACAGATTCGATTAAAAGCAGCTGAAAATCGAACCACAGTATTAGAATCTATTAAGTATGATCAGAAATGCTTTTCTTTCATGTGCAATAATATTTAAATATTTTAGTTTTATTTTAGTAAACAAGTCATGTTTTTTATTTTACAGAACAGCTAGTTCTGTTCTTGGTGCAGGATTGGACAAATTTCTAACAGATTGGGATAAAATTGTTGGTGCTGTAAGTATCATTTAGATGTTACGATATAAGAGCATGTTTCTGTTCTCCCTGTCTCTTGCCTCTTCCAAAGTTAGAAGCCAGTATGATTCCAGAAGTAAATAACCTAATAGTTAAGAACATATACGATCGTTCCTCCCCCCTCACCAGCTCAGACACAACAGAGTGAAATTTGAAGCATACTGAAGTGACAGAATTCTAAAAAATTTTCAAGAGCTGCACTGCCATAAAGATCTCACATGCTCACCCTAACTAAACTTCAAAGTAAATTTTACATGTAAAACAACTTTGTTTAACACGGAAGATGAAGGTCTCAATAATCTCTTAGCACATATAAAAATTTTCAATTATTAATACATTAGAGACCGGCAAAATCATTTCGCTATATAGATATTATGTTGCATGGAGGTGGTGTTAAAATTTGCATAATTTTGATGTATAAATTGCTGATAATTGCATCAAATGTATAAATTGCTGATACTTGCATCAAATGTATAAATTCATTATAATTGCATATGTATAAATTACTATATATTTTAGATTTACTATTTATATAAAAAAATTTAGTATTAGATATTAAATGAATGCTTCTTAACATTAAGAACAAAACTTCTTCGATATTTGACATCGCTGCCTATCTAAAGTCATCTAGGTCGCCGTTGCTGAAAATTTTGTTTGGATCGCGATTATTTTTTCTGAAATGATTAAACTTTGAAAGCAGAACCGGTGTGTACGTTTACCTTATGACAACAGATAGACTTATTTCATTTATTTGGTGTTTAGCATATCTGTTGCGGGTGTTGCTCTTGAAGATCACCAGAATAGGCCTGTTTAGATTTGGAACAGAATCTAGTTTCAACGAATTTCGTTTTAATTGACAGTGAATTCGAAATTAATTACCAATCTCCAGATTAAAGCATTTTTCTACCTTCTTTTCATTGGGATGTAGACTTATAGAATATAAATTTTAAACTTTGTTCAGAGCACTTTCATAAAATGTAATGCTTTTTTCAATATTCTGGCTTCAAACATATTTTTTAGACAATTTTTTTTATGTAATTCTGCAAAGTGAATAATTTATTTATTTTTTTCCCCTTAGAATCAATAAATATTCAGAATCCAAAATGAAGTAATTCATTTTCGTTTCTCTAGGCTGTAGGTATTTCTCTATTAGCATTGGGTGTGTACAGTGCAAGGTCGGCAACAGGGGTCATTGCAAGACACGTAGAAGCTCGTTTAGGTAAACCATCCCTTGTTAGAGAAACGTCACGCATCACTTTATTTGAGGCAATGAAACATCCTATAACAGTAAGTAATGAAATTATCTTTAGGTTCATTTAGCTTTTGAAATATTGTAAAATTACTTTTATGATAAATGATCTTGATTTCTTTCACTATTGTGCAGTTGACAAAGAGGTTGCTCAGCAAACCACAGGATGCTCTTGCAGGAGTCGTATTGAAGGTTACTGAATTTTTTTTTTTTTAATTTTATTTATTTATTTATTTTTTTCTTTTTTACTAATATGAGGGGTGTCTCCTTATTTGTGGCAGTACGGTTGTATATACAGTTAAAAACTCCTTATGGTGAACTGAAGGGAGCAAGAATTCAATTTGTTATAAAGAGAATACATAATAAGGAAGTAAAATCATTTAACATTGGGTCAATGTACGGCCAACCAAACTTTAAAAAAAAATTTCGTTCTACAGAAAATTTCATTATAAAGAGGTTCATTATAAGGAGTTTTTACCTTTATAGCAAGATACGGATCCAGTGTTTCTTGCTTATGTGAGGAGATATCAGAAAGTAAAGCCATTTATTTTTTTCAGAGACAATTATAAAACCTACAGGTAAACAACTAAATGCAGCTGAAACTACACGTCTTTATGGGACGTCAGTCTTAAGCCTCTGACCACCAAGAAATCTCTTCATGGGACCAGAGGTGGTAGTCCGAAGGCACAAACTCTAGACTGTAGGCTGGGCGGTTCAGAACCTCCTAACCAAAATGAGCCAGTTTTGCTTTGACGATGTCAGCCATATGCTGGTTTGCGTTGTCATGAAGAAGTCGAACATAGCTTCCCCTTTCTGGTTGCTTTCCCCGAATAGCATGCCGTCATTAGCCAGCGGTCAATAGGCAGCCGTGTTGACAGTTGACCCCAAAGGCAGGAACTCTGTGAGTAGGATGCCTGCATATCCCGAAAAACTGTAAGCTTAATCTTCCGAGCTGAAGGAGAACCTTTGAAATTTTTGCAAACCGGAGAATGTGGATATTTTAAGCTCATGTGTGAAGTGCTAGGTCTAGGACTCGTCCCCTGTGATAGTGCCATTCAGAAATGCATTTTCCTCCTGGTTGTACCGCTGTAGATGTTGCAGACTGACTGCACATCATTCTGTTGCTGGTGTCAGAATTTTTGGAATCCAACGCAAACAGATTCTGCAGTATTCAAGCTTCTCATGCGCCATATCTCGTGCAGATCCATAAGATACGTGAAATATTTCCTTCACTTTTTCAAGGAAATGTGATGGTTTTCTCTGATTGTATTGTTAATGTCCTCGATAATGGCTGGTGTTGCTGCTGACACAGGCCACCCAGAGCTCTGTTTATTGGCAAAGCTAACCTTATAACAGCTCGCTGTTCTTCCACTGTAGACAATGTGATAGCAGCAGCCATTTGTAAAACGACTGGTAGCACATAGTGCATGTGCACAGGAATAATTTTTGTTATGCAGTTTCTGCACATGTAATCAGCCTTCTTTTTGTCTATAGTAACTTTTACACAGCAACAATATTTCGTCCATTAAAAAATAAATGGTGTTACTTTCTGACATCCCCTCATACATTCATTAGGGTGGTACCCAATCTATGTCAGAGTTAATGGACTCGTCCATCCAACACTGCACATGCATTGTGTTGTGAAGGAATAGCATCATCTATGAGAGACTAGTTTAAAATCACGAGAGAAATTGCATCATGATGAGTTCTGCAACATTTTACGGAATGCCAGAAATGGCACATCGAACAATTTGAGCACGAAGGGGAGGTTTTCCCACTGTTTCATAGGCCCAATTGTAAAAGCTCAAACCGAAACTCCAGTTGAATGAACAGCGTCATTATGGTTCAGTGGAAACTTTAAAAGCTCCGATTTGGCATGTAATATATCAAACAACTTGGAATGATGTGTCATGAATGAATATAATGTAAAATTAATTATATTCGAAATTGGTTCAAAGGCACCTGGTTTTGTGGAACCATTATGGTTCATTGGAACTTTAAATGCTAAAATATGGCATGTAATATACCAAATGACTTGGAATGATGTGCCATGAATAAATATAACGTAAAATTAATGATAGTCGAAATTGTTTCAAAGGCACCTGGTTTCGTGGAACCATTATGGTTCATTGGAACTTTCAATGCTAAAATATGGCGTGTAATACATCAAACGACATGGAATGATGAGTCATGAATGAATATAATGTAAAATTAATGATAATCGAAATTGGTTCTATGATTCGTGTTTTAATGATACCATTATGAAACCACTGGAAACTTTCAATGCTAAGATATGGCATGTAATTACTTACACCTTATATTATCAATAGTTAGTGTTAGGCAAATTTTAACAATAGCTAATAGCTAATCATTTCTTCAATAGTACAAGCTTACGTAGAAAAACGTTGGCAATAGTTTATGAAGAACAAATTGACCATTAAATAGGAATGCTTACAAATTAAAGGATTCGTATATGTTCTAATCTATAGAGAATTGCTACTTTCTCCATTTAACTTTTGAGGTAGTTTTATTCTTTTTGAACTATACATTTCTCTTAGAAGTACGCATTGCTTAGCAACCAAAGGCTTCCTTAGCAACCTCATCTAATTCTTAAGAACGAAAGGCTTCTTTAGAAATTAAATGCTTACCTCGAATGCTTTAAAATCCTATCGGTCCTGGGCACTTCTGTTTCCTGACTTGTTAGTAAGGAGCTTATTATTTTGGTACGATAAGTTGAAAAAGGAATTAACTTTTTGACATTGTTTCCATCAATCGATAAGTATGATGCAGAGCACAAACAAGTTCGAAGGCAAGATAGTAGAAATAGGTATAATAGCACGTGCTCTAATGGTACCATTATGATTTCCCTTAAAGTTTTCAATACTAAGATATAAAGCAAATTGCTGTTAGGCTTAACGTTATCAACAGGTGATTTCTGTTAGAAATATACAGTCTGTTATAACAAATTTCGTTGAAGTCTGTTATACAGGGTGTATCTAAACCCTTGTCACAAACTTCTGGTGGTGATTTCCCACAACGAGATGAAAAAAAAATTCGTCTAAACATGGTTCAGATAAAGAACCGTTTGAGATTTTCGCAGTTAAAATTGAAGTTTCAGCAGCTAGTTTTTCTGCTCTGTGGATGGCAGGTGTACCTTCTCCGCATGTCACCTGCCATTCACAGAGTACAAAACGAGCTGCTGAAACTTTATTTTTAACTGCGGAAATTTCATAAACGGTTCGTTATTCGAACTATGTTATATGAACTTTTGTTTTCATCTTGTTGTGGATAATCACCACCAGAAGTTTGTGACTGGAGTTTAGATACACCCTGCATTATTGTTAAATTTGAAATTAGATTTCTGTTGCCTATTAATTCATTGGATTTGCATTTGTTTTATTTAATGTTAATGCACATCTTCATGCAAAGCACACAAGTTTTGGAGATAGATTGCTAGCATCTGCATGAGGAGGAACCTATACCCTCTCTCAGCTTCAGTTGAGAGTGATGTCACCGAAAAACACAATATCGTATCCTTCCGCTGTTAATTTTTTTTTTTTTTTTTTTTTTAATTTCGTCAAATGACTTTTCTAAACACCAAATTTTTATTGTATTGAGGAGAAAAATATGAAATATGATTGCAGACAGAAATTTTGAACTTTTTATACAGAAATTTATTCAAACTATTTCTTCATGCAGATGAACTGTAACTGCTTCACTTGTGATGTCACTCTCAACTAAATTTGAGACCGGGTATAGGACCAAAGATACGAAAAGCATATTTTGTATTTATGAGCTACTAGGTTTGGGACAGATTGGAAGCTTCATAAATAATTTTGTGAATATTTTTACTTCCTTTTTATTAGGGCTTTTAATGTGAAATGCATTGTTAATTTAAGTTGAAAATAAATTTATAAAATTCTTTACACATTCTTTAAAATTCTTCTTTATAACTATTGAAGTTGTCTTTTTTAAGTGACAAAAAATAAAGAAACATTTAGAGGCCAAAATTACCAAATTCTAAAATTTTTGAGTAATTTCACTGTATTATGTAATTATGCTCTTGATGATACCTAGATAATTATTAAGGAAAATAATATTATAATGCCTTTTACTATCTTCAGTATTACAATACTATATTACATGTATTAGGAGCTTCAGCAAAAAACTACTTATAAGAATGCATGCTTGGTCTGTACATTTATCCGGCCAGCTGGCCGACCACTGTTTGCACGATAACTTGAAAACGGATTAACTTTTTCAGATTCTGTTTTCAGAAATATGACCATCAAGGTCTTCTTAGCTCGACTGTACCAATGGAGTTAAATTTCATTTGAAAATATAAATTTTATTAATAATAAGATGCATTGTGACAAACTCATACTGAATAATAATTTTAAATTTCTTTTCACACAAACATTTGAAAAAACTTCATGATACTGAGAAATATGACACTTCGAAGCAAAAATTTGTAATTCATTTGAAGTCTCGATTATTCACCTCTTCCATTGTTATTTTTGTCATTGTCGATTCATTCATATAGAAAGAGGCAATAAATTAACTAGAAACAATTCATCTTATTATTGATATTTCCAAATAAAAATTTAAATCACTAATGATACATTTTTTTATTTTTTTTTTATTAAATGATGGATTCTATGGGTACGCTAAGTATATAGAACAGGTCAAAATGATGGACCCGATTTCAGAAGTTTACTCTGAAATCTAATGAACATGGGTATTGTGAGACATGTATTATGAAAGGTAAACGTTCAAAATTTACTTCAAACACATCATATCACTTCACATTACTGGTGTCCTATGTGAGCGTCCTGCGTAACCCAATACACATCAAGCCGATAGTCTATCTCTTGGCAAATCTTTCGTAGCATATCGTGGCCAATATTAGCAATGGCTGCAGTGATGCAGGCATGCAGGTCATCTAGTGTTGTTGGCAGTGATGGTACGTACACATAATCCTTTACAAACTCCCACAGGAAAAAATCACCTGGGGCCACGCACACAGAATGATCTGTTCTCCAGTCAACACCATTTTCTTTAACTGCTCGCTGCTGGCTCTTAATGGTACTTACTTACTTACTTACTTTTCAAACCCGCTTATCCGTTAGGGTCGCGGGGGCAGCAGCCCTATGGAGGATCTCCAGCGATCGCGATCTTCCGCCATCAGGCGCATGTCCTCCCTGGTAATATCCAAGCGACTCGAACCCAGATTCTCCAGGTAGTCTAGCCACCTGGTTCTAGGCCGACCCCTTGGTCTCTTACCCACCGGCTTGGAAAATAACAACTGCCTAGGAAGACTAGTTTGCGGCATCCGAATCACGTGGCCATACCAGCGCAACTGAGACCTCTCAATGCGGAGAAGTAGCGGCTCAACACCTAAAGATTCCCTTATTGTATTGCTGTACACTCTATCTAGTAGGGTAACACCTGCAACACCTCTCAGAAATCTCATTTCGGCCGCTTGTACCCGCGATCGCACTCTTTCGGTCATTACCCAAGCCTCATGACCATAGGTGAGAATGGGGACAAAGATGGATTTGAAGACGGAGAGCTTAGCTTTGTTACTCAGCTCTCGTTTCGTTACCACGGATCGCCACAGTTCACGTCTGACGCAGCTTGCTGCACCGATCCGAGCATCCAATTCTTTCTCCTGCCGTCCATCACTCGTGAATGCAATCCCGAGATACTTGAATTTCTCCACCTGTCTCAATGAGGCTCCACTAACATGGAGAGCACACTGAGCAGGCTGTCTTGAAAGGACCAGAACCTCGGTTTTAGCCACACTGATCTTCATCCCAGCTTCTTCACATTTGGCTGCAAGCCGGTCTAGTGCATGCTGAAGGTTCGTGCGAGAAGACCCAAGGAGGACAAGGTCGTCAGCAAAGAGCAACCTCTCCACCAGGCAGTCGCCCACACAAACACGCTCATCGCCTCGGCTGCCCCTGTCTATCCAGTCCATAAAGATAATGAACAAGATGGGCGACAGTACGCACCCTTGGCGGAGTCCAACACCCACGGTGAACGGTCTTGACTTAATGCCATTTATCCGGACACACATCTCAGAGCTTTCGTACAGAGACATGATAGCAACCAGTAATTGCCCATCCACTCCATACTCTTGCAACACTTGCCAGAGCTTCTCCCGAGGAACTCTGTCATATGCTTTTTCGAGGTCCACAAAGCAGGCGTAGACCTCTTTTGCATACTCCCAGGATTTCTCAAAGATTTGCCTTAGAGCAAAGATGTGATCCGTCGTGCTTCGGCCAGGTCGGAAACCACACTGCTCCCCTGACAGTTTGGAGTCGACTATTTCCCGACTTCTCTTCTCCAGACACTTAGCGTACACTTTCCCAGGAATGCTGAGCAAAGAGATGCCTCGATAGTTGTTGCAATCTCTCTGGTCTCCCTTTTTGAAGATAGGGATCACAATTCCTGTCTGCCATTGCTTAGGGGCCTGTCCAGATATCCAAGCAACCTGACACACTCGAGTCAGCCACAGGATACCATCCTGATTTAAGGCCTTTAACATCTCGGACCGGATTTCATCATCACCTGCAGCTTTGCCAGTCTTCAGGGACTTAATTGCCCATCTGACTTCTGTTTCCGTGACACTACCGTGACCATTCTCCGCTCCAAGGTGCATCTCGTATGTCTCAGTTGTTGTCGTCACCGGATTAAGAAGAGATGCAAAGTATTCCTTCCACCTATGCAATACGCTCTCCTCCGTTTTCAGAAGCCTCCCATCTGAACTCTTAATAGTTTGTGATGAAAGAGACTTCTTTCCACGGAGGCGGCGCACGGTCTGCCAGAACACCTTGTTTGCCGAACCATAGTCTGCCTCCAATTTCTCCCCGAACTTCTCCCAGGTCTTGGCTTTAGCTGTTGATACTGTCATTGCTGCTGCTTTTCGCGCCTCAGTGTATCGCACTCGGCTCGAAGTTGACTTATTTGCAAGCCATAGCAAATAGGCTTCCTTCTTTGCCTTGACAGCTTCTTGGACTTCACCGTTCCACCACGCAGTCCTTTTCTCACCGCCCTGCGCCACACTCAGCCGCTTACGACCACAGCACAATGCAGCCGAAGTAATCACAGCAGTTTTAAACAACTGCCACTCCTCTTCAACAGTACCACGATCACTGGGAAGTTCTTTGAAACTTGAAGATATGTTATCTGCAAAGGTCTTCCTCACAGCTCTATCCTCCAGTGCCTCCCATTTGATGCGCCAAGTTTGTCTGAACCTAGTATTTCGCTTGGTTGGCATGGATTCAGAGAACCGCAAAGTGCAGACAACAAGGTGGTGATCAGTTGATAGTTCTGCCCCTCTTCTCACACGAGTATCCAACACTGATCGGAATAAGTCAGCTGAAACAATTACAAAATCAATCAGTGACTTCTGGTCCATTGCATCCCTGTACCAGGTATACTTATGGACATCCCTGTGCTGGAAGAAGGTGTTTGTGATGGAAAGTCCATTGTTGCAACAGAGATCCAACAAGCACCTCCCATTCGCATTTAAATCGGGGTCACCATTCCTCCCAATCACGCCTTTCCACGTTTGGTCATCAGCCCCTACGTGTGCATTGAAGTCGCCCATCAGGATGACAGAATCTAATGGTAGAAAGTGAAAACACTGCATGGAAACTAAACTATGAAAGTTAACCTTTCGAAGCACATATCTCACATTACGATATGTTCTTTAGACATCACAGAATAAATGTCTGAAATCGGGTCCATCATTTTGACTTACCCTGTATAGTCCAATAGTCAAGAGTATTTTAATTTCCTTCCAATGTCAATTGAATACAAACACGATGAAAAAATTACGTTGATCAAAGCAGAATACTCCTTAATATGAGGATGCAGCATTAATTTTCTCCCGCGAAAGGAAAAAGTATCATTGATTGATTGATTTTTGTGGGAAATTACTTAAGTTTTTTGGGAGGGATAATTACAAATCCTTCAGGAGTTTAAGCCTTCTCCCCTCCTCTGATTTACCGTGACTCTATAATTGTTAATATGGCTCTAAAGATTTTTGTTGTTTGCTATATTTGTTTTATCCGTAATCTAATAAATCATCAGTATTAAAATCAAGGCTTTAACCGATATATTTTATTTTCAGATATAAATTAGTGATGGAGATAAAATTCTTGTTGATACTCTTTAGCATTTATATTCTGTTAATCGATGGTAGAAAACATCGTCGTCATCATCACCGAAGAAAATACGCTACAAAATATTACAGAAGTAAATATTAATCAATTAATAAAAATTATCTAAATTTTAGTAAATGATCATATTTTTAATAAAATAAGTGACCCTATTTTAAATGACCCTATTAAAAATACAGTTATGACCTCTTTGTATGACCCTATTTTAAAAAAATAAGTGATTATATTTTTAGATTTTGGATTAATCGGTAATTTTAGCTAAATAGCGTGATCCAAATGAAACTTTCATATTCATTGCTATGCATATATAACCATTGGACAATGTCGTCATATTTCGTATGCCTATTTCTGACTAAATAAAAAAATTTTCGAAAAAAAATCTCTGATAGAAAAAAATTGTATAACATAAACGTTGTACGATAACTAATGATGTACAAGGGCTATTCAAATGAAACACTGTGCGTTGTGCTGCCCAAATATTTGATGAAGTGGATAGCAGATCGCAGAAATATACAGGGTGTTTTTGAATTGAGCACAGATATTTTGGGAGATGAT